>OZ025258.1:43051402-43125765 GCA_964019135.1 Arenicola marina
TGCCTTTCATTGGACGAGTGTTTCTCTATGACGTCATTTTCCCCCTCTTAAAATGCCGCAAGGAAGCAATGTAATTCTGACCAAATAGTACACTACTATATGTGCAGTAAAATTGGAGATAGCAAAGGGGTCAAAGAGGATGTTATGAGATAAAGTTACTTTGGCGAGCCCCTGGCTGTTTAAGTGTCAAAGGTACAGTCCGATGGGGGGGGGGAGAGGGAGGTTAGTGCGGATATACTATACATTGCCGTGTGCAGGGGGTAAAGCCCCACCTTTTCACCGCCAAAATCAACTCTGTCAGGGGGTTTTACGGCCAATCACATAAGGGGCAAAAGGCAATAAAAACGCACATTTTCAGAGACCCCCGCCCCCCAACCCACTAACTCCCCGATAGCAAGTTATCTTCTTTGTCACAAATGTCAGTTCCCTCAGGCATCAAGAGGCATCCGCTGAACACCCCCACCACATTCGTATAAGACTCCCTCCTCCTCCCCCCCCCCCCTACCCCCCGGGAGGTAGAGTTACAAGCCCACGACCCCTGTTCTCCTCCCCTCCCTCCCTGACTAAATGAAAAGAAGACTGTAATGTTCCTATCATGCCTTTTCGATTCATAGTTTCGAACGCGCCCTAATGACCGCGTACAATGTATTTGGCCGCCTTGTTGGCTTTGGTCAAATATTTGATAACTTCATTTATACCATATTTACCAATAGTACAGGAAGAATTGCATCGGCAAAATTTAAATAGGGAAGAAGCCGTCGGAGTTCATTTTACGGGACCAACCCGTCGGCTTCCACTTGTAAGTTGCGGTGGTATCCCATGTAAGTCCGGATATTACACTCGGGGTATGCGCGTTTTGCCTTCGCTGTGGCGAGACTGGTCTGGTAGCTGGGCAGCGTGTTTGACAACGGTGGTGGCTGAGTGAAATGCTGCATTTGAACACATTTACGTAAGTATTAAATGTTGTGAGATTCAGACTTTGATGTTCCAGTGCTTATAGATGACATGTCAGCTGTCTTTTGGCGTTGGTATGACACTTGTGAGTAGGGAAAGGCGGTTTTACCACGGCAGTGAAACTGAAACACCACAGGCGCCGCAGATCGACTGACATAGGCCGGGGGGGGGGGGGCGGTGCGCGATTCCCCCCCCCCCCCCCCCGGCCTGTGTCAGTCGATCTGCGGCGCCTGTGTGAAACACTGTGAAAGCATCTAGCGTGGTTGGAGCATACCTCATGAATATTTATGACCTGCTGTTGGGCACATGCTAGCGGGATGGCGCGGCGGGAAATATGTCTGCCAGTCTGGGGTCATACGGCGTCAGCATTGACCGGCCACCGGCCGCGCAGAGGATAGGAGGGCACTCTTGGCCAGTTTAACGGTAAATCCAGTGTCTTCCGAAGATACACTCGATGCTTCGATACAGTTTCGATTAATTATAGCAAGTTTTCGGATTTACCTCAACAATAATGAACATTTATGCTGCTCTGACACAGGTAGCCTAAGTAACTTACACGTGGCTATTTAGCCTGAAAGTTCAGACGTTACAGTCTCGACCACAGGCAAGAGTGCAGGGGTGGGGGGGGGGGGGGGGGGCAATAGTCACAAGAAGAAGTGTCAAGACTGTAACGTCTGAAGTTTCAGGCTAGGCTATAAATTACTAGGTGACTTCTGGTTCCCTTGGGAGTATACTAGCCTATGTATAGTATAGCCTCCATACTCAGTGATAAGCTTAGCCTAGATATGGCTCCTACTCCACATGTCAATTTTAAGAAATGCATATGGCACGTCAATTTGAAGAAGTCCATATCACATCGATTTTAAGAAGACCAGACTTGAAGCCCGATATGCTGTATAAGTGGACGAGGAGGAGGGAGGCATTTTCAAGAGATTTTGGTTTTGATGTTAAATGTAACTGTTAGATATATTACTGTTGCAAGTTTTGGCCTTAAAATGGGGGCACCGGGTCAGCCCCCCTTGATTCACCTCTGAAGAGGGTGCATATGTTGCATGTCAATTTTCAACTGAGGTCCATGTCACTAAGTCTTGTGTCACATGTCAATTCTAAGGCATGCCCCTTGTTACATTGTCTATTTTAAAAATTAATGTATCATTATGTCTAAATGTAGAAAACAATTCTTTAGATGACCTGTTTAGTTGCCACTCACAGAGTCAGTGACAGTACTATATTTATACGATTGATAGGGTCATATAGCTAGCCATATGCATGTTGTATGCATGTATACATTGGGCTGTGCAGGCATGTGCAATGATGTTGCTTCAGAGTAATTCTATTATTACATCTGCAGCAGGTGCGTTAACTTGTTCAAGTCCCTGCCTATGCCCCACATTATTCTACATTTCCAAGTGGCTGAGGTGTCCTTTTCAATCTTATGTTCAATGTATAACCATAGATCATCAATTTGGCATCGGTTGGGGTAGTGGGGGGCGTCGGCTATCTTGTTCAGGCTGTTAAAGAATAGCCCCCCTCACTGGACACTGGTGTCAGGCCTGTTGTTTTCCTTTCACATTTCATTCTCCTATATGAATCAGAAAGTTAAGTTTCCATGCACAAACAGGTTGCATGCAAAAAACACCTTTATTATGCACTTTCCTTGCTAAGATGACTAATGACTGATATTTGTGTGTGTGTGTGCGTGTGTGTGCGTGTGTTTGTGTGTGTGTGTGTTGTGTGTGTGTGTCATTCAAAGCTTTTGTGTAAATATGATGTCAGTAGAGCTCTCTCTTCAGAAGTAAGTGAATCACTAACAAATGCCTCCAGGATCCAAGCTAAGGGGGGGGGTGGTGGTGGGGAGTGAGTGAACGAGGGAGAGAGGGAGTCCCACATGACAGAGAATACATTTTCTTATTCCCATGTCATATTGATTAAAAAGGATCACTCCCGGTATACATGTGACGTAAGGGTGGATATATGGTAATATGGATAGGTGCTACCTATGTGAGCATATATTTATTAGTTCAGATACCTCCACACTCACGCCCCTGTGTGTTGTCCACACTCATGTCTACAGCCATGTCCCTTTGCCATGTCCGCACCCATATCTACACCCATGTCCCTGTGCCATGTCCACACCCATGTCCCTGTGCCATGTCCACACCCATGTCCCTGTGCCATATCTACACCCATGTCCTTGTGCCATGTCCACACCCATGTCCCTGTGCCATGTCCATATCCAGTGGGAAAGATGATGGATTTCCAGTTTTGTTTTGGTTTAAGTTGTAGGATTTATAACGCGACATTTGCGCTTATGACTGAATAAGCCTATATGTGACCGACAGACTTTACCGCAGTCGTCTCATTGGTGACCTGTCGATAGGTCGTCGTTTGTCCTCGCTCGTGGGCGCCTTCATTGGCGATTCAAATTTAGTTTGTCAAAGGTGCTATCCCGTCCTCGTGGGAGAGCCCGTCCTCGTGGGCCATTCCCTCACTCACGACACGTGCCCATACCCTCTTTTGGGATGCTAGATCGTCCCAAGAATACGAATCGATGCCGAAAGCCTTCATGTCACGCTTGCAAACCTGCTTAAACCTAAGCTTTGGCCGTTTGCCGTCGGCGAGTTCACCATAGAGCACATTCTTTGGAATGCGTTCATTTTGCATACGATGAGCGTTCCCAAGTCAACGAAGACGTCTTTGCGTCACAAGCGTAAGAATGCTTGGTAGGTTGGCCCTAGCTAACACGTCAGCCTTCGTTACCTTGTCTTGCCAAAATATGCCTTAAATGTTTCGCAGGCAACGAAAATGGAACTTATTCAAATTTATTTCTAGGCCACAATAAGTAGTCCATGTTTCACTGCCCTACAGCAAGCTACTTACAACACACGGTTGGTTTGAAATTTGGCGACGCATGTTTGTTCCACGGTACTTCCCAGGTAACACAACTCATTAACCACCTGTAAAGGCGTTATCAAGGGTAAGAGCTGGCAGTGTGATATAATATAACAGTTTATTCACAAAGAGAAATATAGTACAAGCAGGTGGTATAGCACGTTGATGATACATAAATTATAAGTACTATTTTGTGTATGCTAGATTACTTTCTATATTATACGGATAGTTGCTTTAGTAGCGTTATGGTATCTTGCTGTTTAATCGTGTTTGCATACAATGATGCCCTTGATGCTCGTTCGTGAGTAAAAAACCTTATAGAATTCTCCCAAAGACGTGGTTTGTCATTATTGACAGACACTAAGCATTCTTTATATAATAAATATGCTACCAATGTTACTACCAGATTTTCAGTTTTATTCTCGCGACCAACATATATATGCTGAAGTTGTACTGGCTTAATCAAACAACTCAGGACAGACCACACCTTCCTTGCGTGACAACATTGAAATAGGAGGTGTGGTATGTCTTGGACTCCAGGGCACAAGTCGCAGTTAGCTGACTCGCGTTTGCCCGACTTCTTAAGGTTGGCGTTACATGGTAGTACATTATGCAGTATCTTGTAATTAAATTCAGCCAATTTCAGGATTTGACATTTTTATATTTTCGTCCTATACGTTCTCCAAAAGTCAAAATCTACATTTAGAGATAACAAATGTTTCAGTTTTTGCTCAGAAAGTGGTCTTTCTATTTTAAGGTCTAAAAGCCGGTTATAATAAGGGTTGATTTTCTCTTCGATTTCATGGTATCGTTCCCTTACTCTATATATGATATATTTCACTGCTATTAAACCTGACATTTCAATTCAAATTATCGGGTATGTTGTCAAGACATCGGTATGATTATAGTTCAAGTATTTATTCATTGATTTCTTCCTTGTTTATCAGATTTGTGCCCACTAATATTCATATTATGTTACGGAAACTATGAGATTTGCTTGAAGAAATTACATTATGGCAAGTCATGCCCATTTGTCAGGTTTCAAAGTCGTGGAAAGTGCCTAAAAGGCAGTAAAAAGTCACAGTACTATACCACCCCCCACCCCCCGTGTCGAAACTCGTTGTAGGTCTTTTTATGTAGGTTCACTGTGAACATGTTGCCGCTTTCACGATTTGCAAAGCTATAATAGTATTATGCCGGATTTCCTTTGTCTTACAAATACGTCAGTTTTTTGTAGCGATGCTTAGGAAGGTGTAGTCGCAATGATTTCTATATGCCATGTATAATAAATACAAATGCAATGTGGGGAAAGGGGGAGGCTATGAGGGGACGAGGAGGAGGCCATCATTAGGTGCCCAGTCCATGTATACATGCTACAGTATTTACTCCTGGGCTATGCTTAATTTGTCATGGAATAGTCCTGGAATTGTTTCACCAGATTTCCTTTATAAGTCAGATTATTTGTACATTGACCTACATATATAAATTTTACTTTCTTTCAGGATAGAAGACACTACAAGACAGGAGTCTGGGCAACAAGTCTGCTGTAGTGTTTTAAATACGTACCTTCGGCCATAAAACCACACTTTGAGACTATGTATTCGTGCCACTTTGTCGCATGCAATGAACCAGTACTGCATAAGGTATGTCACGTCAGCCAGACAAGTTATTCATGTCCCATGTTGTAAAGCCCCAAGCTCGATCGTTGTCATTGTTCTCATGGCGGCCTTAATATTAACGTAGTACATCATTCGTGTTTTCATTACATTGATGCATTAAATTCGATGTACATGGCAACTCTACTAAAGCATATTATTACAACCAGGGCCTAGTGCAATAGGGTAGCCGATTTGTTTCTGCTACACGACATTTCGGCAACGTTAGAAGGGTTTAGGTTGTCCATCTGCTGTGTGGATTATTACAATATTATGAATATTGGATAACATTACAGGTCACATTATTAGTTATTCTTCAATATGTAACCGTGATAGTCACTGACGCTTTATGCCATGGTTATTTCAATGACATGCGAGAATTATAGCTTTAACACGTCTTCATAGTGACTTATAGGATAGATGTCCGGTCGACAAGGTGCTGAGGCCGCGACATGTGCTTCCGACTGCCAGAGGCCGAGCCCATGACGTCACCAACAAGCTCTCATCAAGTGCGATAATTGTGGTGCCTTTTCTCTACTATGAATGTCAAGTGTTTTGGTGGGAAGAACACATAGCACTAATTGATATAATAATAATATTATGTTAGGTATTATGGATAATATTTCACATAATGTATTACTGATAACCTATAAGTCACTCCGCTTGTCTTGACGTTCAGATACCATGGTCCCCTGTTACAGGTATTGCATTGTTCAGACTCGTGCTTCCCGGCCGTTGTGATCACTTTCAAATTATTCGGACACTATGATACAAGTATGACGTGACAGTGTTCTTTCTTCACAATAGAAAGTAATATATGTTTACTTTCAAGATTCACATATTTGAACACCTTACTTTGCTTCAGGAACCAAGAGACGCCGCAGGACAACAAAGCTTGCTGTGCAAGTGCTCAGAGCTGCTACTCGACACAGAGTTCGCACTTTGGTAGGGCCACACAATAAGGGCATCATGAAGCTACATGACGTAAGTAGCGCCGGCCACCATGATTGTTACTGACAGAAGTCTAAAGACTATGCCTGGTTTGTAAATGTGTTTTGTGTTTGTTCATGAGACAAATTGTATACTTTTCTAATTATGTCACTTAGGTCTCATTATACTTTTCGAATTATGTCACTTAGGTCTCATTAATATGTTTGTTTGTTTGGTGTTTGTAAATTTATGCGATGCGTACAGCTCGCAATTCGACAGCTACGGTCATAAAAGTTCCCCAAAAGGTAGATTTGTCAAATGGCACAGCCAAGTTCGTCAATGGTATATGTAGGTCAAAGGTCAAAGTCACAGCGACTTTGTGCAAAACAATATTAAAAAGTATATACCTTTCGTGTATTCACTTTCTGGTGCGTAATACTCATTTTCGAGCTAAATGGGCAAATACGTTTTTGCCAAAACGCACTGAATGACCTTTGTCGGTTTGTTCGCCTTTTGATACATTTAGAACCAAGCTATAGCTATAAGGTTCTGCTACGTCATAGAAATATAAATAGAAATGATTCATTACGATTTGTTTCGATATTGATGTCCTACATATTAATGCTAACACGTATGGATAGTTGGGTTAGCCTCAGTCTCCATTTGAGTGTTAGTCCTAGCTCTTCGCAAGTTACGTCCTGACCGAGATATTACTGGGCTTCATCGAGGACCACCGTAGCGAGCCGTCTACGACTTTTCAATATTCGCTGTAGGGCCTTCTTCTGGGCTCGCGATGGGTTTCCGGGCAGGTCGTGTGGCCTACGGATTGGGCGGATTGATCCAGAGCCTCACACGTTATGCAACCATATACCAAGGTGGGGGAGAGGGGTCTTTGAATATTACGTTCAGACCGGAGTCGGCCTTTGATATGGGGATTGGGTTGAATACATGGAACCGGAGTTAAGGGTCACAATTCGAGGCGTTCGCCTCATCAACCTTGTTTTGCCGACGGCCTGGCCGTAGTGGGTTCTCACTGCTAGGTGCGGGTTCTCTAGTTGCGGCTACGAGGACCTCGCTAGGTGCGGGTTCTCTAGTTGCGGCTACGAGGACCTCGCTAGGTGCGGGTCCTCTGGCTGCGGCTACGAGGTCCTCGCTAGGTGTGGATTCTCTGGCTGCGGCTACGAGTTATGGGTCCATGTGATACTCCGTTCCGTTATTTTTCTCTGTTGCCTTCAAAGTGCTCACTTTCAGAGTTTACCCGCGTCTGTTGGATATAAGCTAACTACATTGTTCTGCGAATTTTACTCTGCCTCGCTGCAGGATTACTTTCAGGGTTTTATCACGGCTGGATGTCGCTTAGACACAATAGACACATACAATTACATATACACCTCAATTGACGAATTATATATTACTTTTCTGTCTGTGTCATTCGTTTCCCTCCCCCATCTCGTCCACGGCACATATACCTGTCCAAATGCAATTTGGTAGAGAGACCCATGGCGAATAAATGTTCAAAGTGAAGTAGTGAAGTAGCGTGGGTAAGTTAAAATGCAAATTATCGGTACACGCCGATCGAGCTTAATTAAATATTAAATAAAAAGTAGATATAGAGCTTACCTAAGAAATTAAAACCCTACACTAAGACTAATAGAAAATAGGATTTATAACGTCAAGTTAAGTTTAAGTTTAAGTTAAGTCTCCCCAGCAACTCTTTCCGTCTTTGCTCAGGACACATTCAAGCCGGATTCGGTCCGGCCCTGGCGCCCATGGCTTTGTACGTTTGATCGCCGAGTCAAACTCCGCTAGGGTTATGGGCTCGACGATCTCCCAGTACGTCCGCCCCTTGGGCGGCGGACACCTTCTATCATCCATGCTAGCTCCCTCTAGTATCGGGCTCCAGGCCTCGACAAAGGACTCTAGAGGGAGCTCGTTCACAGGGGCCTCGACAGAGCCACTCAACACAAGATCTGCCCACTTCTTGCGGCTCTGCCGATAAACACGCTGGACACGAGCGTAGGCCCTACGCCTACCCGCTCGCCTTGACACCGATTCAACCACAGCTGGCCGTGGTACACCTCTCGGTCTTGCAGGGGCCTGAGCAAGCTTAGAAGGCCCAACCCAGTTCTCATAGTCGCGGTCTAGTAGCTCACGTTGAGTCACCGTGAGCTGGCCTGGCCGGATCTCTCCGACCTATAGACCGAACTCGAACCTTATGTCCTCAACGGACTTCACAAAAGGTTCCCACCAGTGTCCTGAGTTCCTTTCGCTGTACTCCCCTATGGAACCGCCCGCCTCCTCGGGCTCGGGAACGGTAACCTCCGTCCCGTCACTGTCACCCCATTCTACCAGAGTCTCGCTGGCCTGGACGGCCTCGGCCGCAAGACTCTTCAAAAGGGCGGGGTAAGCTTTACTTTTGTTGCGACATTCTTTGATGGACTCGAGTGTCCTAGAGGGGAATCGCTGAACCAACAGCTGGTTCACATTGCTGCGTTTACCCTCCGCAAGCAACGCGAGTTCCGCCCTAAGTAACAGCACGAGTTCATGATGACTCCAACGCGCCTTCACGCGCGTCGCCGGGACACACTTAGAGTGGTAGGACTCTTAATTAGCCCGGCGCCTATGCTGAGACAGGCCTCTCAGCGCCCCGAAGGTCCTGGGGCAGTCCGGGTAGGGGAAAGACGCCACAGGCACGTCGCCCCCCGCAGCCCTACCAGTGGGCCCCGCGGGTAGCTAGCGGGGAGGCTAGCTAGGCCCCCAGGGTTTGGCCTCAGGGTTTTACCCCCTTGGCCGGGGAGTTTGGGGTCATGCTTAACCTCCCCCCTGTCCCGTTACCCCTGGGCAGGGGAGGCACAGGTACATGGACGGATGGTTCCATAGGAAAACCAACCATAAGTAACTTACAGCCGAGGTCTGTCATTCGAGGTCTGTCATTGACAACCGGCGCAAGAATAGGGTCGCAACAGCGATATGGGGGGGGGGGGGCCGTCCCCCCCATGGAGCAATCTTTCGACTCACTCAGTGGTGACACACCGCAGAGCCGAAGCACCCGAGATTTGGCCCTCGTTCTTTAGGGTTATCCAGCATGGCTTCCAAGCTAACTCGAGCAGTGTATCGCAACAGCGATATGGGAGGAGCCGTCCCTCCCATGAAGCGACCGTTTGGCTCGCAGCGAGTGGTACTCACACCGCAGTGCCAATGCACCTGCGATTTTGGCCCTCGTCCTTTAGCGTTATGCAGCGGGAACCACGAGGAGGCGGACGAGGGCCCAGGCGCCGAGAGGCTAAGAGGTCGTACCGCGCGTCCTTGTATGACGCGTCATGCGCCCAACTACGCTTTCCACCCTCCCAGGTCTAGGGACGAAGTTGGTGCCTACCAGCTCAAAGACAACCTTCCGTTCTGACCCCGGTGAGGGGGAAAAAGTGCAAATAAGATTGGGCGACCCAGGCCCAGGCTAAGGCCACTACCCGCTCATCTCGATCGGCAATCCGGCAATATGACGTAAATATCTGTCCAGGTCTGTGTGACACGTTCGACACGTCTCACAAAGCTTGTTCGTCGGCTATGATGTAATGTTGAAGTTTCAATATGCCGCCCTGGTTTTGTTCATGGATTTATTTAAAGATCAGGGATGGGGCGGGCCTCGTCAACATAGATTAACGGATCCGGAGTCCGTCGGGTCAGGATGGCCACTGCAAAGACGTATGATCGTCCCTCATCCCCCAGAGGGCTTGGTTATAGTCGAGTTTTTTCCCCTCTGGTAGGGCGGGCGTCTTCGGCGCTGACGCGTCACATGACCAGGTGGACATGGCTGAGCCCTGTGACAGCCCACTGGTATCCCAGTCGGTGAGGTAGCGGCTGTAATCGGGGACCGGGCTGGCGGGCCGACGCGGCGTCGTCTCGGGCGATTCAAAGACGTCGTCGCACGACCAGTCTGTGGAAAGGAATGATCTGCGTGACGACCAACTGTCATCCCATAAGCAGCTGCCATACTCGTCTTCAGCCGAGAAGGCGGGTGGAAGCGCCGGTGACGGTGTCTCTAATTCGTCCGCCGACACCACATAGCAGTCCGAATTTATTGGTCTGCACCGCTTTCTTGGACCGGAAATTACCGCGACAACAAGGCAATGGGAATTTATCGAGTCCCGTGGACAGGCCGTCTGCAAAGCGTGACCCTCAGCCATCATTTAGTATTTCGGTTTGCATTTGCCGCTCGGGCTCGCCCTTTGTCTTTTTCTGCAACGCCGATACCATGGACTAGAGAAGGAGGCGTCCCGCGCTGGACATATACACCCGGGTCAGCTCGCCAGGGGACCTCGAATATACCCCTAAAAAATTAGTCCACAACCTCAATAACCGGAATGAATGGGTCCAACACTGCTTCATAAAGGACCACCTTAGAGAACTAAAGGCGACTTTTCTGGTACATTCCCTGAAGGGCATTATACTTGGCCTGACTTTCGATAGCCCGTTTCCTTTCGAAAATCTTGTACAATTGGGACAAGAAAAGTCTTCTTCCTGGGCAGGGGGCGCCACTCGTTACACGGTGGGGAATGCCGAGGTTCTGAACCAATAAGATAAAATAATATAAAATACCATAAGATAAAATAATTTTTCATTTAACGTCCGTATGTATAAGTCAAGAATAAAGATTAGGACAAGTGCTATTGACCGACATGATAAAATGACATGAACTCATGAGATATATTTACATATGATAATTAAAATATAAAAACAATTGCATCTCTCCAGTTGTTGGACTCGTCCAGCTCCTCTGATGCCTTGTGTAGGAGATTAGTTCTCGCTTCCTTCAGAGGAGTGGGTATCTTTCGGAGGCCGAGCCATGTGTTGAACACTGCCGCCAAGCTTACTGGATAGATCTGGCGGAGAACGCCCATGTTTAGGGACTTCAGGTCCGGGTGCGGTCTTAGTTTTCATGAGCTTGCATTGCTCATCAACCTTATCCGGCCTGATGGCGTAGGCCTGTCCAGGTGCCTTGCCAACTCCAGTGACGGGTGCGGGGTCGGGACGGCGTGGCATGTCTAACCTGTGCCTGAACAGCTCGCCCACTCTCTCTATGTCTTGATGTCTACGCCCTGTTGCACAATTTGATGGGTCCCCGCGGTCTGGCTCTCCGTCGGCCCGGCTGTCTGTGTTTTACAGCCGGACGCAGATACGCAATGGCGGTAAGGCTCTGAAAGACCCTTTCTCCGCCAGTCGGCCACTCACCCAGGGGCCGCTCCGAGACGGTTCATACGAGCCCTGGGGAATTAGCGGGACGGACGAGTGAGACTCATCTGGGCCTGTAACAACACGCTAGTGTATTTCCCGTAGTAGGGCCGAGACGCAGACATCGGTAGATCTCCACTAGTCTAGGTACAGAAGATGTCCCGCACACGTATGGCCCCACGCCTGTCTATCTGGGTCAGCTGCTTGCGGATGTTCTTTGTGAGTCCAAGCTCGTCACAGGGTTTATCCTGGGTCTTGTGCCAGGTTCCTCTCGATCCGATTGCCAGCCGTGGAGCTGACTTCCAGGCCTGCAAGCTTCTGGGCCCATCCGAGGTCTCGCTGCCAGGTGGGTGCTTCGGCTGCTGCCCGCGTCACTGGGTCCATAGACTTGAGTATTTTTTTTTACCAATGGCACTTTCAGTGCCGGGATGAGTCAGTTTATTTTTTCATGTCTGTGGCGTCGCCAGCCTCAAAATAATGTATATAGACTATAATAAAAAGTGCTTTGTTTCAAGAGGTCATTGTCGTCGGTTATATGTTATGATTACAAAACTGTATTAAAAGTTCATTGAAATGTTCACTTTCAGGGTTTACCCAAGTCTGCAGGATATTTTGTAATTCGTTGCCTGCCTTTGCGCATGATTACTTTCCGGCATTTATCACTGCTGGATTTGCCGCTTGAACGCAAGGGTTACGGTGCAGTATTGTTAAACCCAGTGAAGGCCCACGTGGTCGTGAAATAATTCAGACGATTTACTACAAACGTAAGTGAATAAATAACAATACAAAAGTAATGTAAGAACCCGAAAATAACCCATATACAATAATACGATATCATTTTCTAACTGTTGCACAACGTTCAATATTAAGTATGTCCTTTAAGATCTTGGGTTGCCACCATAGGAGCTATCGCTATTCCGCCCCCGCCACACAGTATGGCGAGAGCAGCCGAGGCGTCCGGTGAGCCACAGTTGTATCTGAGTGACAGTTGTGCAGAGGGACACCGCCTCGTATGGTTACCCCTCTCGAGGGAGGCGCCAGAGCGGAGGACGCGAGAGGAGTCACTTGAGGGGCCTCTTCCTCCCCACTGCAGTCCTCCGCGGGAGGAGTCGGAGTCAAGTCAATATACTGTAGGGCGTCACATAGCGCGTGCCGTATGTGGATGCGCCTTAGTGTGCCTGATGCATTATAATATAACATGTAAGGAGATGGGACTGAAAAATGCTGGTAGCCTCGTTTTCGGTCACAGCAATATTGCTGTCTATGGTAAAAGCTACATACTCATATATGAGTACACGCGTGAGTTCTACAATGGTATATTAACAGGACACGAATTAAGTAATTGATTATATAATGCCGCAATATACCAGAGGGTCTTTGTGGACGATGGTGGCGACTATTTGGACCATGACATTTATAAGTGTGTACGCGGGTCGTGGTGATAGTGGCGAACATATAACAATGACCTAACGTCATCATATTCTGCGACCATATCTCATCTGAGTTTATTTAAGTATTATATTTTTTTTGGGGGGGTGGGGGATGGAATCAGCAGAAGTGTCTTATGACTCTGTCCATTGTCTCCGACCGCAAATAAATAATGATGATTAATATGATTATATTTCAGTAAGTATTGGGGGTGGATGCAGCGGAAATGTCTACATGACGCTCAGACCGCGAAGAAAGAATGAGTGCACACGAATAATACGTAATATTCATGAATTTATTCAAAAGTAAAGCCAAAGTTAAGGCCGTCGCTTCGCAGGGAGGGCGTCCTTTTCAGAGGCCGCTCGCTTTCCCTGGACGTTCCCGCACGCAGACAGCGGCCAGATATTTGCTAAGCGCATGGGCGGCATTCTGCGCCCTTTGTCGTCTATCACCGCCGGGTCGTTCACCCCGGACCCGCACAGGGCCTGCCCACAGGCAAGTTCATCTTCCGACGTCGACCAAAGCTTAACCGCCCCGGTATCCGGCACCGGGGCGGAGGGAAGGACGTCGACGGGGCTGGAGTGCGACTGTGGGGCCCCGTCGCTGGACTCCTGGACCCCGGTCGGGGGACGCACAGCCTGGGACAGTGATAGGGCCTCGAAGAGTTCATCTGACCCGGACGACCAGCCAGTGGAGTCTTCTTCATTCCCAGCCTGGGACAGTGATGGGGCCTCGAAGAGTTCATTTGACCCGGACGACCAGCCAGTGGAGTCCTCTTCTTCATTCTCAGCCTGGGACAGTGATGGGGCCTCGAAGAGTTCGTCTGACCCGGACGACCAGCCAGTGGAGTCCTCTTCTTAATTCCCAGCCTGCGACAGTGATGGGGCCTCGAAGAGTTCGTCTGACCCGGACGACCAGTCGCCAACATTCAGAGATGACCCCTGTGATGGCGCAGGTCTCTGTGATGCCTGGTCCGGGGCCTGGCTGCTTTCGATCGAGCTTTCGATGGCCTCCCGGCCGGGGGGGGGGGGGGGGCATGCATACCACGTCGGTCGAGACGAGCGAGTTCAGCGATATTTCTCTGTCTGTAGAGTGCCACTCCGATGGCAGGTGGATGTCGCTCACGTCCTCGCTCACGTCCTGGTCCGGGAAGGCGGGCGGAAGGGGACAAGAGTCCCCGTCAGAAACGTCAGACCTGAAGTCTTTCTCTAGGAAGGCGGGCGGAAGCGGCGCCTGGGACGAGGCCAGAAATTTGTATACATACTTCCAGTCCGTCGAGCACTCGCTCCCGGACGCCACATAGCAGTCGGAATGGACCATATGACCGAACTCCGATAGAAGTACCTGGACTCGTAAACGTATGTGGGTACAGGAATGGTTTGAACTGCCCTGGAAGATGCTGGTAGTTGCGTTTTCAGTCACAACAATATGGCCCACTGTGTAAATCCACTGCGGTAACCTAATGTGAGTATATATTTTTTAAGATTGACAGCTATATTTGTTTCTACGCGGATTTACTCGCTTGCGGTGGCGACCTGGTCCTGGGAGGATGCACCGCCCTGTACTGGCGTAGCTTCAGCCAGCAGGTGAAGGACTGATTGCCACGCCATACGACTTCATTGTAATAGTCGTACACTTTGGTACTGGCGTCTTGCGTGTGGTCAATGTAGTCCTGCACTAACCAATTGGTGCATTCGTCGCAGCTCCGAATGCAGTTGGCATGGGCTGGAGCCTGCCTCACGTCACTTGCCGTATAGGGCAAGGGTTCTCGCCGCTCGTGCCGCCACGACCTCCAAATATTGTTACTTATTTGAAGGCGAGACACTGGGTGACCATTGTACCAATGGGTTTGCCTTCGCAGTCCACGAAAAAGGGCGAAGTAGCTGGGGACGTATCAGATGGCATTTCTCCACGGATTAACTGGTAATAGTCACTTATCTAGTTCATCCCCATGTCCGAGAAGACCAGGAGAGCGAAATGGGGGGAGTCGGCCTTTTGCTTTTTTACAGTCATGACGTAGAATACGTCAACTGGGACGCACTCGAAAAATTCTTCAAGCGTTGCGTTGGCCGGGACTCCTGGTCACTTATAGTGCCTATATGAAAGAGGGCGCCTGCCAGGTGGCGTGTTACGAGACAGCTGTCTCTCTTGGGTAACCGTTTCAGCGGCTGGTTTAGCCGTCTATTCCGGTTCAGGTACTTGGCCTGGTCAATAAGTCTTTCGACATCGAAAGGCGGCGGTTGTCATTCGACAACGACACGAACGGTACCGCGGAGCGCACTTCCTGGCCGTCTTCGATGGTCTCCACATCGGGAAGCATGTGGTCGTCCGCCTCTTCCACCTTCTCTCCACCTTCCTCAGCCTCTCCCGCATGTCCTGGCTCATCCGCGGCCTGCTCTTCTGGCTGGTAACTGCCCGGAACGTGACCAGGGAAGACATGACCAAACGCTTCGCAAAAGCTCAATATGAGATCCTTAGACTGTGGTGGACAGTCATGAAGCCCAAAGTAGTGGTTGGCTAACGTCACCGTCTCGTCCGCGTCCAAAACCCGACTGGCGGTGAAAGCAAGGGTATCACGCCGCAGTTGTCTGTGGATTTCGTCCAGCTCACGCTGTGACTTATCCGAGAAGCAACGCTTCAAATGTTTCTTTGCCCTATATGGTCGCTTACACTGTGGGCAACAGATGTAGCGCGTAGCGAAGACATTATTCGTGAGCGTAATTGAATAGCGGTGTGTATCTCGCAAGGAAAAGCACGTTGTATGCCTAGCCTTGCCTATCGACTGTTATTTATATCCTCGCGCGTAAGCTCATACGCGCTCTTATTGGCCAGATAACAAGGGCGGCACTCGGACGCATGCGATTGGCTCGCCCACCGCGGTAATGACCCAAAGCTAACTAGAAGCGTGTCCGTGGCGGGCTATACTTTATATGTTTCTATGCTTAATACACGCGTGATAGTATGTACGTCATGTATGTCATATTATTATTATGTACTACTGTCATGATAATACTTTTTATATATTGGGGGTGGATACAGCGTAAATCTCTATATGACCGTTTCCATTTACTCCCACCGCGAAATAATAAATTCCGGAAAAATAGTATGCAATAATAATGAATTTATTTAATAGACACTAAATAGGTTACAGCGTCGACCGTAGACGGAGGGCGAAAACTTTGTCACTTCCTTCCTGCGATCACGTCGCCTCGTCATTATGGGAGCATGACGGCCCATGTTGTGCCAGCGGTGCAGTGTCTGGTTCGTGGACCGCGACGAGGGGCTCAATCCTTGCCATCATAGTCTCGCCACTGGGGCGGCTCACCGTCTGCTTGACGTGCCTCACACTGGGGCTCGCCCAGCACCTGTGATGGTGCCTCACACTGGGGCTCGCCCAGCACCTGTGATGGTGCCTCACACTGGGGCTCGCCCAGCACCCGTGATGGTGCCTCACACTGGGGCTCGCCCAGCACCTGTGATGGTGCCTCACACTGGGGCTCGCCCAGCACCTGTGATGGTGCCTCACACTGGGGCTCGCCCAGCACCTGTGATGGTGCCTCACACTGGGGCTCGCCCAGCACCTGTGATGGTGCCTCACACTGAGGCGGCCCGATGTCTGCCTCAGACGCCGAGTCCGTGCTTTGGTCGTCCTGGGTAAGCCGTTCTGTGTGAGGCTCCACTTCCATCTCTTCTTCCGATTCGAGGGATAGGGGAAGGGACTCAGACTCAGACGCCGAGTCCGTGTGGTGATGATCCTGGGCCGCTACGGGCTGACGCAGCGCCTGGGATGGGGGAAGGGCGTTACGCTCAGAGGTCGAGTCCGTGGGGTGGTCATCCTGGTACGGCTCCTGATCCATGTCATCTTCGGTTTCGTAGAAATGGCTTCCAGTCTGGGCAGGGGGCATGACGATGTCTGCCCACATGGCCCGCAAGACCCGCACCACCAGCGCCGGGTCCCCTGGTCCGGCCCACCTCCGTAACTTGGACAAAGGCATGCTTTGGAACTTTGTGAACCGCCGGGACCGTTCTCTGGCTTTCTGCAAGACATTGGCCCGCTCTTGCTTATCCACTATGCAGCAGGGTGATCTTCTGAGGTGGTTTGCCAAGTCCTTGAAGAACACCCGACAGCTGTCGCACTTGCAGTATAACCTTTCAACCATGGTGAGGAGTAGAGTTTGCCGCTCCGGTCTTCCAGGCCGTTTATACCCCACACGCACGTAGCAGCGCGAAATGACATTGTGCACGCCCCTACGGGTTCGGGGGAAAGGGTTGGGAGACTCTAGTTAAGACCTGATGGTCGCTGGCACTAGAGACAAGTAATTCAACTGAATACAAACAAGATGAATACGAAGATGCGGATAAAAATGTTCAAATGTCAGATATGAAGTACAATGTGGGGTATTATGTTTCAGAGTTTTTATTATTATTTCCAATATAATCATACATACATATAAATCTTACAAAACAACAACTGATATTATATACCTCACTTATAAGTCGTTACTATATCAAAATACAACTACACATCTACATCAGCTCAAATATTGATATACATAAATATATATATATATTGCACACTTAAGACACAACCAGACAAGACATTAATTGACAATTACCACAATAATAAGTCAATACCGACTTGACAAAGAAATTCGCAGGTCAAAAACTTAGCTATGCCGGGAGTCGGAGGATAAAGTTAGGAAAGTTTGGGTGATCTACGTTCCCGTTTTTCCCTGAATATAAAGCGTTTTGCCTGAAGTATTATATTGTTGATTGTTTCATTTTCTAAATTATCACAATTGTAGGCTAATAATATATGTTCTGGCGTGAGTTTAAATTCCTTATCTGATCGAGCACACCACCATTCGGACAATTCAAGCCAGAAATTTGTCACTGGGATACATTCTACCAATATATGTTCCACAGTTTCTTTCTGTATATAGCACAGGTCGTATGTATTTGAACCGGCTAGCCCATATTTCATTAATTTTTCATTTGTCGGCAAGTACCTGTGCAAAATTTTGTACTGGAAGTCCCTTAGTGCATTGTCCTTCGTTACTATCCTTGGAAGCTTGAAGATGGCTTTCCATTCCTCATTGGCTATATCATACGTTTCTGAATATCGCGTTTGGCCTATAGATACAGTGTGCATGGTCTTCTTCTTTACATAAATTTTATAAACATCTCTTTCATTACTTCGGTGTCTAAAAGGTTGCTAATATTTACCTCCTCGTGAACTGGGATTGCATGGTCAGTGCTAGATCTGGCATTCATATATTTCTTCCAACTGGCAGGTATGGCTGATAATAGAGCGTGCCATTTTAAGTAACTATTTAAATTCAGACCTCTCTTGACCATATCCTCAAACTTATATACATTTCCTTTCTCATCGAAAGATATGTTCCACAAACCATATATCTGATTCCACAAAATGATGCCAATAAATGCTTGAACCGTTAATCTTTATATTCTGATTATGCCACAGAGGATGTTGTAACTGATAAAAATCAAATTCCTTTTGACATATATCTTTGGCTTCCTTCCAGCTACGTATGGTAGGAAGCTTAGAGCTATTTCGATCGGACGACCCAATCTCCGCCGTTCGTGATGCTTAGGATAGTCTTACTCGCGTCCGGGGGTTTGCTTACACTGTATCTTTCTAGGGGCTCTCTTTGGGTATTCACCCGCGCCTTGCCTCAGCCATTCTAACCGTAAGTTGCAATCCTCGATAGGACGGGGCTCCACTACTGTCCCCCTACTTATAACACTCTTTTCGGTCTTGGCTTCCAGCCGGGCTGATTCACAGGCATTCCCTCCGCTACTCGTTGGGCAACATTACGAGCGCGGCTTTCACATAGAAGAGTCTTATACCACGGTCGGTTACTTGCAACTCCATTACCTCCCGCTTCAGTAACCTGAGCATGGCCCCAAACCCAACTTCTCCTCTTGGTGCTTCATTGAGCTTGGACGTCCCACATCCTACGATCTGAAGCCGACGGATGGACACGTAATACCCAGGTTACCTGACTCTTCTTATGTTTTCAAGTCTCATAGGCAGTTCTTTTTGGCTGAGATATCACTCCGAACTGTATCTTATCGGCTTAAAGGTATTTCTTTGGTCACCCAGCATTGATCCGCCTTTTGCTTAGGGTGAAAGCCGGTGGCACCAATCACTCACTTCCGTTCCAAGTCTGGTCGTATCTATCGGACATCAATGCATGTCCTTCGACTTACGTTGCTGAAAGCCCGTAGGACACGAACCGTACCCATCAGGGCACGCTCGCACAGGCTCTCTTTGAGGGACTTCGAAGCGACTCCCAACTCAGTCATCCACGCATCATTGCCCGACCAATACGATCCTTTCGTGCCCAGCACGACTGCTCGAACTCCGACCCAGTCGGTACCCGTGGCTTCACTTACTGCCCCTAATAAGTGGCCATACTTCGCGACCTTCCTATTAGCGTGTTGTCTGAACGCGAACTGCGGCCCGCACCTGCTCGTTTCCCACACCACTGTGGGATCTAGCATCCAGGACCTCCCCTCTTTCATCGCTATCAAGTCTGGCTTGAACAAGCGCCCACCGACTCGCAGCTTCGGTTACTCTATAACCTTGAAGCCGCTCTTGCATAGCCGGTGTTTTAGCAACTTGACATTGCCGTCAAGACGCTTGATACGAAAGGCCTTCGTGTAGGGGCAGATACTGACAACATGGCACGGGCTTTCCCTATCCTTCTGGCAATACCTGCAGGCTGTTGATGCAGGCGTGCCCCGACCTCGGTAGCTAGTGACCCGAGTAGGGAAAGTTCCCGTCCGGAGCCTGATGCCGTCAATATGTTCCCTCTCATTCAAGATCGCTGGATTGACAAGCCAGCGGTTTCCTGGAATGTCGCCCTTAAACGCAGCGGCGCCCTGTCCCTGGACCGGCTGATTTGCCCATTCATCCGCCGCAGTCTCACGCCAGTTCTTCGCCAGTGAGAACTCTGTCGCCAAGTCCTCACGCCGTTCTTCGAGCCCATCAGCCTTCGCGACATTGCTGATAGTGAGCTCCGACTTCAGGATCCTACCCCAGCAGCCGTTCACCAGCCGCGGGACAGTTTCCTCAAGCCTCGGGAGACCTAGTCCCCCATTCTTTTTCCTCGTGTACAGATAGGGTGTTGTTGTACACTCGGGCAGGTGCAGCCATGGCTTCACCCATGCCCTTGCAATACGGTCGAGTGGCACAAGAGAGTTCCGAGTCGGTTTGATATGAGTCAATTGAGCAGCGACTCTGGGGATGAGATGATCAATCAGAAGGGTCACTTTCTGCTTCGGCTTCCACGCAGCAGCATGAACTTTTGTACACCAGTCTTCTAGTTGGGGGCCCAGCAATGGATCAACCTTGATCCCTAACCAAGGGGTCCACCGATGCTCCGAGGTAGCGAGCCCGGCTCTACCCACTGGAGTTTTCCACCCCCGACTTCCCATTGCGCGCCGTTGTTAACCGCATACGATCTACTGCTCACGTGACTGAGTGTGTAGCCATGGGACTTTTTGACATTAAGTCGCAATACCGTCTTCGCGCAGAAGTCATCTACCAACTGCAGGTTGCTACTCATGCTGGTCCAAGAGCCAGTTAGCAAGACCGCGTCGTCCGCGAACCGAAGGGCTCCAAGGGACTCGCCTCCCGTGTACTTAAATGCATTTTGCTGCGCTTCAATGAGGCATATTAGTGGGTCAATAGCCATATTGAACAATACAGGTGATAAAGGATCTCCCTGCTTGACACCTCAACTGATTCCCAGATCCTTTGTGGAGTTACCGTTGAGTTCGAATACGGTTGAGCATCCATCATACATGTCCTTGAACAGATTGAGAAAGTGGGTAGCAATCCCAAATCGTTCCAATGCCTTTTTGATGTGCTCATGGGAAATCATATCGAATGCCTTCGCGAGGTCGAGCATCACAACACATAACGTTCGCCCAGTGCTCTTAGCTTGTCTCATTGCTGTGTTGAGTAAGTACAGGTTCTCATCACATACCGAGGCCTGAATGAAGGCTCTCTGTCGCGGATTGAGTCGACAAGGCACCTGCATTCTTTTTGCCAGGACTGAAGAGTAAAGTCTGAGTATGGTCGAGGCGATAGTGAGCGGTCTCCAATTGTCCAGGTTCTCTAACTCCACCGCCGTTTTTGGCAGGAGGATTGATCGGGCCTTCTTAAGTGTTGAAGGTATCTTACCTCTGATCAACCAGGTGTTGAAGAGGGTAGTTAACACTTCTAGATATTCGTCTTGACAGACGATATCTGATAGCTTAATTGCAACTGAACCCGCCGCACTGGTCAGCTTTTTCCCACGCAGTGCGGCCTCAATCTCCTTCTTGCAGATAAGCGTACTGAGTACTTCATTATCCGCCTGTTCTACTGGTACGGGGTAGCCCGACAGATCAACTGAGACGCCTTGGTCACAAAATCGCTCCGAGTACACAGCCTCCACTCTTTCAGCTCCAACACGACATCCTTCGGCTCGTCCCCCAGATAGGATTTCGCCGAGGAGTCTCTTCTTGTTCTTCGCAAATAGCACTTTAGTTCTACGATATGCCAATGCCCTCTCGATCGCCTTTGTCCCCCGCCTTGTCCGATCTAGCTTTGACTTTCCGTTCTTGGAGTAGGTCTTCTTCTCCTTAGCGGGTATCCACCTCCCAATGACCTCCAGCATCAGTGCTTCAACTTGCTCATCCGTCTCAATTCTCTCGATTGTATCCACTAGAACATTCACTGTGTGAGTGGTTAACGAGTCAGGCCCCTGCCCCGCCAACCAAACTCCACTGGGTTCACCGCCACATGCCACCTCGCCCTTGTCCCGAAGTGGAGTCAGATCGATCTCTTTATGAGACCGATAGGACCTGATCTCCATCCCAGCCTCTGTTTGTACATCATCTGGTAAAAGTCTCCTTGGTCTAATGTGAGACCTGGCGGCGGGCTTACTAGCCTTCGTCCGCCGATACCGTATTTGATGTACTGTTTTGCCTGGCATCTGTCTGGCGATGTATCGATTTACCCACTCGATACCCAGTATTTTGGCTTCCTCTTCAAGCCTGAGCAGGGTTTCATTGTCCCCACCCACCCAGCGTTTGCTCTCGGGAGTTAGAAAGTTGTCGATTCCACGACTGATCTTATCGGCGTGGCGCTCTGACCGCCTTAGCTCGTTTTTCCTTTCCTTTGCCAGTAAAACAGCTTCGATTCTGTTTTTGTTCGCCACCACTGGATGGGCGTGACGAACGTGCTGCCCGAGTCCCTTCAGACCTCTTGTGAGAGTCCCACAGAGTTCACATAGGCGGGGATCACGGATAGCGGAATCGGCCATGCCACCGCATTTTCCGGCGTGGCACTCGGCTGCATTCACCTTCCCAAATGCCTTGGCGCATTGAATACGGACAAATTCCAGTACTAAACGTCTATGGCTATCAGCAACGTGTAGTTCCAGAGCTCTCATCGATAGAAAGGTAGACCCGATGCAGAGCTCGCAATGGTAGAGGTCAGATGGGAACTTGACCAGCCGCGGTACAAGTCTGCCACCTCCTCTGTGTTTACTCGTCAAAGATAAGATAGGATAAGATAAAGTTTTATTTAACGTCGGTATGTAAAAGTCAACAATAAACATTAGCACACGTGCTATTGACCGACAATGATAAAATGACATGAGCGGATGAGATATATATACATATGACAATGAAAATATAACAACCTTTGCATCTCATAAAACCTTACCCATTAGCTATGTTACATAATGTGCACGAATTACAGTGACACAAGAACACATCCGAGGTTGACAGCGTTGTTTTAAATTCCTTGGCAGATTTGGCTAACTTCGTTTCCTTGTTGAGCATGTTCCATAGCTTGCTACCTTGATACTTCAATGAATTATGGCCATAAGCTGTTGTCTTAACGCGTGGCATACATATATTTGGCCCATATTTTAAAATGTCATTGTTTTCCTTCACGTTATACATGTCATGAAGATAACTAGGCCCAATCTTGTTGATACTCTTGTAAACTTCTAATGATATGCAGCGCAATCGTTCAACATATAGCAATGGTCTACCCGCTCTCTTCCTCAAATCTGCGTCTTCTGATCTAAAGTCATTAAACACATACCTCAATGCCCGCTCCTGTATCTTTTCAATCTTACGCATATTTTTCATATCACAAAAATGCCATACAACGGGACAATAATTAAAATGTGAAAGAATAAAAGCATGAAATAACGTAAGTTTGCTGTCAACATCCATTCATTTAGAAACTCTAGCTAAAACATTGAGACTTTTTCCAGCCTTCTTGCATAAACTTGATATATGGTTGCCGAAAGTTAACCTAGCGTCCAGTTGAATACCTAGTAATGTTACTTCCTGTTGTGCTGCCAGTTCTGTTCCAGAAATTGAAAACGATCTGTGCTGACTTAATTCGTTTCTCTTTTCAAACACGATTGCCTGGTACTTACTTGGGTTCGCTTTCATGTAATTGTCGACGAACCACGTTGTTATCTCCGATAACGCCTTCTCCAGAGTTACTTTAACCTTTACTAAATCCTTGGAACCCGCGTATTCTGGGTCACCCGCCCCACGGCTGGGCGAATGGGACCCGCGTAGCCGGTGAGTCCCAGGCCGGTCTACGGCGGAGTTTGCGAGGCCTCCGCTTCTCGGATAAAGTAGTGGTAAGTTTCCGGCCATAAGGTTTTATACTGCATATCCCGGAACTTACCATGGGCACCGATATGCGACGGTGCCCACATCCCATCTGATCGATACGGTCGATCACTGCCCGGACGCGCCTAGTCCTGTCCTGACTATCGCCGCCCCGTACGGCCCCCTCCCGGTGGGGTACCCGCACGTCTCGTCATGTGAAGCGATAGCATTCCAAGTCATCACACTAGTGCGTTTGAAGGAGGTACACTAGTTGTGGGGCTGCAGGCTGTCTCATTGGGTACGATACCGACACCTGCAGACTATGAGGCTAGCTTGTTAAGGGCCGTACCAATTTTTTCTTGTCCTAAACCAGCTAGGCATTTCTGCCTAACGGCCACATGCTTGCCCCATTATTATTGGGGAGCTCTTCCTGAATTTGATAGAGTAGTCTTTTATGATGTATTTCATGTTTTTGAAATCTCAGCAACCTGTTCGAACAAAATTAGCGGATGCATGCCACACTTAAAGTCATAAAGGGGCTTTTCTCCTCTATGTGCTGTCCACAAATGATTCTGAGCCTTTTCTACAATGTCCCTGTCTGTCATGGTGCACTACATGTTCTGGACAAGCGAGTCTTCTACTTCATGACCCCCGGGCTCGGCACTGTCTTGTACGTGATGTATCATATGTAAGTAAGCATCAAAGTATTTCTTTGCAGTGCCACTAGATACTTTTTCAATGCCCAGTGTATAAATCTGGAGACCGGTGTAGTGCTGACCTTTCTTGCTGGTAGCATCTCTGTACATAGTAGTATCTACTTCATTTGCCAGTACATCACTTCGTTGCAAGCGAGAAACTTCTCCAAGCTCTCGAATCATATCTGCAGATGTTCTGAAATTGGGCAAGTTCACGCAAGGTGTAAATGTTTAGAAATTCAGAGATGGTCTTTCTGGCAAATGCACAAAACGGCGTGAGGAAAGTCTGGTGGAGATGGTATTATCTGACTCTGCTATGACAGCTTCCAGATGCAACAGTTTATGCTCTAATTCTGATGTTATATTCTTTAAGATCCGCAGCAAAGAGGTTGCACTGATTTGCCTTGGGCACAGAAATATGTGTGCGTTTTTTACACGGTTTCTGAGCTCGCCTTTGGGCATCTCTGTACTTCCTGTTGAGCTTTACAACCTCCTGTACTTTAAGTCTAAGCCGCCTAATGGTGTTTTCCTTCCTTTTTATTATCCGGTTGGTTTTAGTGGGAGCCATTACTTGCAGGCTCTGGGACAGGTCACTTATTTTTTTTTCATGGGCCATCTTAAGTTTCTTTGTCAAGTCTGGGTTATCTGGTTCTTTTATGTTGAGTTTCGTTGTCAAGTCTGGGTTATCTGGTTCTTTTATGTTGAGTTTCGTTGTCAAGTCTGGGTTATCTGGTTCTTTTACGACTGTGTTCTTGAGCACTGTAGCAGTAGTCATGCCCGCCGGTTTTTGCGAAGGACCGTCAGAGGGCCGTCAGAGGACCTTCCTGCCCCACGTAGATGTTTTGTATTCCTTGGTTCTGTCGACCTCTGCCGCCATGGAACTGGCCTCCATTCCGGACACGTGTTGCGCCCAGAACTAGGCGTCTCCGCAGCTGCGCGAGTTATGGGGTCATCTTCGTCACGATGTGGTCACGGGGCGGTAAAACCAGCTTTTCGGCGGGGGAATGTGAAGTATCCGCTTCACAGCAGCTCTTACTAATGTGTCACATTTTCGGAGCTGCTGTGAGTTGGTCTCACAGAGGCGGAGGCGGTAGATGAGTCTTGGGAGAGTGAATGTTTTCAGGATGTCGATCTTCTGTTTAGGTCGCAGAGGTGATCTGGCGGTGTTTTTCAGCCACCATTGCAGCATGGACAGGTCTGCCACTGGTCGTCCTCGGGCGGTGAACTTGATTCCCAAGTAATTGACTGCATGGGTTATGTTGACTGCGGGTATTTCTTGGCCCTGGATGTTGTAGATGTTGCTCATCATCACTTTGGTGGTCTTGGTACCTGGTGACGGGACAATTCTTAAGGACTGCATTTCTTTGCATTCGGTTTCATACTCCGGGCCGTGAAGAAGTCGCCAACTGTCTCAAGGTTGCAGTGCATCCCGTACTCTCGCTGACGAGTGCTATTGCGTCCGCGAAAGCAAGCAGAGAAGTTGGCCCTTCAGATTGTACCCATATCGGTTGATGTTGTCTGCCACTTCGTCGATGACAAGGTTGAATAAGACGGACATCCTTGTTTAAGTCCAGTGGTCATATTCACCAGTGTCCATGAGTCCGTGTAAATGTCCGTTACGATCTTCGTGAACTCTTCCTGGACGCCTTTTCGCCGGAGCGCTCTGGTTATCGAGGCGTGTGGCACTTTGTCAAAGGCCTTTGCCAAGTCAAGCCAGACGATGTTGTTACGACCGTAACTTGTCAGGATGGCCGTTTGATGAAAATAAAATAAAATCTTTTACATTGAAAAGAAACAAAAAAAATATTCACAAAGGTAATGTCAGTCTCCCACCCTTTGCTGAATTTATTTAAATCTTCTTCTCAAGGCAGGTACAAGGACAATATAACAATAAAACACTCTGCATGTATACCAGACCCTTAGTCTGTCATAGACTAATTAAATGGAAACAGTATGCACTGGTACAATGAGATACATCACGAATAACACGAATTAATTAAGCCCAAACCCCTCCCCACAACTGGCCGTATGCAGTAAGCTTAGTTTATGCTATAAATGACTGTAAGACTTACAGTTCTAAACGAACAGATTAATCATACAGAATACCCCCTAGTACCATAAGAATTAATATAGATTTAGGTGGATTGATGGGGGGGAAAAAGTCCCAGCGAAATAGGGGTCCATAAGAGGAGAAGATTCAGTGGGAAAATGCAGCGTCCCCGAGGCGAGGTGTGCACTGACGATGTATTCATGCCCGCCGGTCTGGTATATGTGCAGCCATTCGTGACAGAACTCAGAGTCAATCAGGCCCTCCTCAACCCTCCCCCACGTGGAATTCTTGTAGTCTTCTGTTCGTTTTGCGGCCCGCTCGTTCATGGCCTGTTCGACTGAATTGGCTGTGGAGCTAGCCTCTAGCCCGGACACCTTCTGTGCCCATCTCAGGTCGCGTTGCCAGGTTTTGCTCTCAGCAGCAGTGCGTGTGATTGGATCACTTGACTTCAGCATGTTTGTTACCAGTCGTACTTTCAAGGCTGGGATGAGTTGGCTGAACTCCGATCATCCCAAACCCGACGTGGAAGTAGACCGGCAGAACCAGCTAGTTGGAGTCGCATCTGTGTATCGCACTGACGCAGCTGCTGTGAGTTTGTTTGGCAGAGTCTGAGTGGGTAAATTAGTCGCGGGAGGGTGAAAGTCTGGATCTTGTTGCGAAGCCAGCCCTGCAGCCTAGAGAGATCAGCCACCGGTCTTCCCCTGGCTGTGAACTTAACTCCCAGATACTTCACCGCGTCGACGATGTTAACAGCGGGTATCTCTTGTCCTTGAATGCAGTATTGGGTGTCCATAATTACCCTGGTGGTTTTAGTACCTGGGGTTGGGACGATCCTCAGTGATTGACACTTCCGTGCATTGGCTCATGGATATGGCTGTGAAGAAGGCCCCCACAACCTCGAGGTTACTCCTCATTCCGTACTCGCTCTCGCTCACTAGGGCGATGTCGTCCGCGAAAGCGAGCAGGGCAACGGGTTCTCCCCCGAGGTTGTATCCATGCCGGTCAATGTTGGCTGCAATTTCGTCAATAACCAGGTTAGAGAATGCTGGCGATAATGGGCAGCCCTGCTTGACCCCGGTGGTCATATCCATTCTTGGTGTTGCAGACACTCGCGTCCATGCGCCTGTGTACATATAGGACACTATCTCAATGAAACACTCGTTCACTCCCTTCCGCCTTAGAGCTCTCGTGATGGAGGCGTGAGGGACCGTGTCAAAAGCCTTTGCTAAGTCTAGCCACACGATGTTTAGTTCCTTCCGTCTCTTGCGGGCGTCTTCAATCAAGGCCGATATGGTGGTGATGTTTTCGCCGCAGCCATCGAGTGGCTGGAACGCCTTCTGTGACTTCTTTATGGGCACAGCCCTCTGTAACCTACTGGCAAGTATTTTGCAGTAGAGCCGGAGGATGAACGAGGCTATGGTGATGGGACTCCAGTTGTTCGGATCCTCCAGCCCCTCTGAACACTTGGGGAGGAGCGTTGTTCTCGCCTCCTTGAGTGACTCAGGTACTTTCTTGAGGGTGATCCACGTGTTGAAAATCGCTGCGAGGTCCCGTACATGCAGGCGTTTCAGGAACTGCATTGTCATGGACTTGTCTGGACCGGGGGCTTTCTTGTTTTTCATGAGCCCTCTCTGTTCCTCGACCTCATGGGCCGTGATTTGGTATGTGATGGAAGGTACCGGGGCCGCCTTGGTGTACGGCTCATTGTCCTCCATTCTTGGTAGCTCAAACCGGCCTCTGAAGGCGGCGTCCACTAGGTCGATGTTGGGTTTAATGGGGTCGATCGGTTTTTCATCTAGTATAACCATGGCTAGGTGCGAGCGGTTCGATTGGTAGAGCCTTTGATACTCTTTAAACTGCGCCCTCCGTCTTCTTGCCCGGTTGGTTGGTTGGTCGGGCCTTGCCGCCGGGCGAGCTCTGCGTTTTGGAGCGGGCTCCTGCGTCTCAATTTCCGGGGCTCGAGCGGTAGCAAAGGTATCAAATAACTCGACCCAGCCTGTCGTTGAGTTGTGTGTGTCTAAGGCAGTCCTGATGTAATCGACTGTCTGCGGGCTGATATGTGTCGCTATCAGGGCGTCCCTCTGGGCTCCGAAGTCTCTGGGAACGGGTCCCGGGAGGCCTTCCTCCGGCTCAATCTCTTCGGGGACGGGCTCTTGGACGGGCTCGTGGATGCGCTCTTGTTTCATCGCCTCTCTTATTGCCTTATAACGCTCACTCTTCCGGATCGTCTGAATGGCTTGGGTGGTACGGTGGAGCATCTGTTTTTGCAATGCGACATTGATCTTCCTGTCTGTGCACGCCCGCTCTAGTCGGGCCAGATCACGAAGCTCGTCGTCGCTCCACGCAAGGCATCGTCCGGTCGGTTGGGGGAGTTGGTCGTTATACTCCACCGGATGTGCAGTTTTAGCGTGGATACTCCGTCCGCTCTTGGTAGTGAAGCGACGCTCGCAGTGGAGGCAGGCGAAATCGGCATTCGGCGGATCTTGTGGCACGGAGGGTCCGTCGCAAGAGCTGTAGTGTCGGGCTGCTGAACCTAGGGAGGTCCAGGTTGCAACCATACTTCCCCCGGAACCTTGCTTTGGTTTCCCCGGAAACTGCCCGGCGAGTGGGTAATACAAGGCCGTCGGATCGCTAGTCGGCAGTGTTTATGGTCAGAAGTACAATGGCCCGCAGGTCGCCTGTAGCAGCGTCATACGACCCAGATTGCTAGCCCATGATTAATGTCTAAAACATAATTTCTTTTTGGTGAAGATGCCGCTAGATTGTTCATTCACGTGAAAAGTCCATTATTAATAATAATCAACCTCCTTAGACACATACTTAATTCTGTTGAGGTGTGTTGACTTTCAACAAACAAGGGACAAATATTATAGAACATTAAATATGAAAGAACTATTTAATAATATACCACAGCAAAAACAATTTAGATTATTTATCTGCAATAAATGTAGTAAAATGCATATGATATCTAGTCAACGTTTACTGCCAAACAGTGCATGTTGCTGTATTTATTAATCTCGAAAGCTTGGTTTTAAAAACCAACTCATGGTTTTATATTCTGACAACTTATTGACTTTATTGTTTCACCATTCTTCACTTTCATGGTTTTATGACCATGTGCTCAATGATATTACTTGATATCCTCAGGGTTTATTAATGTATTAATGGTTTCCACATTGACTGCATTCATGGTTTTATTCATATCTACTTGACCCTTTACCATTTTGCATTTTTTTTATCTACAAGCTCACATGTCTTGATACTTTCAGGGTTTTAGTATTGACTCTTCAGTTATTTAGATTGAACTGAACCAATATGGCACGATATATAGCCTTATAGGCTGAAAGTGCCGTTAAACCCAAATAAAATAAAATCAATTCTGATAAAAAAAGTTAGCACGGTTACGTCCTGTCTGTTGCATGGCCAGCCTCGAAATAAAGTGAAATATACACTATAACAAATTAACAGTTCATTGAAATGTTACCTTTCAGGGTTTACCGACGTCTGCTGGATATTTTGAAATATTACCGCATGATTACTTTCAGGGTTTTATGACTGCTGATATTCCGCTTGAAGGCAAGAGATACGGTGTAATATTGTGGTCGTGAAAATGTTCAGGTGATTACAAGGACATTACAACAAGCATAAGTGAATAAATAATAACACAAATATAACAAAAAAAAGCCCGAAAATAACCCTTACATTAAAACGCTATCGTTTTCCAACTGTTACAAACACAACACCGCTCAATATCACAGCGGTATCGCAGCTAGGCAAGGACAGGGGGGGGGGGGAGGCGTCCGGTGACCCTCCCTTTTATGTAGGTAACATTTCTGTAGATGGCCATCACTTCGTATGGCTTGCTCCCAGTTGTGTGTGTTTTCGGGGAGTGGGGGGGGGCGCCTCTCTTGGTCCTTAATGAAATAGGGGGTACAATACAGTTGTGTACCCTATCCTACCATAGGGGTCGTTTTATTGGTCGGCCCAACCCCATTATAAATATATCTTTGTCCTTAATGAAATAGGGGTCATAAAACAGTTATGTACCCTATTCTATTATAGGGATTGTTCTATCCTATTATAGGGATTATTATAGGGATTACACCTTGGTCCAGGAGTCAGCGTGGAGTCACCACCTTCCTACGCAGGGCTCGTGCGATGGATTCGTGCGGGACGGCATCAAACGCCTTGGCCAGGTCGAGCCAGACGATGTTGACCTCTCTTCGGTGCTTTCGGGCGTCGGCTATCCGGGCAGATGGTCCACATGTTTTCGCCCCACCTACCGATGGGCTGAACGACCTTTTGACTAATATTGATGGGAACCCCTCCCTGGTGACTGTCTGCTGGAGTGTAGCAGTATAGCTGTAGCAGCAGTGAACTTCTGGATATGGGCCTGGCGTGGTTTGTGTCCTTAAGCCCCTCCGAGACTTTGAAAAGGAGGTGGTCCTGGCTTCCTTCAGGGGGGTAGTGATCTTCCGAAGGATACGATTGTCAACATGCAATGAGTGCTGTCACGTGACAAGGTTGGGATCAAGGCGGTCGGATAAACAAGGACAACCGTTGGTTTTACAGTTTTGATATTCAACTATTCACAAAGTCATACATACATGAATTCACCAACAAGTCACGCGGGTGACACCGATAGCGAGACAGTCACGCGGGATGACACCGGTAGCGAGACAGTCACGCGGGATGACACCGGTAGCGAGACAGTCACGCGGGATGACACCGGTAGCGAGACAGTCACGCGGGATGACACCGGTAGCGAGACAGTCACGCGGGATGACACCGGTAGCGAGACAGTCACGCGGGATGACACCGGTAGCGAGACAGTCACGCGGGATGACACCGGTAGCGAAGACACCCGCCAGCACATAGCACGACGCAGGGCAGCACGACGCCCGTCAGCACACCGCACGACGCCCGTCAGCACACAGCACGACGCCCGTCAGCACACAGCACGACGCCCGTCAGCACACCGCACGACGCCCGTCAGCACACAGCACGACGCCCGTCAGCACACAGCACGACGCCCGTCAGCACACAGCACGACGCCCGTCAGCACACAGCACGACGCCCGTCAGCACACAGCACGACGCCCGTCAGCACACAGCACGACGCCCGACGCGGGGAGCCGCACCCATACCAACCCGGATTGGCCGATCGCCACCCATCCCCCACAATACATGGCCTATCACATGCATTTACTCGTCACGAGAAAACAGTCACTTAGACCCAAGCACACCCGAAACACACAGATTAAGTAACTCGTAATCTACTCCCTCAAGCAGGACCGCTTGCCTGAAATGTACAGGACTCAGAATAGGTAATAAATCATGCGTGAGGCTTGACACTGGGCGTTATACTACATTAACGAACGCCCGACCCGTGGCATGTGTTTTTTTGCATTTTGCACTTGACTACACTATAGAGGAAATGACACCTTTTAATAACTCGTATGTTTATTCCGTACTTTGGCTGGCTTCCAGCCCTGGTACAAATTACAAAAGCATTCAACATAAAAACAAAAACACAACGATCCACTACAATAATCAACTCCACCACATAATTAATACCCCTGTTTTTCCATCCTGCTAAATGCGGCAATTATAAACTTACAGATGCCGTATAGAGTTTTCTCGTCAGTTGCGTACATAAGTTGGATAAAATTTAGTTTTCATGGTTATTTGTAAAAGCTATTCTTGATATATTTTTCCCTGATATTTGTATAAGGCTGACACTTAAAGAAAAAGTGAAATTGGGTTTTAATTTCTTCCATAAAAAAGATCTGACTATATGGGCCCAATCTTTCTTCTCTGTATATATTAGGTTGTCTGCCTTTCTCAACCATAAGTTTACCGCTACTACATCTAAACCAGCTATACGCCTTTCTTAAAGGAATAGACTAGTCCGAGGATTTGTGCGTTGGATTGTCCTTTTCTTTTTAGCATATGCAAGACAAGTAAAATATCTATTGAAATGATCAAAATTGAATATCCAAAAAAAATTAAGTAAAAAGTTACGAAGGTTTTGTTGTGCAAAAAAAAATTTGGCGCGAAAGTTGGTTTTCCAAGGATCGAGTGAGAAATCGACCTTGACCTTGGATCCCGCGTCATTGGTGCTTAGAATGTTTTGAGCGCCCAGGTCAGCCATTCGTTCAACACTCAAAACAAACAAGCACATCTGGCCTTAAAATGCCGACGTGTTGTGCTCCTGGTTGTGTCCGAGTAAAGGAATCAAGCCCAGATTGTTCTTTCTTCCGCTTACCATGGGATAATGCGCCAAGGATTCGTTTGTGGCTGGCAAAATTGAATCTTGTTCACCTCACTAACACGGGCTTTGTCACCTCCATTTTGAAGAACGTTTTCTCGTCATGGAGCCGCAGCGATCGCCCCAGAGTTTTGATCTACCTGAGACCTGTTCACAAACTCACTGCGGATATATTTCAACACAAGTCAGTGAAGGAAACAAGAAAAAAGCTCCTGCAATCGGAAGAGAACGCGAGATCACGAAGAGGGGAAGGTTTGTAGGCCCACAGCGGTTTGATACGGTCCGTTCACGGGTTGGTTGACAAACCACCAAGGCCAGGGTCAAGCACCTAAGCGAAGGCTAATGCTAAATTGGGCCCTTTTGACAGTTTGATAAGCTTAGCAGGCCCTCTGTCTCAACTTATAATAATATAAGTGTGGTAGTGTCAGCCAAAGTCTATGATATATCAAGTAAGCTAAGTTACTAACTTATCATGCTTATATGTTTATATATTAGATCTAATAAATTCAATATCAGCTTATTTCAATCCTCATCGACCGGACATATTTTTTAAATTGGAAATGAGGGAAATAATTCTTTTCAATGGAGAATGGGGCATTAACCGACCGCTGTCATCAATTATGTTCAGTAATCGTGAACTGGGAATTTTAATATTAAATATAACTGAATATCCAGAAATAGCCAATTCTCCTTTTAATTCATCATGACCTCCCCCCCCCCCCCCCCCCATAGATCTACCGGTACTGAGAACTGTTACCCGGCTAAAAAAACACATCCGTGGAATCCTTCATAGACATAATTTTTTTTAAAATTTTGTTTAGTTTTTATTTCAGCAAATTACAATATGTGAATAAGTATTGAAATATGTCTTTTTCTACATTTCAGCTCCTTCAGGAGCTTGAAGAAATACCAAGCATTAATGAAACTTCTGTTGTTGAGTCACACAATGAACTCAATGACCTTCCTGTGAAAATCAGTAGACTTTTTTTTTTCTTTAGTCATTTTTACATCAGAGCAAATAGATAATTTGCTATGATTAACAAGGCATGTTAAATGCACCTTTTTGGCTAGTTTAGGGTTGATATGTCATGATGAATAGTGTGACGACATTTTTAGCATCTTAGAAGGTTCATAGATTGGAGTATGATGATTGTATTAAAAAATGGCTGCATGAGCAGAATTACACAAGAGATACTGTATAGTATTTAATTACATATCCTTGACCTGTTGACACCTATTGTGGGGGGAAATACAAAACCCTGGATGGGTCATTCTCTATAACGTGGGATATAATGACCCTATTGTCTAGCTAAGGTTAATAATGATAGTTTGATAAACCTTTTTTGATTGCACATGGATTGCCAGATGCAGTTACCTTGTTTGGCAGAATGAGACCTGACCTGAGGGGGGTAAATATAACTATATATAGGTTACATAAGATGCCAGGTCCAGATTCATTTTATTATGGTTTAACTGTATCGCATATATACATACACAAGCCATTGATTTGTTTAATAAGGATATTGTAACCAGTGTAATTATTCATCGACTGGTTGGTGAGACTGACCCAGATCACTGAAACAATGTGCAAGGTTTATTCAATGTTGATCATATACAATGTAGTGTTCTTTTGGCTAATTGAATTAAAAGCCATTCATTTTACTGTGCAAATTCTAATTGCCTGATGGCAGTTATTGTGACTTGGATAGAGCTGGCTTGATCTTGATATCCTTCACATAATCAATTGGACTCAGCAGTGACTTGCTTGATAAATACTCCAAATGTATCCTTATGCTTATCAGAATTCGAATAAACTGTGCAAGGTGCTTTTGATATAATGCCCATGAAAATGTAGCCATCAGTTTGATTTGTTGTGATCTTTATAAAACAAATAACTGCTTCATTTGGACACCATCACAGTATGGGTGAATACAAGATTTACTTCAAGCGTAATATAAGTTTCATGGTTTTTTTTCATATTTCTTTTGCACAATTTTATGAAATACTTTCATTTGGGAAAATCAGTGCCTTGACAAAAAAAAAGTCTACTCACTACAAAAATAAGTTTTGGACGAAGTGAATACAAAATTGAAATATTCCATAATAAATATTCTAGAAAGTGTTTTAAATTTAAATTTACATTATTAATTAATTATTATTGCATCCTTAATCAATTTTACACACAAAACTGTTACATTGGACACAATTTCCACCTTACGGTCATTTTCAAGCAGTGTCAGATTTACCATTGCACTCACAACAAATATTACAATTCTGTTAAATGGTAATCACTATTCTTTAAATTCAGTATACTTTGAATACTGTTTTATGTAGCGGGAAACAACTGTTTCCGACAGGCCTGCAGTTTTAGGTATAAGTCACACATGTCTTCTACATGTACTGCTGTCGTGTATCGAAATGAGGCCGAGTGTCCATACATCTCTGTCAAGGCATCTCTCGCTTGAGACAATGTATTTGCTCGCCATTGAGTGGAAATTCATTTTGTTGCATACGGGAGTGATTTCCTGAACCAGCAGTTGGTTTTGCCTTTTAATTTATTATTCTTTCACGTTTGACCCGCGTTCACCGCGGCTACGTTGCGTTCATGATAAGGCTGAGACAGGGGAGGCTGTGTGGCCGCCTGGAACCTATGACGCGTTTTTTACGCAGCGCGCTGATTGGCTTGCGCTCTGCTCAGCATGCCGACCTCACAGTCGAGCGTGAGGCGGTAAATGTGAAGGTTTCAGTGCCAAATACTAATACTTATTGCTGGAGCCGGTAGCAACATACATTTTAGACTGATAGTTTGCATGTTGATCTATATGTAACATGCTACGCCTTGCTGGCCCAAAAACCGGACTAAACTATTACTTTAAGTTTGTACTCGTTACCACCGACAGACGTCTCTCTGGGTATATATTTACAAAAATTAACATGTACATTTTCTATATAGCCGATACATTCCAGTCCCCAGATTTCCGCTCTGTACGTACCGGTAATAATAGGTAGGGCCATGGTATCAACGAGGTTTAACATTATTCACTTCTCCAAGCAAACACATTGATAATATAAGCTTTTAATTAATGCTGTCACCTTGATTGCTTGGTCTGCTCTGCGCTTCTGTGTGGCAGTCCATACCATTTTCGGCGTCATTATAATTCCCAGGTAATTATAAAACGAGACAGTGTGTATACGTTCTCCAGATAAATTCAGCTTTCATTATTTCGTAGTGGGCTCCATTACTAAACACCATTACTTTGGTTTTGTTCATATTTACCGCCATGCCACATTTTTCACACTACTCTATATATAGTTATGTATAGTTGCTTGAATGAAGTTTATTTCAGTACTGTAGGCGCAACGCCCATGGTACAAGAACAATTCATACAAGATATATATAACATTTAACGAAAACAATACAAAACACTTTCATAGTTCTAGATTACGACACGCTGCACATATATACAGATTTAATTTAAAGCTGCGAGAAGGTTTTTTCACATATAGTGGATGCTAAATACGTAAATGCTGCTAATTTCTTATTTTTTTGGCTATCTGTTCAAGCCATAGTTAAATTATCTTGGCTCGGATTTTCTAAGACAAAATGAGGTAGATATAACCATTCAGGGGATTTGCCACTTGGTAGTTCCTTTACTGCACTCCTGATTGTTTCTATTGTAAATGGTCTATTTAACAAGTGTGGGCTATTTTCCATGTCTACCAGGGGATTTGCCAGTTGGAAGTTCTTTTACTGCATTCCTGATTTCTTCTAATGTAAATAGTCTATTTAACAAGTGTGGGTTATTTTCTTCACATTCTTGACAACTAAGTTCACTTTTCTCGCTTCATCCAGCTCTATATCTCTGTTGATACACAGACACACCTGCTTCTCTCGCTTCATCCAGCTCTATATCTGTTGATACACAGACACACCTGCTTCTCTCGCTTCATCCAGCTCTCTATCTCTGTTGATACACAGACACACCTGCTTCTCTGGCTTCATCCAGCTCTATATCTCTGTTGATACACAGACACGCCTGCTTCTCTGACTTCATCCAGCTCTATATCTCTGTTGATACACAGACACGCCTGCTTCTCTCGCTTCATCCAGCTCTATATGTCTGTTGATACACAGACACACCTGCTTCTCTCGCTTCATCCAGCTCTGTATCTCTGTTGATCAATAGTTCAAAATACGTTTTCCATTCTGTTACCTTAATGCTATTCATAGACTTTTTAGATTTGAGGCTCTTCAATACTTTCCAAAATTTACTAGTATCAGAGAGTGCACTTCGTAAATATTTGCACTTTGTACATGTTCTCTTATAGTTATTAAGCAATGTGATATATTATTTCAGGTTTTTACCACTTTTGTCTCTTCGATACACCTTTAATGCTTCTTTCTTTACTTTGTTCTCATAACATTCTTTTGACCACCAAGGCATATTTATTTGTTTTCACTGGCTTCTTATATGTTGGTTTCATATGACTTGCAATGTATCCATAAATATATTCCATAAAATTAACAGCTTGATTTACATTTCCATTCAGGACTGAGTCAGTAAATAGTTCGACAGATTTACATTTCCATTCAGAACTGAGTCAGTAAATAGTTTGACAAGGTTTTTAACAGCGATATTGTTAAATCTAGGTCACCCCAAGAAGGGGAACTTGTGTCCGGCCCGTCCACTGAAAAGTACATGTGACAGTTTGGTAGCCGTTGCTACCGTCACTAAAGTCTTGTCGGGCGGACATAAAATACATAGTCAAGTTTATAATTCTTGTGGTCTGCATTATTGACGCCTGGTGACAGAAAAATACAGGTAGACACATAAAAAGAGGTGAAATGAGGAGGCCATGGCGACGTGAAAAAGATTTATGGTGATACCAAGTCGGAGAATGGAAAGGGAATGTATGGCATGCCAATGATGAATAATATGGTATGTTCGCGGTTTTCCTAAGTAGATTTATGCAAGACGGGACTCGAAGGTAGTATTAAGTAATAGCGAGTGCGTTAGCACGAGCTCTATAGACTAACACACGTATATTCCAAACATCGCCATATCATTCCCATGTCTCTGTTCTCTCCATAGACTAACACACGTATATTCCAAACATCACCATATCACTCCCATGTCTCTGTTCTCTCCATAGACTAACACACGTATATTTCAAACATCACCATATGATTCCCAGGTCTCTGTACTCTCCATAGACTAACACACGTATATTCCAAACATCACCAAATGATCCCCATGTCTCTGTACTCTCTATAGACTAACACACGTATATTCCAAACATCACCATATGATTCCCAGGTCTCTGTACTCTCCATAGACTAACACACGTATATTCCAAACATCACCATATCACTCCCATGTCTCTGTTCTCTCCATAGACTAACACACGTATATTCCAAACATCACCATATCACTCCCATGTCTCTGTTCTCTCCATAGACTAAGACACGTATATTCCAAACATCACCATATCACTTCCATATCTCTGTTCTCTCCATAGACTAACACACGTATATTCCAAACATCACCATATGACTCCCATGTCTCTGTTCTCTCCATAGACTAACACACGTATATTCCAAACATCACCATATCACTCCCATGTCTCTGTTCTCTCCATAGACTAACACACGTATATTTCAAACATCACCATATGATTCCCAGGTCTCTGTACTCTCCATAGACTAACACACGTATATTCCAAACATCACCATATGATCCCCATGTCTCTGTACTCTCTATAGACTAACACACGTATATTCCAAACATCACCATATGATTCCCAGGTCTCTGTACTCTCCATAGACTAACACACGTATATTCCAAACATCACCATATCACTCCCATGTCTCTGTTCTCTCCATAGACTAACACACGTATATTCCAAACATCACCATATCACTCCCATGTCTCTGTTCTCTCCATAGACTAAGACACGTATATTCCAAACATCACCATATCACTCCCATGTCTCTGTACTCTCCATAGACTAACACACGTATATTCCAAACATCACCATATGACTTCCATATGTCTGTACTCTCCATAGACTAACACACGTATATTTCAAACATGACCATATCACTTCCATATCTCTGTTCTCTCTCGGTTTCTGTTGTCATTGTTGACTTCTGGTCCCCAATTATGGGCCACTTTTTGCCATGACCAGTTTGTGACGTGTACGGCCGTTTTTTTACTGTAATTTTGTTGTAAATTGTCATATGAAGTGTTTCATTTCAAAAGTAGCCTATTTATCTAAAGAAAAAATTTGTATTCTTCGGTTAGACATTGTAATGTCTGAAATTTATTGATAAGGGTCTCGCAAAATGAGACTAAAATCTGTGGTGACGTCATAAAGTGAATGTTGTTGCCAACGTTACAAAAAGCGGTCTTATTGCCAAAGTGGCACTCGCCAGGTGGCGCACTATTCGAATGCAGATAGACGACAAAATATACTTAACGCGGTTTTTCATTTTGTATACATGATGACTATATTTTCAAGTATTATATTTGCATTACTCTCTCGGTGAATTCTTAATTATAAATTTAGATTGATGTTAAAAAAAAGTATTGTTGTCAATAGTGCTTTGTCTATAAGGCCTTTTCAGTATTAGTATTATTATTAGTGGCCTACAATTTCTAGGCCTAACCGGTGATGTGCTAACATCCAATGGGATGACCCCGGCAGCGAGGTTGCGTAGGGCGGGGCCGGAAGGTCGCACAAAGGGGGGTCGGGGGGTCGCACCAAGGAGGGCCGCGGGTTAGCTCTGGCCTTGGGGTTAAGTAGTAGTGAGTGGCAGCAGTGTGGCCCGGGCCGCGAGGTCCCACAGGAGGAAGCCGTGGAGTCCGTGTTGTGGTCCTGGTTAGGGTCGCGCGTAGAAGGGAGGGGCCGTGGGGTTTTTTCTCCGACACCAGCACCAGTGTCGACTCGTTTCACAGCGTGCCCAACCCTAGCAAATCAGGGCCATCCCGCTGCCCCTCCCTGCTCCGCATGCCCGGCGCCGAGGACACCCCGCAGACACTGCAGATCGCGGCAATGTATGTCCGTAAGAGTGTGATAATGGACCTGTTTGCCCTCTCTGTGATGCCGGACGTTTGGGCGTGATAGCTGGAGGCGAATTTTTGGTTTATGCCGTATATTTTGCAGAGCTCTTTAAAAAAGGCGTGATACAAAGGCACTTCCGTTGTCTGAGACCATGTGTCGTGGGCAGCCATGTTTGCATATGACGTTGTCATAGTATTGCTTGGCCATGACTGCCGCCGAGACAGGGCGTGGCCCACGTGATGACGTAACGACTGCAGTAGTCCGTTACTAGCACTATGTATTTGTTCCCGGCATGGGATTCCTTCATCGGCCCCATCCAATCGATGCAGACTTTTTCGAAGGGTGCGTGGGTTATTTCATGTGGGTGTAAGAGGGGTTTCACTTTCTGGGTCGATGCCTTAGAACGATTGCATGTTTCGCATGAGGAGACAAAGTTATATACGTCTGTTGGCATGTTTCTCCAGAAGAAACGATCTCGGAGGACGCTCAGCATGTTGGTTGCTCCCACGTGGCCCGCAAAACTCGACTCATAAAGAAGTGCGATTTGGGTCTTCAGGCCCTGCGGTAAGACCAGATGAGCCTGAGCCTTGTGGATCTGGCTGCCGTAGCTGGTGAAGAGGTGGTCCTATATACCGTCTATTACGAAATAGTCCCCTTCTCGTAGGACCAATGTACGGGCTTCAGTGTCGTTGCGGGTTAATATCCCGAATTAGACAAAATTGAAAATTTCCCTACATTCAGGGTCGGCTTGTTGGGCATGTTGTCCCGCAGTAGGGGTCAGCTCGATGTCTTTTAGCGTGTCGGGGGCGGTATCAGCCATTCTTTGCTGATACTTTTCGCGTCGCTTGTTTGTCCGGGGGTAGGATTGGCGGGTTGGTGGCACTGTTGGCGTCCGGTGTTTCCTAGCCATGGCCCTAGTGGGATATCTTTGTGGTTGGTGACGAGGGAGATATGGTGGCAAGGGGTAGGGTGACGAGGGGGGTTGGGTCATCGGTGGTGGCTGCGCGGGGGAGGGTGACGAGGGGGGTGGGGGCATCGGTGGCGGCAAGGGGTGGGGTGGGGTCATCGGTGGCGGCCGCACGACGGAGGGTGACGAGGGGGGTGGGAGCACCGGAGGCGGCCGCACTGGGGAGGGTGACGAGGGGGGTGGTAGCGCCTGTAATGGCGGTGAGGGCGAGGGATGACGAGGGGGGTGGGGGCAGCGAAAGGGAGCGGGATGGGGGAGCGCCCGTTGACTGGCAGAAGAAGGGGTTGTTTGGGAAATTTATTTAAGGAAATAGGGGAGGACGTTTAATTTTCCCACAACATGTTTGCTGATCGGACCGTGAGTACCTTCTTCAGAAGCCAGGTTATTGGGGCGTGGTCAGTGTACAGCATGACGTGATGGCCTTCCAAAAAAATCCTAAAGTGTTGCATAGACCTGGGCTCGTAAGTTCGAACGGCGGGGGCCAAATATTTTGCCCCGCTCCATGCTAATGTCCTATCCTAGGGCGAAATATTGTGCCCCCACCGTTTCGAAATTACGGGCCCAGATGATAGCAAGCAATTCCTGTTCGGTTGTAGTCTATGACTTTTCCGCCTGTGAGAACGAGCGTCGATCGTACACTATAGGAAGGAAAGTGCCGTTTGGTGCTTCCTGGCAGAGGGCTGAACCGATCCCAGCCAAGGAGACATCAGTGCACAGGCATAATTCCCTATTAAAATGAGGATATTGGATGATGGGGGGTTCTAATACAGCATCCCTCAGGGTTCGAATGCCTTCTGACAATAGGTTGACCATGTTAAAGGGGTGTCTTATTTTTCGTCAGGTGGTACAAAGGGCGGGATATGAGACCCAAACCTGGAAAGAATCGCCGAAAGAATGCTACCAATCCCAATAATGAGCGTACAGATTTCACCTTCGTTGGTGTTTGGAAGCTCCGAATAGATTCTGTTTTCCTTTTTTTCCTCAGTCCGTCAGAAGTAAGGACGTGCCCTAAGGACTCTAGTTCCGGAGCTGTCAGGGTGCATTTCGTGGCCTTCAGTGTCAGGTTTGCCGCGCGGAGACAGGTGAAGATATCCCGTAATGTTGCGATATGTGCGGCAAAGATGCTGGTGGCGACGTAGATGTCGTCCAGACGCGGGATCCTCAGGAATTGCGGGATTGTGTTGGCGTTTAAATGCCGGAAGTCAACAACGAAGCGATAATCGCCATTTCTTTTTTTTTGACCAGTAAGACAGGGGAAGCCCATTCGCCACCCTCGCAGGGTTCTATGATGCCTTGCTCCAAATACTCCACTTGTTTATCGATCTCCTTTCGGAGATGTGGAGTGCACCTATATGGTGGTCTGGAGATTCACTTTGACCAGTTGCTGTGGTGTTCGTGCCTCCTCCGCCATGGGAGAGAGGGGAGGTTAATATTGACCCCAAACTCCCCGACCGATTGGGTAAAACCCAGAGGTCAGAGGTCGGGCCTGGCTAGCCCGGCGGGGGTTTATTGCCAGCTACGTCGTCTTAAAGTATGATGCCGGAGCGCGTACCCGCGGGCTCCACTGGTAGTGCTGTGGGGGCGCCGTGCAAAGTTAAGTAGCCTGGGGTCTTAGTCACTAGGGGAAGTTAAGTAGCCTGGGGTATTAACCACTAGGGGAAGTTAAGTGGCCTGGGGTCTTAGCCACTAGGGGAAGTTAAGTGGCCTAGGGTATTAGCCACTAGGGGAAGTTAAGTGGCCTGGGGAATTAACCACTGAGTGTAGAGCGGTCGGGGTACAGCCAGCCTGTTCGATTGCCAACGTATATACAAAGTCAACAGTGTTAAGTTTAGATGTAATATATTTTGTGAGATAAGAACTATGTGGAGTAATGATATACATGCAACAACTTATGGGTTATACCTTATAGTCTGTCTTGGGCCCTGGATTCGTCGGGGGAGGGAATGTCGTGTGCAACTCCTCAGGTCGTCGTGGAACCCCGAGTTCCGGGCCTTAGCCCTCTTTGTACCCGTTTTGTACTGACCAGCGTGGGCGTGGCGACACCCCTCATTGTACTGACCAGTGTGAGCGTGGCGACACCCCTCATTGTACTGACCAGTGTGGGCGTGGCGACACCCCTCATTGTACTGACCAGTGTGGGCGTGGCGACACCCCTCATTGTACTGACCAGTGTGGGCGTGGCGACACCCCTCATTGTACTGACCAGTGTGGGCGTGGCGACACCCCTCATTGTACTGACCAGTGTGGGCGTGGCGACACCCCTCATTGTACTGACCAGTGTGGGCGTGGCGACACCCCTCATTGTACTGACCAGTGTGGGCGTGGCGACACCCCTCATTGTACTGACCAGTGTGGGCGTGGCGACACCCCTCATTGTATTGACCAGTGTGGGCGTGGCGACACCCCTCATTGTACTGACCAGTGTGGGCATGGCGACACCCCTCATTGTACTGACCAGTGTGGGCATGGCGACACCCCTCATTGTACTGACCAGTGTGGGCGTGGCGACACCCCTCATTGTACTGACCAGTGTGGGCATGGCGACACCCCTCATTGTACTGACCAGTGTGGGCGTGGCGACACCCCTCATTGTACTGACCAGTGTGGGCGTGGCGACACCCCTCATTGTACTGACCAGTGTGGGCGTGGCGACTCCCCTCATTGTACTGACCAGTGTGGGCGTGGCGACACCCCTCATTGTACTGACCAGTGTGGGCATGGCGACACCCCTCATTGTACTGACCAGTGTGGGCGTGGCGACACCCCTCATTGTACTGACCAGTGTGGGCATGGCGACACCCCTCATTGTACTGACCAGTGTGGGCGTGGCGACACCCCTCATTGTACTGACCAGTGTGGGCGTGGCGACACCCCTCATTGTACTGACCAGTGTGGGCATGGCGACACCCCTCATTGTACTGACCAGTGTGGGCGTGGCGACACCCCTCATTGTACTGACCAGTGTGGGCGTGGCGACACCCCTCATTGTACTGACCAGTGTGGGCGTGGCGACACCCCTCATTGTACTGACCAGTGTGGGCGTGGCGACACCCCTCATTGTACTGACCAGTGTGGGCTTGGCGACACCCCTCATTGTACTGACCAGTGTGGGCGTGGCGACACCCCTCATTGTACTGACCAGTGTGGGCTTGGCGACACCCCTCATTGTACTGACCAGTGTGGGCGTGGCGACACCCCTCATTGTACTGACCAGTGTGGGCGTGGCGACACCCCTCATTGTACTGACCAGTGTGGGCGTGGCGACACCCCTCATTGTATTGACCAGTGTGGACGTGGCGACACCCCTCATTGTACTGACCAGTGTGGGCGTGGCGACACCCCTCATTGTACTGACCAGTGTGGGCATGGCGACACCCCTCATTGTACTGACCAGTGTGGGCATGGCGACACCCCTCATTGTACTGACCAGTGTGGGCGTGGCGACACCCCTCATTGTACTGACCAGTGTGGGCGTGGCGACACCCCTCATTGTATTGACCAGTGTGGGCGTGGCGACACCCCTCATTGTACTGACCAGTGTGGGCTTGGCGACACCCCTCATTGTACTGACCAGTGTGGGCGTGGCGACACCCCTCATTGTACTGACCAGTGTGGGCGTGGCGACACCCCTCATTGTACTGACCAGTGTGGGCGTGGCGACACCCCTCATTGTACTGACCAGTGTGGGCGTGGCGACACTCCTCATTGTACTGACCAGTGTGGGCGTGGCGACACCCCTCATTGTACTGACCAGTGTGGGCGTGGCGACACCCCTCATTGTACTGACCAGTGTGGGCGTGGCGACACGCCTCATTGGTTAGTCTGACCGAGCTCACCGATCTGGTGATGGCTGTTTAGGCCGCTAATCGGCCACCATGCGTGGCTGCCCCTGCGGACGGACCAGTCTTTTGGTAAAATACCAAATATAAAATGGTCCTGACGTTGATAAAAAAAAATTTGTTGATCTTGTTAATTATGATGTAAATGGATCGATAATATTGGGGTCAGAGAGTAAGCCAGACGGTAGACATAAATATTTCCTAGCATTTCTAAAGTGGCCCGCTGTCTGCAAAAGCCAGTTGGGAGAATGATGCGCGCAAGGCGATCGAGACAACAATAGCGGCCAGGTGCACGACTACCTCGCCCACAGTGCCAGTGTCACGTACAAGCACTACGCTTTGCGGAAACACACAGATGCCGTGTATGCCTTTCAACTGATCTCGAAGGTCGTTGACAAGGAATACGAGCGAGAAGTTGGCGCCAAACACGCTGCCAAACCAGGAGCCCCCCAGCCGGAAGCCGCGCCGTCAGCTGCCGAACCAGCAGCGCCCCACCCGGAAACTACAGCTGCCGAACCAGCAGCCCCCCAGCCAGATCACGACTCCGAACCTGAGTCCGTGACATGAGCCATCGCATCGGACCCGATATAGACCCTCTTTCTGCAACCGTTCCCCACCGAGCGGGATAAGGCCCCGACGGCCAAGGAGATCAGGCGCTTTCTGGAGGAGGAGCAGGTGCCTGTTGACCAACATTACCGTTGGTTCGCCTGCAGGGGTTAAGGCGTCTTCGGCGAGAACACACCGTCATGGTTGAAGCTCTGCGTGGTCGGACACAAGAACCGACTACGGCAGAGGCCGAAACCATGATCAGAGACCTGGGCCTCTCCATGAAGAAGACCCGGTTTCCATCCTTTACCGGAGACTCACCAGAACAGAGTCCCGTGCCAAGGAGCGGGAACGAGAGGACGCCCTAGCGGACCTTTGCGACAGCCAGCTGTGGCCCTCCGTCATGATCACTGACGGGGGCCCCATGGGCCGTGGTCTCATGACCACGTCCTCCTTTGCAAAGGGCGACGTCGTTTGTAACTACGGCGGTCCTACATTTGAAGGAGCGGAGGCGGAGGCGGTGGCGTACATAAAGGAGCGGGACGAGAACCCAGGCGCTGATCCGTCGTACATCTACGTCTTTAAACACGACAACGTGCAGTACGTCATCGACCCCCTCGACGAGAAGGAGAGCGGCCACTTCATCGGCCGCTACATCAACCACTCGAGGCCCCACCCTGACGTCAAGCCAAGGGTCCAGTTGCTCGGGGGAGTACCCCGACTGCTGTTCACGGTCAGACGGGATATACCTACGGGGGAAGAGCTCTTCTTCGACTACGGAGATAGAAACCCCAATATCCCGGACTGGATGACGACTGGGTGCATGTGCCCCCTGTGCCGCCCATCTGCTCCTGTCCAGGCTCCGCAGGCTCCCCAGGCTGACAGGCTGGTCGCACTGGCAAGAGCAAGGGCAAGGGCAAGAGCAAGGGCAAGGGCAAGAGCAAGGGGCGACACATCGAGGACGACTCTTCAGCGGCCCCTGAGACCGCTGGATCTGTCCCGCAGGCTCCCCGCGCTCGCCAGGCTTCCGGCGCTCCCTAGGCTCCACAGGCTCCCCAGGTACTCCAGGCTCTTCAGGCTCTCCAGGCTCCCCAGGCTCCACAGGCTCTCCAGGCTCCACAGGCTCCCCAGGCTCCACAGGCTCCCCAAGCTCCCCTTGCTCCCCAGGCTCCCCAGGCTCCCCGCACTCCCCAGGCTCCACAGGGTCCCCAGGCTTCCCGCGATCCCCAGGCTCCCCGCGCTCCCCAATCTCCGCAGGCTCCCCAGGCTTTCCGCGCTCCCCAGGCTCCCCGCGCTCCCCAGGCTCCGCAGGCTCCCCAGGCTTCCCCGGCTGCTCATGCCAAGGCCAAGAGGAAACGGAAGGCCAGGGACCAAGCGAGTCGGCACGGACTTTAGGTTCAGCCGTCAGGAGCGGTCCCTGCCCAGGCGCCCATGGCTGGCCAGCCCCAGGCCGAGCCTAGGTTCAGCCCTTCATCGGTCAAACGCATGCGGCGACAGAGGGATGTCCAGCGGGCGTTCATCGCAAAGTATTTTAAGTAAGTTATTATTTTAATAAATAATTTATTATTTTAGCTCATGCTTACACCATTTAAACATGGTGTATCATGTTTTTTTTATCGTATGTATGCTTTTATATATTTAATAACTCATGTATATGATATAAGTATGAATATATCTATAAATATAAATACATATATATATATATATATATATATATAACCCTGTCATCAGAATTAGGCATCCCAGTTATGCGCATATTCCAGCATTTGGCAGACAGCCATCTTAGGCAGACCAAACGGTGGTCTGCCTAATTTTCCAGAAGTCGTTACTCATGTGAACGTGTCTGATTTCTCTATATTCGGTGCTTACCGTGAACCTAGACGCCTACATAATTAAAGAAACCTAAAAACTTTAATATATTCTTAATCTAATTGAACTGTGAAACATTTTAGCATCTTAGAATTACGGTCGTGTATATACACAAAAAGTTAAAAACCAGTCTTAAGTGCCCCCCATTAAATTCGCTATTATTTACAATTTGGGGTATATATCACAATTGTGAAGGGAGAATTATAATATTGCTGTCTTTTCGCATTTTTTTTGACCGATCCTCATGAAGTTATGCCAAAAACATAAAAACAGGCCAATTTGTACACCATCGTGTGCCGCGGTGTACATCTTTCTGACGTGTGAACATCGCGCATGCGTACTCGCATTGTCAATACCAAAATGGCGACAGTTTAGCAGTCGAAGCGTCACCGTCTGCACCTCATTCTCGCAAGTGAACAACAATCCAGGTAAGACTAGCTTTCATATAGTTATACTTTGCATTCGGGTAAATAGTAGATTATAGCGATCAATGTATGCCTAGTCGAACTGTAGAAACAACGAGATAAAGTGACATTGCTGACTTTATGACCTGTGACATTGGCAATCCGATCGTTCGCCGGTTCAACACCGAAAGGCGACAAGTTGACAGTCAAACAGACGTCAAGCAACGATACAGTTTTAAATATTGCAATTTTTAGTAGATCTAATATTCTACAATATTCATGAAATGCTACAATTTTCTTATCTCGCAGTCGCTAATCCTAGTTGATCGGGTTTCAGAAATATTGTCTGCAAAGTCTATTCGTGTCCGTGACCTTGGCTTGTTCTAAATTGTTCATGAATGTTGTTGACATGGTTGTAGGCCTAAAGCCGTAAAGGTTGTTTAGGTTAGGCTAACAGGAAAGTTAGAGGGGTGGATCTAGGCCTATACTATAGGAAGGAGGTTATAGGATAGACGCACTGCCCCCCCCCCCCCCTTGAAAACCTGAGCATATAGATCTACTGTAAAAATCAGGCTTTTCGACGAAACAACTGATTCACAAAGTCAGTGACATTTTGTAGAGGGGGGAGGGGGGGGGGGGGGTTATACATACTCCTCTCAGGTTAGAGGATGTCAAAGACTATTAAAGTAAAACAAATTTTGATGACCCGTATTGAGAAAGACTGTTGTTTTTCTCATCACAATCAATGCTATTTAATTACCATAATGAACAAAGTTATAGGTCAAAAAGGACAAAAATGCAAACCTGACACTGCTACATGGTATAGGTAATTTCAGTGTTCATGCTACTGTCTCTTGTATAGATAGAATATAGAGATTTAATTGCTGATTTTATTACATAGTGATATACTTATCATAAAATAAATAAGCCACAGTCAACATGGTCAATATACTGGTATCATTGATGCTTAGAAAAATAATAGCTATATAGTATTGATCTGTTTGGTTATTGGAACAACCTTTTTATTTGTTTCAGAATTAATTTCAATGGCACTTTCAAGAGGAAAGCAGCTTGTAAGTCTTATGTATATAATTCTGAAACTTGTTTTTATTCTAACTTAATTGGTTTTGTCAAAATAACTGTTGTGTTCTATAATTAGATATCTTATTGTTTTGACCAAGGGATCTATTAAATTCAGTTGGAAACATGGCCAGAAATGTGGCATCTGTGTTATATAGTATATAACTATATTATTAGGCCCAGACTCTCCTTGAGTAAATAAGTTAAAGTATTATATTTGTATCTATATCATAAGCATATGGGAGCAATAAGCACATGAAGCATTTAACATGTTTAATCATAATTGAATTTTGTTTCTTGTTATGACAGTATTTGGAATAATCTGTATTTTCAATTAAATTAGTAAAATTTCTTCTAAAGTTAATCTATCATGTCTTTGGTGTTTACAGAAACAAAACCTGTTATAATGGTACAACCTATATACAATCAACATATCATCTAATCATAATTGAATTTTGTTCCTTGTTATGACAGTATAACAATTATATGGAATAATCTGTATTTTCAGTTCAAAGCTAGCATCATGCCGAAGAAAGTAAGTATATGTATATCTGGTATATATGTACTCAACATTACTGCCAATATATATAAAGATAAGCAGGTTTACAATTAAATTAGTAAAATTTCTTCTGAAGTTAATCTATCATGTCTTTGGACTAATTTTAGCTTTACCATGTTTACAGAAACAAAACCTGTTATAATGGTACAACCTATATAAAATCAACATATCATCTAATTATTGACATTCTGGCCAACTAGTACTGATTACCTAAAATAACTGGTATAAATCTTTCTTAAAAATGATATGATTAATATTTAATTAGTTTACAAGTACTGGATGATGGAAATTAATTATTCCCACTAAAAACATAAATATATTAGAAGGCTAGCTAAAGTTAGGGTAATATTAAGAATAAGAGTACATATATCAGATATATCCAGAAAATATTTGTGACATACAGTTTGTCAATTAAAGAACATGTAGATAAAAGTAAAATGATATAGCAGCTAGTCCAATGATATCTTTGATAAGTTGTACATACTTAGACCAAGTATATGTTTTTTTCACACAATGAAGTAATGTAAACGAAATTTCAAGATTCCTAAAACAGGAACATGATTTTCGAAATATTTTATCAGCCTAAATCATAAAACAAAACTCACATTATAATAAACTATGAACAAATTAATAGCAGATAAAGGAAAATAGGGAATATATATATCCAGGGTAGTACCTTAGGCATTTTGGAAAGACATTTTCGAATTTCCGAGAGTTGTGATATGTATGTATTAACTTTTGTAATAAAGTTAAATTAACATATAGTTAATAGTAATATAATACTTAGTATATATTCATGGAATATATATAGTTATATAGTTGCATGAATTTGGAAATATGCCAGTTATGGTATTAAATAACCTGAACCTGCCGTTAACAGTGTCAATTGTCATGATAATGACATTGAGAAATTATAGGTGAATGAGTGAACTTAGTTATCTGTACATTTATCTTCAGCTAAAGGATATGTCACCAGTCGATGATGCAAGGATGTGGTCTGGACAAAGACGACTTTAGGATCGGCTCAGTTTCAAGCGGCGGTGGGGGTAAGAACATGTTTACGTTATAATAAAGCAATAATTTAAGATATGCATCCAAATCGATTGTATGATGATTAATTACAACACAAATAATATTGTTCTATGATTTATTTATGCGTGTGGGCGCCCCAAGGTTTGCTTAAATCGGGACCACCGCACGGGATATCTTGGCCCAAGATGCCATCTTGTCGGTCAATATAGCACTTGTAATGTCTATTGTTTACTTTTATATACCGATATTAAATAAAATTTTATCTTATCATGTTTTATCTCATTAAAGCTGTAGATATCGTGGGTTAATTATCATTGTCGAAGCGCCTAATGCGATGTGAACCGGTAACATTTCGAATTATACGTGAAAACATGTACCGGTAGATGATTTATGATTATCTATACTTAATTATCTATAAGAAAATATAATTATGTAATGCTTATGACCCGTTCAGTAGTGATTTGAAAGCGGATGGTGTTCTGTATAATTCTTTTATAATCTAGGGTAGGCAAACGACCATACGGAACATACGACATAAATACGTTTTACAGTTATGAGTAAATGTGCCTGAGTTACCTTTTTATTATTTTTGAAGAAGAACCGGTATCCCTATTTTATCTAGCCAGTCTCTTTTTTTCTTTGCAAACCACTTTTAACGAAATTACGTTATGTTTTTCAGCTTCATCTGAACCGTCCAGCGCCAATTATGAGGAAGACGTGTCAGTCACTGGTGAATATTTTTTTTTTAAATACAGTAACAATATAATCAATTTGGGTCGAGATTCAGGTATAATTAAGATTGGAAAAGCTGTACAATTAAGACCAGATATAGTTTGGTAATTAAATACTGTGTTCTGCATAATAAAGACTAGACTTGCTATTGGTGTAGTATATACATATAAATTCATTTAGTTTCAGTGACATGGTTCAAGAAAGACACCGACTCCTCAAGGCGTCCTTCGGCGACTTCTTTTCATGCAGGCCTGACGCCAAAGACAACAAAGGCAATCTTCCAAGTATGTTTCCGTTTGGCATCATATGTTAATGCATCTTTTTCCTGTGGTTGTCATCTAGTTATTTTCATATTCTACTGAAGTACACATTAAGTTTTGGTATATACGCTAAATTTAATTCGATTTAGGGTGTTTTTAATGGAAATACATTTAGGTTCTTAGTGTATAAAACTAACCTTTTCTTCATTTATTGTACGCAATAAATCATAGGGCATGCTGTTAAGCCACTTTTTTTGGATAAACTGGTACATCATGTGGGGAAAGTGCCGCTTTGGTATCTACATCGTCATCAAAATTCGGGCATATGATGTTTGCATGTCATAATGTATGTGGAAAATTGTTGTGTAATGCAGTTTTAACGGACATTTTAATTTCAGGCAAAAGGAGAAATTCTGCAATTCATAGCCTCACAGCAGCCTATGTGTCTCCAACAACTGACGGAAATGGCTGCATATAAGAAAACAAGAACTAAGCTCTTCAACAAAAGGAAGACAATGCGACTAAAAATAATTAAGTCGTTACAGGAACTCCTAGGTCACCCCCCTCCCTCACCATCATCTTTGATCACCTCATGTATCTCACCATCACTACCCTAGGTCACCCCCTCTCCCTCACCATCATCCTAGGGCACCTCATTGTCCTCACTATCACCATTCTAGGTCACCCCATCTCTCTCACCATCATCCTAGGTCACCCCTTCTCCCTCACCATCATCTTAGGGTACCTCCTTTCCCTCACTATCACCATCCTATGTCACCCCGTCTCCCTCAAAATCATCCTAGGTCACCTCCTGTCTCTCACTGTCACCATCCTAGGTCACCTCCTCTCCCACACTATCATCCTAGGTCACCTCCTCACAATCACCATCCTAGGTCACCTCCTCACCCTCACTATAACCACCCTAGGTCACTCCGTCTCCCTCACCATCATCCTAGGTCACCTCATTTTCCTCACTATCTATAGGCCACCCAATCTCGCTCACTATCATCCAAGGTCACCCCCTCTCCCTCACCATCACCCTAGGTCACCTCTCCCTCACTATCACCATCCTAGGTCCACCCATCTCCCTCACCCTCATCCTAGGTCATCTCCTCTCCCTCACTATCACCATCCCAAGTCACCTCCACTCTCTCACTATCACCATCCTAGGTCACCCCTTCTCCATCAACATCATCCTTGGTCACCTCTCCTTCAATATCACCATCCTAGGTCATCCCCTCTCCCTCAACATCAGCTTAGGTCACCTCCTCTCCCTCACTATCATCCTAGGTACCTCCTTTCCCTCACTATCACCATTCTAGGTCACCCCCTCTCCCTCACCATCATCCTAGGTCACCTCTCCCTTACTATCACCATCCTAGGTCACCCCTCTCCCTCACCATCATCCTAGGGCACCTCCTCTAGCTCACTATCATCCTATGTCACCTCCTTTCCATCACTCACAATCCTAGGTCACCTCATGTCTCTCACTATCACTATCCTAGGTCACCCCCTCTCCCTCACAATCATCCTAGGGCATCTCATTTTCCTCACTATCATCCTAGGTCACCTCTCCCTCACTCACACCATCCTAGGTCACCCCTTCTCCCTCAACATCATCCTAGGTCACCTTTCCCTCACTCACACCATCCTAGCTCACCCCTTCTCCCTCAACATCATCCTAGGTCACCTCTCCCTCACTATCACCATCCTAGGTCACCCCCACTCCCTCACCATCATCCTAGGCACCTCCTCCCTCTCACTATCGCCATCCTAGGTCACCTCTCCCTCAATATAACCACCTTAGGTCACCTCCTCACCTTCACCATCGTCCTAGATCACTTCATTTTTCTCACTATCACCATCCTAGGTCACCCCCTTTCTCTCACCATCAACCTAGGCACCTCCTTTCCCTCACTATCACCATCCTAGGTCACCCCTTCTCCCTCAACGTCATCCTTGGCCACCTCCTTTCCCTCACCATCATCTTAGGTCACCTCTCCCTCACTCACACCATCCTAGGTCACCCCGTCTCCCTCAACATCATCTTATGGCACCTCCTCTTTCTCACTATCATCCTAGGTCACCTCTGCCTCACTCACACCATCCTAGGTCACCCCTTCTCCCTCAACATCATCCTAGGTCACCTCTCCCTCACTCACACCATCCTAGGTCACCCCTTCTCCCTCAACATCATCCTAGGTAACCTCTCCCTCACTATCACCATCCTAGGTCACCCCCACTCCCTCATAATCATCCTAGGCACCTCCTCCCTCTCACTATCGCCATCCTAGGTCACCTCTCCCTCACTATAACCGCCTTAGGTCACCCCTCACCTTCACCATCGTCCTAGGTCACCTCATTTTTCTCACTATCACCATCCTAGGTCACTCCCTCTCCCTCACCATCAGCCTATGGCACCTCCTCTCCCTCACTATCCCCATCCTAGGTCACCCCTCTCCCTCACCATCATCCTAGGCACCTCCTTTCCCTCACTATCACCATCCTAGGTCACCCCCTCTCGCTCACCGTCATCCTAGGCACCTCCTCTCCCTCACTATCATCCTAGGTCACCCCCTCTCCCTCACTATCATCCTAGGTCACCCCCTCTCCCTCACCATCATCCTAGGTCACTTCATTTTCCTCACTATCACCATCCTGTGTCACCCCCTCTCTCTCACCATCATCCTATGGCACCATCTCTCTCTCACTATCACCATCCTAGGTCACCCCCTCTCCCTCACCATCACCCTAGGCACGTCCTTTCCCTCACTATCGCCATCCTAGGTCACCCCCTCTTGCTCACCATCATCCAATGGCACCTCCTCTCCCTCACTGTCATCCTAGGTCACCCCCTCTCTCTCACCGTCATCCTAGGTCACCTCATTTTCCTCACTATCACCATCCTAGGTCACATCCTCTCCCTCACTATCACCATCCTCGGTCACCCCCTCTCCCTCACCATCATCCTAGATCAACCCCGCTCCCTCCCTATCACCATCCTAGGTAACCTAGGTCCTATCTATAATTAAATAATTTCATGAATTTCATGCTCAGTGCATTAGCTATAGCTTGTACACATATGTTTCTAAAAGACAGCATGTTTGTTAAGAATTTTATCCGCAAAATATTTGTTCTCACGGCGATTAATGGTTTGCTTCATATTGTCCTACTTCACAATTGAATCAAATCAAGTAGGAACTATGCACCATTGTGTGATTACATAAATGTTATAACTTAGACAGTTGATCATATGATAAATTGCAAAACCATTGTATTTCTTGTAGTTAAGTTATCAATTGAATAAAACTGACCATTATACCTACACCTGAATATCGGTTCATTCACATTTTATCGACGAGCTACCATTATCGCCCAACAGGTCCATTTACCTCGTGCAGCTCTGTATGGCATCACTTACGTCTCTTAATCTGACCTATAAGACTCCTAAACTATTACGCTCGCACAACCATATATCAAATACAAGAAATCAAATATTTCGTTTTATGCATTTTGCAATGATTGCATCTACTCTCCAAATATGAAACATTGAGATATGTTACATATGCTTGGGAATACGTATACCGTATTTTTCTGAGGATGAAGATGGACGTGTTCTCATTGTAATTGGAATACCCGTATATACACTCGGTCTGCCTATTGATGGAATATCCGTATACACTCGGTCTGCCTATTGATGGCATATCCGTATATACTCTGTCTGCCTATTGATGGAATATCCGTATATACTCGGTCTGCCTATTGATGGGATTTAAGTAAACAGCCTGGTCTGCCTAATGCCCAGCTAACACTTATATTTTTTAAGCAGACCAGATATCATGTATATTAGTTAAATATAAATATTGTAAGTGCTATTTACCTTGTCCTTTGTTACAGACAGATTAATTAGTCTAATGGTGCAAAGTAATACCATAAAAACATAATCATTGACAATTGTGGAATATATTGAGATGGTCTGCCTAATGCCTAATTGTAAGCTTGGTCTGCCCAATGCTGGAATCATATATATATATATATTTCTATATATATATATATATATATATTTCTATAAACTGAACTATTAGGATACATATATAGAACTTTTAGTGGACGAGGAACTTTTCGTTGACAAGGCAAATGTATGCTAATAGTCATCTGTAATTATCTCAGAAACTATATGCACGATATTAATTCCAATCACTTTCAGACATACATAGACAGCAGCTCATGTGACTCGTGAAACAATATTTTTTTTTTCATCACAAACAATTTTGCATGAAGCGAAATAATATTTGTTCTATTTATAGACCTTGAACTTTTGGCAGACATGCTAACATCGCTAATAACTTTTTAACAACCATATATATTGTTTTTGAAATTTGGATATGTGCATCAGAACAGCTATTTTGTGTCGTATGCAAAATTTGGGGCTAAAATAAAACGAATTAAACAAATATACTTTTTTCACCGCGGCATCATAAGAATTTTCCGCATGCGATGATCACTCGCTGCCAGGCGCCGTTTGTTGACTTCCGGCAAATGTCAGAACATTAAAAACTTAGCGACAAGACAACACATTATCAACAAGATTCCAGAGGAGTGAACATCCAACGAATGTCATGAAAGCTTCAGGAACCAATAGTGGAGCACATTGACGGGTAAGCACTGCCTGTTTATTCTGTAAGGATCTGCAACTTGAGTCAGCGGTGCGCGATTTCAGGTTTGCCAGATCTGGCCTATATTATCGCCCGCTTTATTTACTTGAAGTGAAGTTCTGTGCACTGGCGCCTGAAGCTGAGGCCCGGCGAGGCGCGGGGGGGTGGGGGGGGGGGGTAATCTTAGCTTGTATGTATCCTTATATAAAATAGGGATTAGGTACAAGCTAAGACTACCGTCTCACCGGCCTCGGCTTCAGGTGCCTGTGCCTGTGGTCAGTGACAGTTACACTGAACTTAAGAAGGAGACAGCCATACGTTTTCACAGACACAGTAAATCAGTGGATGAGGCAGGACGACAGGGGGTGGGGGCATAATGTGTATGTTGTGTGGCCTAATACCTCCCTCTCAACATTTAAATTAAAAAATCAGTTATTGGTCAAAGCGATAATATTTATTACATAAATGAATATAAATGAAAGATAAACATCACTTTAATACAGGAGACTCCGCCTAAGGTACACTGGTATACCTCCACCTCCATCCTTGCCCTCCACTGATTTACTGTTTCGGTGTTTTGCATAAACCAAGTTAGGGGGACCAGGCCTATCTGTCACAGTAACTTACTATAGTATATATATCACTGTCAGCACTTTGCTTGCTATTACATTTTATATAATTAAGAAATATCTGGAATAAGAAATCTCAAAGCCAATCCTTCTGGAGGAGTCTGCTGCTACTCATAGCCTGAGAATTCACATGTCAAACTGTTACGCTATAGTTTGACGGTCTATTATTTAACTGTCAAACTGTAAAGTCTATATTTTCAGACAAGAAATCTTAAAAGGTACCCTTTTCATACTTGCAATATATGGCATGTATGGTTATACCTCAAGTTACTCATTCCAGCCTTAAATTAACTATCTATGCTTTATCAGGGCAGCAATTTTGATAAGTATGTATCCTGCACCATTAGTCGCATTTATAACAATTTCTCTAGCTGTGAGAAGACATATATGGTAATCCATTGAAAATATATAGTGATTAGGCTACTCAATCTCTCATTTAAATTAATATCCCATAATTTGCCAGGAGTCCCATAATTTGAAGGGGCTCTGGGACCTGCCCACTGGCATACCTATCAGAATCACTGTTGGAATATTTTAATTTAAGGTAATTTTGCTTGTCTTTGCTTGAAAAGCTTCAAAAAGAATTAAAAAAAACCTAGTAATTTCTGGTTTGCAAAGAACTGCAAAATAGAATGAAAGGTAGGGGGTGTCAGCTGTACGGCTTAAATATATTTGTGGAAAACAAAGATGTGCAGGATTGAAAATGCAAGTGGATCTTTAGCTATCCACCAAGATCTATATATTCTTTCATGGTTATATAATTGATCAGTGACTGTACATCATTTACCGGTAGGTAATTTAATATTAAATTGGCTTGAATTGACTTCAATTGGCTTTAAGATTTTTATGAGAATTTGGAAAGTGAATATTTATGTACCGGTAATATGAGTGTAATTTATCTCTACACGAAGAAGAATGTTGATGCCTCTCCCATACTACTCTTCTATATGGGCTATATGGCGCAATGGAGTGTCATACTCCAAATTCCAAAAGATAATGAATTACCACTGTATTGCCAGTTTGACCAGTTTATGCAGCATTTTGATCCAATTTTTTTATTTTTCACCTGTCATTGTTTTTTCACAGATCTTGGATATGTCTACCCAAGGGAAGAATATGGTAATGAACTCAAAAATGAAGAATATGGTAATGAACTCACAAATGAAGAACAAATCTATGACTGACAGCTGCTGACAATAAGTCTTCTAAATCTAAGTCTTTCAGTAGATTTAGGTGTGTATGTTTGGCAGCTACTTAAACAGTGGGTCCAGTTTAGCCCTTGTGTGCACAAAATTATCTTCACATACCAACATTTCATTTAATTTTAGACATTGTACCGTTAATGCAAGGCAGTTGTGCATGCCATATAAATGGTAGATTAGGCTTTATATTGAAGGAGACATACACAATCAGTAGTTCAAAGATATCCCAGGGTTACTAGGCATATTATTACTGTCAAAAGCAAGTGCGTCACATGACAGGGCAGCTTGTTTAAGCTTTATGCGCTGATCATGTGAGTGGAAAGGGATGACATACAAGAAGGGTGTGCATGGCATAGAAGACTGATTATTTTCATGTTCTTTCTATTTGTTTAACATATGAATGTGTTGTTTCTGAAATCCAGGCTCATGCTTTCATGTGAATATTGCAGCTTCACTCAAGTCTGCCCAGCCAGATGTTGACAACTACAAAGGACTCTGCAACGCAAAATGCGACTTTGTGCATACAGTATGGCTCAGATCAACGTGGATTCACCAAAGAGTATTTCAATGATGAAATAGGTAAACCTGCCACAAAAGTAAACTGATCTAATAATGAGCTAGATGTTGCTTTATTTTCAACTAAGTTCAACCAGTGTTTGAACATTTCTTGCCTTTAATCTGACAGTGCTGGACATAATATGCCTAAAACAAATGTAAGAAAAATTACCCAGCTAAGCTCTTATTCTGGTATATATAGTCGCACCGTCGGTACACAAAAAACACTCTGCGTTGAAAATGAAGGACGCTAGTATGGAGTGTTGAGACAATAAAGATAGCTATATATGTACATACAACATTTAGAAACATTAATATATCACCAGATAATATAACGTATAGTATACACGATGAATAGGAGATGTAAACTGTGATGGATAATACACAACAGGCTAAGGGAAGAGTGGAGTTAATGTTTTTCTTAAATAGGCCAAATAGTCCGTAGAATAAAAAGGTTGAATCTTGGGTTTGTACCTGTAATGTTGTGATGTGATCTATATTTGCCTATATTTCTTGTGGTTCTTGCACCGAGCACCGTTAGTGCTGGTAGTCTATATAGATCGGTATATCGCCATAAATTTATAGGAGCACTGAACTGCCCTGCTCTTCAGTAATACTTGTTATACTACCATAAGCCATATACATATGTATAAGTTTTGTGGTTATAGTTTCCAGAATCACAGAGTCCTGGAGCAAATGATTCACTGGGTGTGACGACGCTGCTCCTGCTGTCCCTTTTGCAACATCCCCGGTGCTAAAAGGTGGGACCACAGCGCCAGGTGCGTCATTTTTTGTTGCAATATAGATAGGTGTAGTACGTAATGTGCACTTCGCTGGCGGCTTGTTGCTCTGCGTAGCAACTCGATCTGGGTATTTAAAATCCAAATCTTATTAATATGTCTGTATAGTTAAGATGTAAAAATAATAATTACCGGTAGTGCTGCGAATCATATAGTTGTGAATATTATTGATTGATTAATAGTTAATGTAGATTTATATAAAGCTGATATAAGTTTCAAAAAGTAATTCGTCTTAGTAAGAAAATCGTTGTTTTACTGGGCTCCTTAATGTGTGGAGACAGAGAGACCTAACACTGTTTGCCAAGGACGTCATTGTTAAGACGTACGCAGTATACAATTACAATTATGTAACTCTTGAACTACGCCAAGCCCTACCGGATATTTTCTCTGTTTGTTTGAGTCAATGATTCAAAAACTGGATTCAGTTGCAGAGCCCACGACAAAACGAGCAAAGTTAGCCCTTAATTAACAGGTTCATGGACAGACGAGACCGATTGATTCTTTTCTGAAGCGTTTGTGTGACATGTATATCGTGGCAGGTCATCCCAGTCCAGGACTTGCACCACGAACATGGCGTTGAATTTCCCCCTTTTTGTGTGGTGTGTGAGAGGGAAAATATTATGAAGATGTTTCATGGTGGGCAATCTGGTTGAAACTTAGTTGCTAACTTTGATGTCGTTTCAGGTTAATCAGAAGTGGAAGACTTCATAAAGCGGAGAACCTTCGCATGTCGTACCTGAAAGTACGGACTAAAATCTTCAATGAACAGAAGAAATGAAAAGAAAAAGCAAAGGAATCTGTAAAGTTCATGTGAAAACAAATAATAATGACGGTTAAAAAGTTATAATTGGCCATTCGCGTTGAATCGATGGGTTTCCTGTCCATCTAAAAAGTTGATGTTGAATTAAAATACACTTCCCGGTTAACTAACACACGCTCATTGCTGATATCGCAATTTTTCATATCTAATCTAGACAAGAACTGTAACCAATCGGCCATCGGTTATTAATTGTAAGCCTTGGACGCATTGTTTTATAATTTCCATTTATATTAAAATAAATGTAAAATTATTCACTCAAAATTGTAGTCCCGGAAAATATTACGAGCTAATGTTGCTACAAGGGGTAGCCAATCTCCCACATTTGATATCTCCTGTGTAACATTTGCCGCGCGACACTTTTGAGTCACCGTGGGGGCTTGAATTAGATTAAATTAAATTAAGTTCCATGTTGCACGGTTCGGCAACTATCTGCTCAGGTCTTAGGTTAGAATGCGGCATAAACCGACAGACCTGTATGCAGTGCTTTTATTCTGGTTTGGCAGTTTTCGATGGAAAGTATCAGTTTGATTAGTTCAACTGATAATCTCTGTGTGTATGTAGTATGGTTCTTTTGTGTCCGCGCGTAATTAGGCAATAAACCGTCGTTCGATATTGACAGGTCTTTCTGTGTCTGTACCTCGTGCAATTCCTCTACCATCGATATCGCACTTATTAAAGCTATTAAAGCTGAGATTGGAATGTAAGTCTAAAGGCAGACCTAACAACCATCGATAGCTGCTTGCTTGCTTTATAGGAGATGTGATTTCTTGCTTGCGCAGACTCATATTTTCATATATTGTACTTTTAGGAAACATCACCATTTATATATTGTACTTAAGACGACCTCGCTATCTATATCATATTTGTGCAAACCTCCCTACATTTATATCCTACTCTTTTAAGACTTGATCACATATATCCCTTCCGGAGACCTGTCCGCATATATATATATCATATCTCTCCCAATGTACATCATACATTTAGTAGATGTCACACTTAAATAACCTACTTCTAGCAAACTTCATCATCACTTATATAAATTTAAGTAGACCTCACCACCTATATAACCAACGTAAGTTTATATATGCCTCTTATGCCCATGTATCTACTTTGGGGATAACTCGCCACACATAAATTCTACTTCGGGACCACATCCTACGTACTTTAGGGAGACCTCAAAAAAAATATATATTGTACTTTTAGGGGACATCTGCGCATATATATCTTACTTTTAGGAGACCTCACTATATATATATTGCACTTTTAGGCGACATCGTTATATATATCATATTTGTGGATACCTCCGAACGGTTATATCGTGCTCTTTGGAGACCACACCTCCTATATTACTTATGCAGAAGTGGTATATGTTTTGAGGTCCCCAAAGAGATATATGCGTGGATGGGTTTCCAAATGTAATATATGTATGTCGAAATGTCCCCTAACAGTACAATATATATATATATTGGTCTTTTAGGGGTCATCTTGACATATGTGTCATACGTGTATGATGCCTCTTCACATATATATTGTACTCGACGCATATCAGTCTTAATTTATAAGTAATATATGTATGTCGAAATGACCCCTAAAAGTACATTATATATATATATTGTACTTTTAGGGGACATTTCCCTATATATCATACTTTTACTATACCTCTTCACATATATATTGTACTCATCGCATGGAACTCTTACTTTGAGTACCAGTAGATATTTCGGACGTAATATGTATTTGCAGGAGTGTAAATGGCCAGACGAACATTATATATATATATATCATACTTTTAGTGGACATGGTAAATGTATGCGAAAAGTATGCTTTTTGCATACAATTTGGGCTTTTACTATTAGTGGACATGAAAATATATAACATTGTGAAAACAAGTCTATAAATACCTGAAATAATTTTTTTTTCTTATTAATCAATTAATAATGACAAACTGAATTTATTATCACTGGCAATTTTTTTAAAAATCGCCTTTTGTATATGTCCACTAAAAGTACATGTCTGCTAAAAGTTACATTAAGAGTTTATATATATATATATATATATTAGTGGTATATTTTCCTTTCCATATACGTATATTTATGTGTTATTTATTTATATATGTTATTTATTTATGTATGTTTTATTCCTTTATATATGTGCCTATCCATGTTTTTATCCATGTTTTTATACTGCACTTCCCTTTTCGGCAAGGGGGTTGGGAGGGGTCATGTACTAGAAAACGACACTTAAATGGCCCATAGTACTTGCCTGTTATTGCCACAGAAACACCAAATTTGAAAATACCTCGAAAAACTGCTTTAGAATGCCCGTAGACCCCTCAAAGTTTACAAGTTTAAAGGGCGACTGAAACAGTTATGCTGAAGCGAAAGAACTGATTTTGGGCACACTTCTGGCACTTTTAGTTCGCTACGAGCCCTGAAATTCCAATGCTCTACATGCATTGGTTTTCGAGTTTTCCAGGCTTAAGCAGCAGCGTGATTGAAAAACAGTCAGCATGTACTGTTAATAGTACTTAGATGCAAGTACCATTGGCGCCCCAGCCATTGAAAAATTTCGGTTTTGGGCACAAAGGGGTGGGAAAAAAAGTTATCCCAGAGGAAAATGGCTGATATTTGGCAAAGTCCTTAGGGTGTACAAGGACTCTACCATCAGGGCTGACGTAGACGCCGTCATCAAGAAGGCGAAGGCGCTAAACAAGGACAAGTTGGCGAAGGCACCCTTCAAGCCTGTAAGCCACGATGAGTTCCGGCTGGTCACGCGATACCTGGCCGGAGCCATCATGCAGATCGGACATTTCCAGCGACCAGGCGTACCCGGCAACTTGATCCTGTACGAGTTCCTGAATGCTCTCGAAGAGCAAGGGAAGTTCGCTGTCGGGGTCAAGAAACACAAGACCAAAGGCACCCACCCCGCCCTCATCTCCTTCAGCCCGGAGGAGTACGGGATGATGAAGGGTTATCCCCTTTACATCCAGGGTGGTATGCCGGAGGACCTTATAGCCCCATGTACCGCCACACGACCTTATAGCACCATGTACCGCCACACGACCTTATCGCACCATGTACCGCCACACGACCTTATCGCACTATGTACCGCCACACGACCTTATAGCACCATGTACCGCCACACGACCTTATCGCACTATGTACCGCCACACGACCTTATCGCACTATGTACCGCCACACGACCTTATAGCACCATGTACCGCCACACGACCTTATGGCACCATGTACCGCCACACGATCTTATCGCACCATGTACCGCCACACGACCTTATAGCACCATGTACCGCCACACGACCTTATCGCACCATGTACCGCCACACGACCTTATCGCACCATGTACCGCCACACGACCTTATAGCACCATCTACCGCCACACGACCTTATCGCACCATGTACCGCCACACAACATTATCGCACCATGTACCGCCACACGATCTTATCGCACCATGTACCGCCACACGATCTTATCGCACCATGTACCGCCACACGACCTTATCGCACCATGTACCGCCACACGATCTTATCGCCCCATGTACCGCCACACGACCTTATCGCACCATGTACCGCCACACGAACTTATCGCACCATGTACCGCCACACGACCTTATCGCACCATGTACCGCCACACGACCTTATAGCACCATGTACCGCCACACGACCTTATCGCACCATGTACCGCCACACGACCTTATCGCACCATGTACCGCCACACGAACTTATCGCACCATGTACCGCCACACGACTTTATGGCACCATGTACCGCCGCACGACCTTATAGCACCATGTACCGCCACACGACCTTATAGCACCATGTACCGCCACACGACCTTATCGCACCATGTACCGCCACACGACCTTATCACACCATGTACCGCCACACGACCTTATGGCACCATGTACCGCCACACGACCTTATCACGCCATGTACCGCCACACGACCTTATCGCACCATGTACCGCCACACGACCTTATCGCACCATGTACCGCCACACGACCTTATGGCACCATGTACCGCCACACGACCTTATCGCACCATGTACCGCCACACGACCTTATGGCACCATTTAACGCCACACGACCTTGTCGCACCATGTACCGCCACACGACCTTATAAGGCCATGTACCGCCACACGACCTTATCACACCATGTACCGCCACACGACCTTATCGCACCATGTACCGCCACACGACCTTATCGCACCATGTACCGTCACACGACCTTATCACATTATGTACCGCCACACGACCTTATCGCACCATGTACCGCCACACGATCTTATCGCACCATGTACCGCCACACGATCTTATCGCACCATGTACCGCCACACGACCTTATCGCACCATGTACCGCCACACGATCTTATCGCCCCATGTACCGCCACACGACCTTATCGCACCATGTACCGCCACACGAACTTATCGCACCATGTACCGCCACACGACCTTATCGCACCATGTACCGCCACACGACCTTATAGCACCATGTACCGCCACACGACCTTATCGCACCATGTACCGCCACACGACCTTATCGCACCATGTACCGCCACACGAACTTATCGCACCATGTACCGCCACACGACTTTATGGCACCATGTACCGCCGCACGACCTTATAGCACCATGTACCGCCACACGACCTTATAGCACCATGTACCGCCACACGACCTTATCGCACCATGTACCGCCACACGACCTTATCACACCATGTACCGCCACACGACCTTATGGCACCATGTACCGCCACACGACCTTATCACGCCATGTACCGCCACACGACCTTATCGCACCATGTACCGCCACACGACCTTATCGCACCATGTACCGCCACACGACCTTATGGCACCATGTACCGCCACACGACCTTATCGCACCATGTACCGCCACACGACCTTATGGCACCATTTAACGCCACACGACCTTGTCGCACCATGTACCGCCACACGACCTTATAAGGCCATGTACCGCCACACGACCTTATCACACCATGTACCGCCACACGACCTTATCGCACCATGTACCGCCACACGACCTTATCGCACCATGTACCGTCACACGACCTTATCACATTATGTACCGCCACACGACCTTATCGCACCATGTACCGCCACACGACCTTATCGCACCATGTACCGCCACACGACCTTATAGCACCATGTACCGCCACACGACCTTATCACACCATGTACCGCCACACGACCTTATCACATTATGTACCGCCACACGACCTTATCGCACCATGTACCGCCACACGACCTTATAGCACCATGTACCGCCACACGACCTTATAACGCCATGTACCGCAAGACGACCTTATCACACCATGTACCGCCACACGACCTTATAGCACCATGTACCGCCACACGACCTTATGGCACCATGTACCGCCACACGATCTTATCGCACCATGTACCGCCACACGACCTTATAGCACCATGTACCGCCACACGACCTTATCACACCATGTACCGCCACACGACCTTATCGCACCATGTACCGCCACACGACCTTATCGCACCATGTACCGTCACACGACCTTATCACATTATGTACCGCCACACGACCTTATCGCACCATGTACCGCCACACGACCTTATCGCACCATGTACCGCCACACGACCTTATAGCACCATGTACCGCCACACGACCTTATCACACCATGTACCGCCACACGACCTTATCACATTATGTACCGCCACACGACCTTATCGCACCATGTACCGCCACACGACCTTATCGCACCATGTACCGCCACACGACCTTATAGCACCATGTACCGCCACACGACCTTATAACGCCATGTACCGCAAGACGACCTTATCACACCATGTACCGCCACACGACCTTATAGCACCATGTACCGCCACACGACCTTATGGCACCATGTACCGCCACACGATCTTATCGCACCATGTACCGCCACACGACCTTATAGCACCATGTACCGCCACACGACCTTATCGCACCATGTACTGCCACACGACCTTATCGCACCATGTACCGCCACACGACCTTATAGCACCATCTACCGCCACACGACCTTATCGCACCATGTACCGCCACACGACATTATCGCACCATGTACCGCCACACGATCTTATCGCACCATGTACCGCCACACGATCTTATCGCACCATGTACCGCCACACGACATTATCGCACCATGTACCGCCACACGATCTTATCGCACCATGTACCGCCACACGACCTTATCGCACCATGTACCGCCACACGAACTTATCGCACCATGTACCGCCACACGACCTTATCGCACCATGTACCGCCACACGACCTTATAGGACCATGTACCGCCACACGACCTTATCGCACCATGTACCGCCACACGACCTTATCGCACCATGTACCGCCACACGAACTTATCGCACCATGTACCGCCACACGACTTTATGGCACCATGTACCGCCACACGACCTTATAGCACCATGTACCGCCACACGACCTTATCGCACCATGTACCGCCACACGACCTTATGGCACCATGTACCGCCACACGACTTTATCGCACCATGTACCGCCACACGACCTTATCACACCATGTACCGCCACACGACCTTATGGCACCATGTACCGCCACACGACCTTATCACGCCATGTACCGCCACACGACCTTATCGCACCATGTACCGCCACACGACCTTATCGCACCATGTACCGCCACACGACCTTATGGCACCATGTACCGCCACACGACCTTATCGCACCATGTACCGCCACACGACCTTATGGCACCATTTAACGCCACACGACCTTGTCGCACCATGTACCGCCACACGACCTTATAAGGCCATGTACCGCCACACGACCTTATCACACCATGTACCGCCACACGACCTTATCGCACCATGTACCGCCACACGACCTTATCGCACCATGTACCGTCACACGACCTTATCACATTATGTACCGCCACACGACCTTATCGCACCATGTACCGCCACACGACCTTATCGCACCATGTACCGCCACACGACCTTATAGCACCATGTACCGCCACACGACCTTATCACACCATGTACCGCCACACGACCTTATCACATTATGTACCGCCACACGACCTTATCGCACCATGTACCGCCACACGACCTTATCGCACCATGTACCGCCACACGACCTTATGGCACCATGTACCGCCACACGACCTTGTCGCACCATGTACCGCCACACGACCTTATAACGCCATGTACCGCAAGACGACCTTATCACACCATGTACCGCCACACGACCTTATAGCACCATGTACCGTCACACGACCTTATCACATTATGTACCGCCACACGACCTTATCGCACCATGTACCGCCACACGACCTTATCGCACCATGTACCGCCACACGACCTTATCGCACCATGTACCGCCACACGACCTTATGGCACCATGTACCGCCACACGACCTTGTCGCACCATGTACCGCCACACGACCTTATAACGCCATGTACCGCAAGACGATCTTATCACACCATGTACCGCCACACGACCTTATCGCACCATGTACCGCCACACGACCTTATCACACCATGTACCGCCACACGACCTTATCGCACCATGTACCGCCACACGACCTTATCGCACCATGTACCGCCACACGACCTTATAGCACCATGTACCGCAAGACGACCTTATGTCCCACACATTGTCCACGCTGTAGAAGAAGCTGAAATTAAGCCGTTGGTTGATCGGTTGCCCGATACTTCCACATCCAGGAGTTTGCACAAGCGGGCGTCCTTCCATTATAAACCCGATAATTACCGTTTGATAATTACCTGATCAGCTCTTCTAACATAGGAACAGTCTTCAAGATATTCTACCTGCTCGATACGGAATTGATCAGGATTTCATCGACTTGCTATTTATTGACCTGTCATTGCATTCAAGGATTCAAAGAGCATCAGCTCGAGGCTTTAAAAACATTTATTGTAAAGACTACCCTATATGTAAATATAAATTTAATTTTATAATTTAATTTTAATGCGCCAACCCTTTATCTAGAGGGGTGGTGGGGACAGGCGCACGACCCGCCCGTCACACTTGAAGACCGGCATAGGATTGTATTGCATGTTTTCATTTTCTGACCGGTACCTTGCCATTGAGACTGGTTAGCCGTCGATCCCTTTGGCGACATCTAGGGGAGTGTAAGACCTTTAATTTAAGCCTAATCCTGGTAACGTTCACGAGAGTGTAAGCCTCAATAGATTACCCCCCCCCCCCTGTCCCCCTTACGACAGACTTATGGTGACCTAGTTGTTATGTGCGGATAGATCTAACTGAGTTCTACACTGTGTTAAATGGAAATGATACATTTTCTATTTGGCTGGGCGGTGGGGAAGGCGCCTAGACCCCCCCCCCACGTCAGGCAGATCGGCCGGCATGGTTATAAACACTGTTTTGAGCCTCGTGCTACGCCACTGTAGAGAAGTAGCATATTACCCTTAGAATAGATCCATAGGTACTTTGTTAATGACTGTTCTCCTTTTCCTTTATAGATGTCTGGTCGTACGGCCAATGAGTGTCCTGCCTGCTTCAAGCAGTATACGCGGACAAACCATCTGGAGCAGTATTTTCCCCACTCGAGTCCCGCCCAACTGCAGGCCAAGCACACCCAGACTCAGGACTCCGTGCTTGGCTTCACGCACATAATGCACGTCACGGAGGAGACTGAGCGCCCTGGCCAATGGTATCGCCCTCGGGTTGGATATACCATGTCCGGACAGAAACTTCACCGTGCGTCTGGCGGAACGACTTGGCCACGCTGTATATGACAATACACATCAGCGGCGGCTGACCCGCTTAGCTTCGCCCGCGCCCGCCGCAGCCCGCTGACCATGCGGCGGCTGACCCGCTGACCCTGCGGCGGCTGACCCGCTGACCCTGCGGCGGCTGACCCGCTGACCCTGCGGCGGCTGACCTGCTGACCCTGCGGCGGCTGACCCGCTGACCCTGAGGCGGCTGACCCGCTGACCCTGCGGCGGCTGACCTGCTGACCCTGCGGCGGCTGACCCGCTGACCCTGCGGCGGCTGACCTGCTGACCCTGCGGCGGCTGACCCGCTGACCCTGCGGCGGCTGACCCGCTGACCCTGCGGCGGCTGACCCGCTGACCCTGCGGCGGCTGACCCGCGGGTGCTGCGCCCGCGCCCGCCGCAGCCGGCTAAGTCTGCGGCGGCTTTCGACACCTCGGAAGCGAGTTCCGAAGCGGCGGATGAGCCACGCCCTTCCGGACTAGTCTTTGCGAACGATCCGGCGCAGATGCAGGCATGTTCCTTCTACATTGCCCACAGTGAAGCAGTGGCGAAGTCGCACTACCCCCGCGAACAGGAGGCGCAGATCCTACTAGGACAAACAGGACAACAAGCATGCCTGCCCAGTAGCCTGGGGGCTATCGTTCGTTCGATGCCAGGCGTCTGGAGTACGAGGCCAGACGTGTCGAACGCCAGCACCAGCAAGAACCTGACCAGGTCCCTGAAGAACCTGACCAGGTCTCTGAAGAACCTGGTCAGGTCTCTGAAGAACCTGGTCAGGTCTCTGAAGAACCTGGTCAGGTCCCTCAAGAACCTGGTCAGGTCCCTGAAGAACCTGGTCAGGTCTCTGAAGAACCTGGTCAGGTCTCTGAAGAACCTGGTCAGGTCCCTGAAGAACCTGGTCAGGTCTCTGAAGAACCTGGTCAGGTCTCTGAAGAAGCTGGTCAGGTCTCTGAAGAAGCTGGTCAGGTCTCTGAAGAACCTGGTCAGGTCCCTGAAGAACCTGACCAGGTCTCTGAAGAACCTGACCAGGTCCCTGAAGAACCTGACCAGGTCCCTGAAGAACCTGACCAGGTCCCTGAAGAACCTGACCAGGTCCCTGAAGAACCTGGTCAGGTCTCTGAAGAACCTGACCAGGTCTCTGAAGAACCTGACCAGGTCCCTGAAAAACCTGGTCAGGTCTCTGAAGAACCTGGTCAGGTCTCTGAAGAACCTGGTCAGGTCTCTGAAGAACCTGGTCAGGTCCCTCAAGAACCTGGTCAGGTCTCTGAAGAACCTGGTCAGGTCTCTGAAGAACCTGGTCAGGTCTCTGAAGAACCTGGTCAGGTCCCTGAAGAACCTGGTCAGGTCTCTGAAGAACCTGGTCAGGTCTCTGAAGAAGCTGGTCAGGTCTCTGAAGAACCTGGTCAGGTCCCTGAAGAACCTGACCAGGTCTCTGAAGAACCTGACCAGGTCCATCAAGAACCTGGTCAGGTCTCTGAAGAACCTGGTCAGGTCCCTGAAGAACCTGACCAGGTCTCTCAAGAACCTGGTCAGGTCTCTGAATAACCTGGTCAGGTCTCTGAATAACCTGACCAAGTCCCTGAAGAACCTGGTCAGGCCCAACAAGAACCTGGACAGACCGTGGAAGAAGCTGGAGATGCCAAGGAAGGTCAACATACCGACTCTCCTGATGAACATAGCGGGATGTCTGCCTCGCTGCAACGGGGAACTGAACTGTCCAAACAGCTCCATTTGGATGCATTTGATCCCCAGAAGATCGCAAAGGTGCCGACGATTCACACTCTCCGCACCTTCCTCGGGCAGCACGAGGGCCCCAGAGGGGCTTTTTCGACACGGCGACACGGCGATTTTTAAAATCGACAACGCGACATTGGGGTTGTCTTAGAATCGACATGCGACATAAGACTTAGCGACAAGTGACATGGAACTTTTCTTCAAATGGACACGCGACATGGACCTTTTGTTAAAATCGACACACGACATGGACCTTTTCTTAAAATCGACACGCGACATGGCTACCCCCCCTCAGGGGCCCTAGTACGGCGTTACTGGGCCGATGCCCTTGTGGTGTTGCACGACGCTTCCAGGCCACATGGACCCTCCGGCGCGAAGACCACGTCATGTCTATTGCGCTTGAGCCTTTCCGGGACCGAGGGCAGGAACCCACCATGGCCGAAGCGACAGAACTGATCCGGGACGCCGGCCTCCGATTGAAGCCGAGTCGCGTGAGCTACCTCTACCGCCGGCTTCCTCCGAGGACTCCCACCAGGAGGGAGCGACGACAACTTCAGGACGTTGAGAACGAAAAGGTGGACAGTCACATCAGGAATGATGACTGGCCCGCCCTCGTCTCAAAGTCCATGCCGGGCATTGGACGAGGCCTTTTTGCCGCCCGGGCGTTCCCACAAGGGGCTGCCGTTGTCCATTACGGCGGCCCACTGATGTCCGGTGCGAAGGCCACTGCCTTCATCAAGCGGAGCCAGGAGGACCAGTCGATTGACACGTCATACATGTACATATTCAAGCATCAAGGTGTACAACATGTGGTGAACCCGTCCAAACACGACAAACGACTCGTTGGGAGGCTCATAAACCACTCCAAGCCTCATCCCAATGTTCGTGGACGGGTGAAGGTGGTGGATGGGTCCCCCACGATCGTATTCTTTGCGACGAGGGACATTCGCTATAACGAGGAACTGTTGTTTGATTATGGCGGTAACCAGCCCGGTGTTCCACGCTGGATGACAACCAAGGGTTGTCCCTGCCTGACTTGCCAAGTGAAGAGGTCGCAGCAGGTGAAGACAACCGCGACGCTCACCGGGCCTAAATCGGCGACGACAGCGGCGACGGCCCGCTCCTTGAGGCGGCAGGCGACGACAGCGGCGACGACGACGGCGGCGACGGCCCGCTCCTTGACATCCGCTTCGGATCGACAGACGGCGTCCCGCAAGCGCAAGGCCACGTCGACGTCAGCATCGTACGTCCGAACCCGGAAGCGGCATGCGACGTCGGCATTAGATATGCCGCCGCTGCCAGAGCATCACCAGCCCAGTCATACGATGACTGTCCAGGTCTAAGTTCACCTGCAGCCTCCTCCGACGCCGGAAGAAGGAATCACTTGCGAATCGGTAAGTGGCCACGTTACTTCTGCGTCTCCACCCGCTTCCTCACCCAGGCCCATTATACCACTGGACAGTCACATCAGTGAGACCAGCCATGACATGGATACTGCATTTGTTGATATCCATCCGCTCGATACCCGTCCTGCTTCTTCCTCTTCGTCTCTACCCGTGTCCTCACCCAGGCTGATCCTACCACTGGACAGTCGCATCAGTGAGACCAGCGACAGTGGGAGTGACACGGATACTTCATTCGCTTCCTACTTCTTCCTCTCCAAAAGTGTTCCGCTTTCTTCGATCCCCGCTGAGTCCCTGGATGTCATGGTTGATCTCCCCTCACCAGTTGCTCTTCTCCCATATAGCCTATCCCCGGTGCCAGCGGGCCATTTCTTCCTTGCCATGTACATTTCCCCTCTCTCCTCATCATCATGTGTTAAGCTATATAACTGCAAGGTGAGCTGATGCCACTCTACGTTCACAGCTATCCGTTCTGCACCCATCATGTACATTTCCCCCCTCTCCTCATCCCCCACACTCAGCCCGGCAGCCGGCGAGTACCAGAGGATGCAGGACTACCGGGAATTCATCCGTGGGGACATGCCGGGGGACAACGACTCCGGCACATCGGCCTTCTTCAGGAATACCGCTGGGAATGGGATGGAAGACATGAGCAAGGAGCTCACGCGGCTCCAGATGAGATACAAAGTCCGGGGAACGGCGAACAAGGACCCGATCTGCTTCTCTGCAACCGATGCCAGGAAATCCTTCGAAGTGAAAAGCAGAATGCTCTTTGCGAACGATCCGGCGCAGATGCAGGCATGTTCCTTTACATTGCCCACGGTGAGGCAGTGGCGAAGTCACACTACCCCCGCGAGCAAGAGAGGCAGATCGTATAAGGACGGGCGGGACAAGAACAATGCCAGTGGCCTGGGGACTACGTTTTGTTCGATGCCAAGCGTCGAGAGAACGAGGCCCGACGTGTCCCACGGATCGGGCACCAGCAGCAAGCTGACCATGTCCCTAAATAACCTGGACAGGCCGGGATAGCCCTTGTGGCAAAGGGATGTCCGCCTCGCTGCAACGGGGAAGTGAACTGTCGAAACAGCTGCAGCGACTCTTCTTTGATTAATTTAATCCACAGAATATCGAATGCCACAAGGGGCTGCCGTGGCCCATTACGGCGGCCCAAGGATGTCCGGTGCGGAGGCCACTGCCTTCATCAAGCGGAGCCAGGAGGACCAGTCGATTGACACGTCGAATATGTACATTTTCAAACATCCTAATCTTCGTGGACGGGTGCAGGTGGTGGATGGGTCACCCTACATCGTATTCTTTGCGACGAGGGACATCCGCCCAGACGAGGAACCGTTGTTCTGTTATGGCGTGTGTCCTGACTGCTTCAAGCAGTATACGCGAACAAGCCATCCGGAGCGTTGTTTTCCCGACTTGATTCCCGCCCAGCTGCAGACCAAGCACACCCAGACTCGGGACTCCGTGCTTGGCTTCACACACACAATGCCCGTCACGGAGGAGACTGAGCGCCCTGGCCAATGGTGTCACGGAGGAGACTGAGCGCCCTGGCCAATGGTGTCACGGAGGAGACTGAGCGCCCTGGCCAATGGTGTCACGGAGGAGACTGAGCGCCCTGGCCAATGGTATCACCCTCGGGCTGAATGAACCCTGTCCGGACAGGGAATTCATCGTGCACTTCGTAGAACGACTTGGCCACGTTGTCTACGACAGTATTTCTTACTACCGATCACATCATGGAACATCTTCAGAGATGTTACATGTTTAGTATTATACGTTGTCCTATTGATTTTATTATTATATGTTATATCAATTCCTATATTTAAGGTTGTCCGGGCTCATGTTGTAGGGTTTATATTGTTATACATTATATCCATTCTTTCAGGTTCCTCAGTTACATTTAAGGTCGTCCGGGCGTCGTTTGCGCTGTGCTTTTTCCTGGCGGCCATGTGGCAGGTCCGCCCGCCGTCGCCCAGGTCCTGGCAGACTGTGAGGCGGCCATGTGGCAGGTCCGCCCGCCGTCGTCCAGGTCCTGGCAGGCTGTGAGGCGGCCATGTGGCAGGTCCGCCCGCCGTCGTCCAGGTCCTGGCAGACTGTGAGGCGGCCATGTGGCAGGTCCGCCCGCCGTCGTCCAGGTCCTGGCAGGCTGTGAGGCGGCCATGTGGCAGGTCCGCGCGCCGTCGCCCAGGTCCTGGCAGGCTGTGAGGCGGCCATGTGGCAGGTCCGCCCGCCATGGTCCAGGTCCGGGCAGACTGTGAGGCGGCCATGTGGCAGGTCCGCCCGCCGTCGTCCAGGTCCTGGCAGACTGTGAGGCGGCCATGTGGCAGGTCCGCCCGCCGTCGTCCAGGTCCTGGCAGGCTGTGAGGCGGCCATGTGGCAGGTCCGCCCGCCGTCGTCCAGGTCCTGGCAGACTGTGAGGCGGCCATGTGGCAGGTCCGCCCGCCGTCGTCCAGGTCCCGGCAGACTGTGTGGCGGCCATGTGGCAGGTCCGCCCGCCGTCGTCCAGGTCCTGGCAGACTGTGAGGCGGCCATGTGGCAGGCCGTGCGCGAGGTACTGCCCGACGTCCGCAAGGTACTGCCCGACGTCCGCGAGGTATTGCCTGACGTCCGCGATGTACTGCCCGACGTCCTTGAGGTACTGCCCAACGTCCGCGACTGCCCG
>OZ025259.1:0-381662 GCA_964019135.1 Arenicola marina
CTAACCCCCTAACCCTAACCCTAACCCTAACCCTAACCCTAACCCTAACCCTAACCCTAACCCTAACCCTAACCCTAACCCTAACCCTAACCTAACCCTAACCCTCTAACCCTAACCCTACCCCTAACCCCTAACCCTAACCCTAACCCTAACCCTAACCCTAACCCTAACCCTAACCCTAACCCTAACCCTAACCCTAACCCTAACCCCTAACCCTAACCCTAACCCTAACCCTAACCCTAACCCTAACACCCTAACCCTAACCCTAACCCTAACCCTAACCCTAACCCTAACCCTAACCCTAACCCTAACCCTAACCCTAACCCTAACCCTAACCCTAACCCTAACCCTAACCCTAACCCTAACCCTAACCCTAACCCTAACCCTAACCCTAACCCTAACCCTAACCCTAACCCTAACCCTAACCCTAACCCTAACCCTAACCCTAACCCTAACCCTAACCCTAACCCTAACCCTAACCCTAACCCTAACCCTAACCCTAACCCTAACCCTAACCCTAACCCTAACCCTAACCCTAACCCTAACCCTAACCCTAACCCTAACCCTAACCTAACCCTAACCCTAACCCTAACCCTAACCCTAACCCTAACCCTAACCCTAACCCTAACCCTAACCCTAACCCTAACCCTAACCCTAACCCTAACCCTAACCCTAACCCTAACCCTAACCCTAACCCTAACCCTAACCCTAACCCTAACCCTAACCCTAACCCTAACCCTAACCCTAACCCTAACCCTAACCCTAACCCTAACCCTAACCCTAACCCTAACCCTAACCCTAACCCTAACCCTAACCCTAACCCTAACCCTAACCCTAACCCTAACCCTAACCCTAACCCTAACCCTAACCCTAACCCTAACCCTAACCCTAACCCTAACCCTAACCCTAACCCTAACCCTAACCCTAACCCTAACCCTAACCCTAACCCTAACCCTAACCCTAACCCTAACCCTAACCCTAACCCTAACCCTAACCCTAACCCTAACCCTAACCCTAACCCTAACCCTAACCCTAACCCTAACCCTAACCCTAACCCTAACCCTAACCCTAACCCTAACCCTAACCCTAACCCTAACCCTAACCCTAACCCTAACCCTAACCCTAACCCTAACCCTAACCCTAACCCTAACCCTAACCCTAACCCTAACCCTAACCCTAACCCTAACCCTAACCCTAACCCTAACCCTAACCCTAACCCTAACCCTAACCCTAACCCTAACCCTAACCCTAACCCTAACCCTAACCCTAACCCTAACCCTAACCCTAACCCTAACCCTAACCCTAACCCTAACCCTAACCCTAACCCTAACCCTAACCCTAACCCTAACCCTAACCCTAACCCTAACCCTAACCCTAACCCTAACCCTAACCCTAACCCTAACCCTAACCCTAACCCTAACCCTAACCCTAACCCTAACCCTAACCCTAACCCTAACCCTAACCCTAACCCTAACCCTAACCCTAACCCTAACCCTAACCCTAACCCTAACCCTAACCCTAACCCTAACCCTAACCCTAACCCTAACCCTAACCCTAACCCTAACCCTAACCCTAACCCTAACCCTAACCCTAACCCTAACCCTAACCCTAACCCTAACCCTAACCCTAACCCTAACCCTAACCCTAACCCTAACCCTAACCCTAACCCTAACCCTAACCCTAACCCTAACCCTAACCCTAACCCTAACCCTAACCCTAACCCTAACCCTAACCCTAACCCTAACCCTAACCCTAACCCTAACCCTAACCCTAACCCTAACCCTAACCCTAACCCTAACCCTAACCCTAACCCTAACCCTAACCCTAACCCTAACCCTAACCCTAACCCTAACCCTAACCCTAACCCTAACCCTAACCCTAACCCTAACCCTAACCCTAACCCTAACCCTAACCCTAACCCTAACCCTAACCCTAACCCTAACCCTAACCCTAACCCTAACCCTAACCCTAACCCTAACCCTAACCCTAACCCTAACCCTAACCCTAACCCTAACCCTAACCCTAACCCTAACCCTAACCCTAACCCTAACCCTAACCCTAACCCTAACCCTAACCCTAACCCTAACCCTAACCCTAACCCTAACCCTAACCCTAACCCTAACCCTAACCCTAACCCTAACCCTAACCCTAACCCTAACCCTAACCCTAACCCTAACCCTAACCCTAACCCTAACCCTAACCCTAACCCTAACCCTAACCCTAACCCTAACCCTAACCCTAACCCTAACCCTAACCCTAACCCTAACCCTAACCCTAACCCTAACCCTAACCCTAACCCTAACCCTAACCCTAACCCTAACCCTAACCCTAACCCTAACCCTAACCCTAACCCTAACCCTAACCCTAACCCTAACCCTAACCCTAACCCTAACCCTAACCCTAACCCTAACCCTAACCCTAACCCTAACCCTAACCCTAACCCTAACCCTAACCCTAACCCTAACCCTAACCCTAACCCTAACCCTAACCCTAACCCTAACCCTAACCCTAACCCTAACCCTAACCCTAACCCTAACCCTAACCCTAACCCTAACCCTAACCCTAACCCTAACCCTAACCCTAACCCTAACCCTAACCCTAACCCTAACCCTAACCCTAACCCTAACCCTAACCCTAACCCTAACCCTAACCCTAACCCTAACCCTAACCCTAACCCTAACCCTAACCCTAACCCTAACCCTAACCCTAACCCTAACCCTAACCCTAACCCTAACCCTAACCCTAACCCTAACCCTAACCCTAACCCTAACCCTAACCCTAACCCTAACCCTAACCCTAACCCTAACCCTAACCCTAACCCTAACCCTAACCCTAACCCTAACCCTAACCCTAACCCTAACCCTAACCCTAACCCTAACCCTAACCCTAACCCTAACCCTAACCCTAACCCTAACCCTAACCCTAACCCTAACCCTAACCTAACCCTAACCCTAACCCTAACCCTAACCCTAACCCTAACCCTAACCCTAACCCTAACCCTAACCCTAACCTAACCCTAACCCTAACCCTAACCCTAACCCTAACCCTAACCCTAACCCTAACCCTAACCCTAACCCTAACCCTAACCCTAACCCTAACCCTAACCCTAACCCTAACCCTAACCCTAACCCTAACCCTAACCCTAACCCTAACCCTAACCCTAACCCTAACCCTAACCCTAACCCTAACCCTAACCCTAACCCTAACCCTAACCCTAACCCTAACCCTAACCCTAACCCTAACCCTAACCCTAACCCTAACCCTAACCCTAACCCTAACCCTAACCCTAACCCTAACCCTAACCCTAACCCTAACCCTAACCCTAACCCTAACCCTAACCCTAACCCTAACCCTAACCCTAACCCTAACCCTAACCCTAACCCTAACCCTAACCCTAACCCTAACCCTAACCCTAACCCTAACCCTAACCCTAACCCTAACCCTAACCCTAACCCTAACCCTAACCCTAACCCTAACCCTAACCCTAACCCTAACCCTAACCCTAACCCTAACCCTAACCCTAACCCTAACCCTAACCCTAACCCTAACCCTAACCCTAACCCTAACCCTAACCCTAACCCTAACCCTAACCCTAACCTAACCCTAACCCTAACCCTAACCCTAACCCTAACCCTAACCCTAACCCTAACCCTAACCCTAACCCTAACCCTAACCCTAACCCTAACCCTAACCCTAACCCTAACCCTAACCCTAACCCTAACCCTAACCCTAACCCTAACCCTAACCCTAACCCTAACCCTAACCCTAACCCTAACCCTAACCCTAACCCTAACCCTAACCCTAACCCTAACCCTAACCCTAACCCTAACCCTAACCCTAACCCTAACCCTAACCCTAACCCTAACCCTAACCCTAACCCTAACCCTAACCCTAACCCTAACCCTAACCCTAACCCTAACCCTAACCCTAACCCTAACCCTAACCCTAACCCTAACCCTAACCCTAACCCTAACCCTAACCCTAACCCTAACCCTAACCCTAACCCTAACCCTAACCCTAACCCTAACCCTAACCCTAACCCTAACCCTAACCCTAACCCTAACCCTAACCCTAACCCTAACCCTAACCCTAACCCTAACCCTAACCCTAACCCTAACCCTAACCCTAACCCTAACCCTAACCCTAACCCTAACCCTAACCCTAACCCTAACCCTAACCCTAACCCTAACCCTAACCCTAACCCTAACCCTAACCCTAACCCTAACCCTAACCCTAACCCTAACCCTAACCCTAACCCTAACCCTAACCCTAACCCTAACCCTAACCCTAACCCTAACCCTAACCCTAACCCTAACCCTAACCCTAACCCTAACCCTAACCCTAACCCTAACCCTAACCCTAACCCTAACCCTAACCCTAACCCTAACCCTAACCCTAACCCTAACCCTAACCCTAACCCTAACCCTAACCCTAACCCTAACCCTAACCCTAACCCTAACCCTAACCCTAACCCTAACCCTAACCCTAACCCTAACCCTAACCCTAACCCTAACCCTAACCCTAACCCTAACCCTAACCCTAACCCTAACCCTAACCCTAACCCTAACCCTAACCCTAACCCTAACCCTAACCCTAACCCTAACCCTAACCCTAACCCTAACCCTAACCCTAACCCTAACCCTAACCCTAACCCTAACCCTAACCCTAACCCTAACCCTAACCCTAACCCTAACCCTAACCCTAACCCTAACCCTAACCCTAACCCTAACCCTAACCCTAACCCTAACCCTAACCCTAACCCTAACCCTAACCCTAACCCTAACCCTAACCCTAACCCTAACCCTAACCCTAACCCTAACCCTAACCCTAACCCTAACCCTAACCCTAACCCTAACCCTAACCCTAACCCTAACCCTAACCCTAACCCTAACCCTAACCCTAACCCTAACCCTAACCCTAACCCTAACCCTAACCCTAACCCTAACCCTAACCCTAACCCTAACCCTAACCCTAACCCTAACCCTAACCCTAACCCTAACCCTAACCCTAACCCTAACCCTAACCCTAACCCTAACCCTAACCCTAACCCTAACCCTAACCCTAACCCTAACCCTAACCCTAACCCTAACCCTAACCCTAACCCTAACCCTAACCCTAACCCTAACCCTAACCCTAACCCTAACCCTAACCCTAACCCTAACCCTAACCCTAACCCTAACCCTAACCCTAACCCTAACCCTAACCCTAACCCTAACCCTAACCCTAACCCTAACCCTAACCCTAACCCTAACCCTAACCCTAACCCTAACCCTAACCCTAACCCTAACCCTAACCCTAACCCTAACCCTAACCCTAACCCTAACCCTAACCCTAACCCTAACCCTAACCCTAACCCTAACCCTAACCCTAACCCTAACCCTAACCCTAACCCTAACCCTAACCCTAACCCTAACCCTAACCCTAACCCTAACCCTAACCCTAACCCTAACCCTAACCCTAACCCTAACCCTAACCCTAACCCTAACCCTAACCCTAACCCTAACCCTAACCCTAACCCTAACCCTAACCCTAACCCTAACCCTAACCCTAACCCTAACCCTAACCCTAACCCTAACCCTAACCCTAACCCTAACCCTAACCCTAACCCTAACCCTAACCCTAACCCTAACCCTAACCCTAACCCTAACCCTAACCCTAACCCTAACCCTAACCCTAACCCTAACCCTAACCCTAACCCTAACCCTAACCCTAACCCTAACCCTAACCCTAACCCTAACCCTAACCCTAACCCTAACCCTAACCCTAACCCTAACCCTAACCCTAACCCTAACCCTAACCCTAACCCTAACCCTAACCCTAACCCTAACCCTAACCCTAACCCTAACCCTAACCCTAACCCTAACCCTAACCCTAACCCTAACCCTAACCCTAACCCTAACCCTAACCCTAACCCTAACCCTAACCCTAACCCTAACCCTAACCCTAACCCTAACCCTAACCCTAACCCTAACCCTAACCCTAACCCTAACCCTAACCCTAACCCTAACCCTAACCCTAACCCTAACCCTAACCCTAACCCTAACCCTAACCCTAACCCTAACCCTAACCCTAACCCTAACCCTAACCCTAACCCTAACCCTAACCCTAACCCTAACCCTAACCCTAACCCTAACCCTAACCCTAACCCTAACCCTAACCCTAACCCTAACCCTAACCCTAACCCTAACCCTAACCCTAACCCTAACCCTAACCCTAACCCTAACCCTAACCCTAACCCTAACCCTAACCCTAACCCTAACCCTAACCCTAACCCTAACCCTAACCCTAACCCTAACCCTAACCCTAACCCTAACCCTAACCCTAACCCTAACCCTAACCCTAACCCTAACCCTAACCCTAACCCTAACCCTAACCCTAACCCTAACCCTAACCCTAACCCTAACCCTAACCCTAACCCTAACCCTAACCCTAACCCTAACCCTAACCCTAACCCTAACCCTAACCCTAACCCTAACCCTAACCCTAACCCTAACCCTAACCCTAACCCTAACCCTAACCCTAACCCTAACCCTAACCCTAACCCTAACCCTAACCCTAACCCTAACCCTAACCCTAACCCTAACCCTAACCCTAACCCTAACCCTAACCCTAACCCTAACCCTAACCCTAACCCTAACCCTAACCCTAACCCTAACCCTAACCCTAACCCTAACCCTAACCCTAACCCTAACCCTAACCCTAACCCTAACCCTAACCCTAACCCTAACCCTAACCCTAACCCTAACCCTAACCCTAACCCTAACCCTAACCCTAACCCTAACCCTAACCCTAACCCTAACCCTAACCCTAACCCTAACCCTAACCCTAACCCTAACCCTAACCCTAACCCTAACCCTAACCCTAACCCTAACCCTAACCCTAACCCTAACCCTAACCCTAACCCTAACCCTAACCCTAACCCTAACCCTAACCCTAACCCTAACCCTAACCCTAACCCTAACCCTAACCCTAACCCTAACCCTAACCCTAACCCTAACCCTAACCCTAACCCTAACCCTAACCCTAACCCTAACCCTAACCCTAACCCTAACCCTAACCCTAACCCTAACCCTAACCCTAACCCTAACCCTAACCCTAACCCTAACCCTAACCCTAACCCTAACCCTAACCCTAACCCTAACCCTAACCCTAACCCTAACCCTAACCCTAACCCTAACCCTAACCCTAACCCTAACCCTAACCCTAACCCTAACCCTAACCCTAACCCTAACCCTAACCCTAACCCTAACCCTAACCCTAACCCTAACCCTAACCCTAACCCTAACCCTAACCCTAACCCTAACCCTAACCCTAACCCTAACCCTAACCCTAACCCTAACCCTAACCCTAACCCTAACCCTAACCCTAACCCTAACCCTAACCCTAACCCTAACCCTAACCCTAACCCTAACCCTAACCCTAACCCTAACCCTAACCCTAACCCTAACCCTAACCCTAACCCTAACCCTAACCCTAACCCTAACCCTAACCCTAACCCTAACCCTAACCCTAACCCTAACCCTAACCCTAACCCTAACCCTAACCCTAACCCTAACCCTAACCCTAACCCTAACCCTAACCCTAACCCTAACCCTAACCCTAACCCTAACCCTAACCCTAACCCTAACCCTAACCCTAACCCTAACCCTAACCCTAACCCTAACCCTAACCCTAACCCTAACCCTAACCCTAACCCTAACCCTAACCCTAATTACGGGGTAGATGGTGACGTTGCATACCGGGTTAGGGTTAGGGTTTGAACCCAAAATTGTTATTTACTGCTAACAGGCGCCCGGCTTCTCACACTTTTTTCCCTTTGCCGTAATCGTTCCAAAACTATTAAACAGTTCTAACCCTGTCGGTAAGTTTTCCAGTTAGAACGTTTTTTCAAAGTGGTACATTTGCTGCATACCCTCGAATAGGGTAAGGTAAATTTCATCGCACGCTCACGGGACTACTTTTCGTTGATATCGCTTGTTAATCCCTCCCTAACCCTCTCGGTTAGGTATCTAAACCCCTTCTTAATCCCCTTCAAATACCCTGGTAAACTTTTTTTTGACAATTATATTCCAGAAGACTCCTAGAATATTTGACGGATTCAACTTAACCTGCTAGAGTTTAGTACATTTATAAAATATAGGGTGCATCAGTCCAATATTGAGGGTTTTTGTCAATAGCTCTGTTAATACTGCGAATTTCTCTTTGACCTTTCCACCAAAGTGCGGCAAATTCTTTCTTCTTTCCAAACGATATGTCATGTTAAGTCTAGGTTAATAATAACTGTCGATTTCGGACTCGTTTGTCGACCCACCCAAAAGTGTCATTTTATGCAGCAAATGTACCACTTTATTTGGTAAAAAACTAAGTGGACAGGGTTAGACTTTCTAATGACATTTTGCGTAACTTTTCGAGGCTAAAAGATGGTCCTCGACGTCATCATTCCGCTCATATGTCCCATGTTGCTATGACATGAGATCCGGTCTCGCAGGTTAGGTTTGGCGAAAAGTGGCACATGTGCTGCATAGAAAAAAAAAGGGGGGGGGGTCGGCCTATTCAATAGGCCATAAAAAATACAAAAAAAAATGCTATCTGTGCTAACAACTGATAGCTGATAGCCACATAACAGGGCTTTCTTCTCATACTAGTCCCGTCTTTCTATGTCTAAGAAAAAGCACGAGTCCGGCCTAATCCGCCAGAAAAAAGACCCCAAAAAAAGACCTTCTTTTCACGTTTTTTATTTTTTTTGGGGTCATTAAGTGCACGGACGATTGGTTTTTTTCGCCTAATATAAAGACCATACCAATATAGGTTTCTTATTTAATTTACATCGCCATCGGAGTGTAATTTTTTTTTATTCTTTTTTTCAAAGATTTTCCCTATACCCTCATAATGGGAAATTAGAGGCTACTTCCGTTTACTATAGCGACGTTAATATTTGCACTACGGATATGCGGCCTGTACCATTTTATAGCTTAGGATTACTCCTTTGACATACTGCTAACTGGGGATTTGTAAGAGTATTATTTATGGATGTATGACGTCATTAGTGACCCCCCCATCCCAAAAATTGAATTTTTTCGACAAGTTCCGGTCGCCATTTTCTTGTCCGCGAAGCGATTTTGACGCAATTTACATATGTTATAGAGGTCAAATAGACCTTTCACATAAGTCAGATCCGGCCTCATTCGGCCAAGGGTAAGTGTGTGGCGTCACTTTTAGAGGTTTTTTTGACCCTACAAGGTCATTTCAAGGTCGATAACAAAAAATTCGTCATGGGCCGACTTCTAAACTCGACCTTGACCTTCGGTTCAAATATGAAAGCGAGCGGATCAATATTAACGATTTTGGAGATTTTGAAATTGACACGAGATATGACCTTGCTTTTCACATATGTTAAATAACTTGACCTTGCCCACATGCCAAGGTCGGTCCCACGTTTCTATCGCCCTTGGAAAGGGGTCAAACAGTGTCAAACAGAAATTTCGCCATTTAGGGGGGTCACGTTGGTTGCAAGGTTACTGTGACCTCAGTTCGACAGCTACGGTTACAATTTATTTTTTATACTCTAGCCAATTGATTTCTCTAAATACTATTAAAAAACAGGGTCCCTATATGTCTTTTTTCTATGCCAAAAAAAATAAATTACCGTCACACATTTAACCAAAATTTGAAAAAAACAAAACATTCAAACACATGCCCTGACCTGAATTTTGACCTTGAACCTTGACCTTGACCTGACCCTGAACAAGCTCATTGAGGATAACTTTTTCCTTTTTTAACATTTCGTAAAAAGCGTTAAACATTGCCGTTAAATGTAACCCTAATTGTTGCCATTCTTTTTCACTTTGTGGCCTTAAAAATAAGGCTACAAGGTCGGTTCTGACATATGTGCAATGGCACTAGGACCTCTACAGTCTCCTAGTATTTGACCTTTCTACGACCTTCAGAAAGGAGTCTAAAGGTCAAAGATAAAGCCTAAATGTAACCCTAGTCTACCCCTATGCAGCAAATGTCGCCTTTTGGGTGCGACATTTGCTGCATAGGGTTAGAAAAAAGAACAGGGCCATGCTTGCTTCATTGATATACCTACTTTCTAAAGGTCATAGGAAGGTCAAATTTTGACAGATGGAAGCCCTGATGTTGACCTTGATTGTCATATGTTTAGATATCTACTCCTATTCATACAATAGACACAAAACAATGTTGTAGCAACAATATATGCCATTTTCACTCAAATAGGCCAAAAATGTCGCATTTCTTTCTTTTTTACACTTTTCACCGGGCCATAACTTTCTTAATACTACGCCAATTTTCATTCTATTGATATGTAGTACAATAAGGACGTCTTGGCTTTGTAGTGACGCAATATAAGCATTCCAGATACAATATTGAGTGTGCCAGTGGGGCTCCAAACATGGCCCTAAATGCAAAGGTTTTCATCATTAGCTCGGTTATTTATAACACTAGGTAGTCTCAAAGCTCAAAAGTAATGCCTGATGCAACGTTCTTTCGATGAATGATCGTTACATTTAACAAAATACAACCACTGTAGCGTGGTCAGAGGGGAGTGGAATAAAACGGGACTTAGTCCTTTTTCTCCTACCCCTATGCAGCAAATGTACCACTTTCACATGGTGACATTTGCTGCATAGGGTTAGCTGACACTGGTACATTTGCTGCATAGGGTTAGGCTAACCCTATGCAGCAAATGTACCACTATTTATAGAAAAAACACACCCCTACCTCCTTCAATGGAGTATAGCGGGAAAACCACAAGAGATAGAAAAGATCTGAGGGCACCTGCTTATTGCGTCTGACATAGGAGAACACACTGGAAGAAACCGCAATTCTCTAATAAAATTATTAAGGGACCTACGGTAAAAATAATTAAAAAAACAGTTTTAAATAATAGACCTCATTTAAATAGACCATACCTTAAAAACTAAAAGGGCTACAAAGAATCTGAGGGCAGAGCCACTAATCATTTTTCTTAGGAGAAGACAATGAAAAAAGAATGAAGTCTCTACTATCATTATTAACGAAGTTACGGCCTAGGGAGTCTGGACTTAGTGCTTTTTTCCCACGACCCCTGTGCAGCAAATGTCACCATATTACAAAATATACCCCCACCTCCTTCAATGGACTATAGCGAGAAAACCACAAGAGATAGAAAAGATCTGAGGGCACCTGCTTATTGCGTCTGACATAGGAGAACACACTGGAAGAAACCGCAACTCTCTAAAAAAATTATTAAGGGAGCTACGGTCAAAATAAAAAAAAAAAAAGTTAAATAATAGACCTCATTTAAATAGACCATACCTTAAAAACTAAAAGGGCTACAAAGAATCTGAGGGCAAAGCCACTAATCATTTTTCTTAGGCGAAGACAATGAAAAAGGAATGAAGTCTCTACTATCATTATTAACGAAGTTACGGCCTGCAAAGTAACTACGGTGACAATTTTATTTTTTCTGCCAAACGGTTTTCACCCCCCCCCCTCTTTCAATGGGCTATAGTAAAAAAACTACACCAAATAGAAAACATCTGAGGGCATCTTCATAGACCTTTTGCTCTGGAGAAGACTTTAAAAGAAACCGCAACTCCCTAAAAAAATTATTAAGGGAGCTACGAGCAACATAATTTACCTCATGGACCATAACTCAAAAGTTAGAAACGGTAGACAAAATTGGAGGGCATTTACAGTCTTAATTTTTCAGAGGAGAACCCAATAAACGTACTCCCAGGTCTCTACGACGATTATTAAGGGAGTTAGGGAATAACTGGAAAAAAATACATCGGAGAGAAATGTTGTTGCTAGGTATTTTTTTCCTTTTTCTTAGGGGAAGACAATAAAAGAATAATGAAGTCTCTACTAACATTATTAAGGGAGTTAGGGAATAACTGGAAAAATATACATCTGAGAGAAATATTGTGGTCATGTACTTTGTTCCGGTATCTTAGGAGAAGACGATAAAAAAATAATGAAGTCTTTATTCAAATTATTAAGGGAACTAAGGCCTAAACAAAATGGTATTTGAGACTTAAGAAAAATGACAAAATTTGACGGCATCAACTTAATGAGTTATAGGAGAAGCCAATAAACGTACTCCCAGGTCTCTACGACGATTATTAAGGGAGTTAGGGAATAACTGGAAAAATATACATCTGAGAGAAATGTTGTTGCTATGTATTTTTTCCCTTTTTCTTAGGCGAAGACAATAAAAGAATAATGAAGTCTCTACTAACATTATTAAGGGAGCTACGATCTAAATAAAATGGTATTTGCAACTCGAGAAAAATGAAAGTTTACGGCATTAACTTACTGAGTTATAGGAGAACCCAAAAAACGCACTCCCAGGTCTCTACTACCATTACTAAGGGAGTTAGGGAATAACTGGAAAAATATACATCTGAGAGAAATATTGTGGTCATGTACTTTGTTCCGGTATCTTAGGAGAAGACGATAAAAAAATAATGAAGTCTTTATTCAAATTAATAAGGGAACTAAGGCCTAAACAAAATGGTATTTGAGACTTAAGAAAAATGACAAAATTTGACGGCATCAACTTAATGAGTTATAGGAGAAGCCAATAAACGTACTCCCAGGTCTCTACGACGATTATTAAGGGAGTTAGGGAATAACTGGAAAAATATACATCTGAGAGAAATGTTGTTGCTATGTATTTTTTCCCTTTTTCTTAGGCGAAGACAATAAAAGAATAATGAAGTCTCTACTAACATTATTAAGGGAGCTACGATCTAAATAAAATGGTATTTGCAACTCGAGAAAAATGAAAGTTTACGGCATTAACTTACTGAGTTATAGGAGAAGCCAATAAACTAAGTATAAAGTCTCTACTACCATTATTAAGGAAGATAGGGTATACGTGGAAAAATAGACATATTATTTGGAGGTTATTTCGTTAAAAGTTAACAACGGTAGACAAGGTATGAGGCCTTCCCTTCTTTAGCCTTTCTTAGGAGAAGACAATAAAAGAAACAGGAAGTCTCTACTCAAATTATTAAGGGAACTACGGCCTAAACACCAAAGGACACACACAAAAATGGCCAAAAACACTCATCCCTACCCCTATGCAACATAATTTGGCGACCCTACCCCTGTGCAGCAAATGTCACACTTTATCTAACCCTATGCAGCAAATGTCACATTTAGCCAGGGTGACATTTGCTGCATAGGGTTAGCCAGGAAAATGTCCTTTTATTTTTTAAGGTCGTAAAAAGACCTTCAAAAAATTGTTTCTTCATATATATAGGATGCAGACGTATTAAGCATCCTGTGACCAAAGTTTCGTTATAATAGGCCAAATAGTAAGCATTTGAGAGACCAAACCCACTTAATCCTCAAACCCTATGCAGCAAATGTACCACTTTTTTTAGCTTCTTTTAAAAATTAATTCCATCCTAACCATAAGTTTGCTGGTCGAATTGACCCCTAATTTAAATAGTAGGCATCCAGGGCTATACACTGGTATCTTCATAGATTTTTTAGCCATTTTCTTTCTACCTTAAATCGGTACCCCAAAATGGCCAAATAATATCACTTTAAGGGCTGTACTTTCTTAAATAACCATTTGGGGCTCGCAAAAATGAAAAAACTAACCCATCTATGCCTAATACAAACCCTAATATTAATTAGATTTATCCTACTTAAAAGGCCAGGTCACAGTCATTCCGAGTTTCGACTTGTTCATTTCGCCTTAATGGTCTATGCAACATGTACCACCTGTATGCAACATGTCACCAAATATGCAGCAAAAGTGCCATTTCTATGCAACAAATGTCACACTTTTATGCGACATGTACCACTTTTCGGCAACAAATGTACCACTTTCAACCCCTATGCAGCAAATGTGCCACTTTTATGCGACAAATGTCACACTTTTATGCAACATGTCACCCTAACTCCCTAGCCCTAACCCTAACCCTAACCCTAACCCTAACCCTAACCCTAACCCTAACCCTAACCCTAACCCTAACCCTAACCCTAACCCTAACCCTAACCCTAACCCTAACCCTAATGGTCGTGAAATTAATTTACTGCGCGGCGTGTCATAACGTCTTCAGATGTTAGATATATAGAGAGTAATGGCTCCCACGTGGTTCTACATGGCACGACATGGTCGGCAATGGTCGGCAATGGTTCTACGTGGCGGCGCCAGGCCAGGAATGAAATATGTGTATGGTGGAATTCGCTGCATAGTCTTAGCGCGTTATGACGCGGTGGTGCTAACCCTAATTCCGACGACGTATGCAGCGTGTAAGCACATTGCCCTAATTAGGCTACATATGCAGCGTATATGCCACCTCCCCACCCCTTATGACCCCCTAACCCATATGTGTATACATAGCCCTAATAGAATACCCACCCCCCACCCCTGGTACCATATGATTAGGCGGCTACAATATCCATGAAATACTTAAGAACGAAGGATACAATGTTACATATTTATTTATTGTCATCAACAAATATTATACATACGTACATACATACCTACTTACAGACAGACATACATACATACATACTTACAGACAGACATACTTACAGACAGACATACATACAGACATACATACATACATACTTACAGACAGACATGACATACATGACATGCATACATGACATACATACATGACATACATACATGACATACATACATGACATACATACATGACATACAGACATACAGACATGACAGACATGACATACAGACATGACAGACAAGACAGACGTACAGACATACATACAGACATGACAGACAAGACAGACAGACAGACATACAGACATACATACATACATGACATACATACATGACATACATACATGACATACATACATACATGACAGACATACATGCATACATGACATACAGGGATACAGACATACATACATACATACATACATACATACAGACAGACAGACAGACAGACAGACATACATGACATACATGACATACATGACATACATGACATACATGACATACATACATACATACATACATACATACATACATACATACATACATGACATACATAAGGCCTACGATAACTTTATAATGCAACGTATGACGAGCGATACATGAATTCCTAATTTTTATGGGGCAAAATTAGTCCATATCCAGAGAAATATACTGATATCGTACCACTAATCATTATATTTATAATTAATGAGGCCCTCGGTAAGTCTAATATTCCACGTATTGGCACTGCGACATGTTTGAACAATGCTTAAGGGCAAAATGATTCCATATCCAGAGAAATATACTGAAATCGTACCAGTAATCATTATATTTATAATTAATAAGGCCCTCGGTAAGTCTAATATTCCACGTATTGGCACTGCGACATGTTTGAACAATGCTTAAGGGCAAAATTATTCCATATCCAGAGAAACATACTGAAATCATACCACTAATCATTATATTTAGGACTAATAAGGCCTGCGTTATTTCTAATATTCCACGTATTGGCACCGAGACATAAATGAATAATGCTTAAAGGCAAAATTATTCCATATCCAGAGAAACATACTGAAATCATACCACTAATCATTATATTTATGACTAATAAGGCCCGCGTTATTTCTAATATTCCACGTATTGGCACCGAGACATAAATGAATAATGCTTAAAGGCAAAATTATTCCACATCCAGAGAAATATACTGAAATCGTACCACTAATCCTTATATTTATGACTAATAAGGCCCGCGTTATTTCTAATATTCCACGTATTGGCACCGAGACATAAATGAATAATGCTTAAAGGCAAAATTATTCCACATCCAGAGAAATATACTGAAATCGTACCACTAATCCTTATATTTATGACTAATAAGGCCTGCGTTATTTCTAATATTCCACGTATTGGCACCGAGACATAAATGAATAATGCTTAAGGGCAAAATGATTCCATATCCAGAGAAATATACTGAAATCGTACCACTAATCATTATATTTATAATTAATAAGGCCCTCGGTAAGTCTAATATTCAACGTATTGGCACTGCGACATGTTTGAACAATGCTTAAGGGCAAAATGATTCCATATCCAGAGAAATATACTGAAATCGTACCACTAATCATTATATTTATGACTAATAAGGCCCGTGTTATTTCTAATATTCCACGTATTGGCACCGAGACATAAATGAATAATGCTTAAGGGCAAAATTATTCCATATCCAGAGAAATATACTGAAATCGTACCACTAATCATTATATTTATAATTAATAAGGCCCTCGGTAAGTCTAATATTCCACGTATTGGTACTGCGACATGTTTGAACAATGCTTAAGGGCAAAATTATTCCATATCCAGAGATATATACTGAAATCGTACCACTAATCATTATATTTACCACCCCCAACAAGGCCTTGCCGTGACAACAACAACTCTATCATTCGACGTATCATGACCGTGGCAGTAATTAATAATCATGGCCTGAATGATATTAATTACCATCGATTCTCCATTTAATTCTAAACAGTACGTGGCGATAAACTTCTGTGTAGTACTGTATGTAACTCTTCCATGTATTGAAGTCTTCCCCCATCCTTGCAGAAAAGGCCGGGCCACTAGCAGACGACGTACCTTCATCCTGCAAATATTTGTCTTGGTTTGAGTCTATCTGTCATTCTGTCTGTCAGTCAGTCAGTCAGTACTAAGCTTAGCAGCTACTGACACCCACAAGTTGTTGTTATTATTAAAATAACCACCGGTTGAAGGCCAATATATTTGAAAAAAACACATCCAGTGAGGGAGGGAGGGAGGGAGAGAGAGAAAGTTAATTTAATTTTTTGGCAAAACAATGTCAACGGTCGTCTGACATATGCTAAAACACTCTGACAGTAGGTGGCGCGAGCGAGCTGGGCGGCTTATATCATCGCTCACTCCTTCAAGCGAAAGACAGCGAAGTTGCTAGTCATTCGAATACACGTCGTTCGAAGCAATTAGTATTACATAGGACAGCCTTAGGTCACATACTACCAACAAATCGCACTGGTATCCAATAGACACTTACCTGCTTCAACTTTTAGCCAATTCAAATCCATCTATCCATCGATCGATCGATCGATCGGCATTGCGCCTCCTTCTCAGTTCAGTGCACACGCACGGACGGGCCGGATGCCTGCCTGCTGCAGTAGCAGCCATGCATCTGTCATATCGGTTTTATTCACTTTTTGCATAATCCTCAACAATTCCTGTCACCTAAAAATTAACAGACGGCCTAAGGCCTCATTTACAAGCATTACGACCCGACAATTTGCAAGACTTGTTTTTTACTGCCCCAGTAATCAAAAAAAGTGTCACCACCGAAAACTACGAGCCGACGTAAGGCATGAAGCCCTACCATTTCGCCCGTCAACTGAAGTGTCATATATATATATATATACTAAGTCCAAATCAGGACGCAACCAGCATACGCAATTCCCTATCCATTAGGCCGCTAACCTCATTCCACAAAGCCTTTCTGAACCCGAAAAATTACTATATCTTTCAATCTAAAGTTCATACCACGTCCCCGAGCATTTCTAATATTCCCTTTTCCCCTCGCTCGACCCCCTTCCATTACATTACATCTACTTCCCCCCCTTCCCTCCCTCTCTAGTTTCCCCCTGCCACGCTTTTCCTAACGGCCGTTATTTCAAATTTCATCATGCAGCCAGCCTATACCGGCCTGCCACCATGCATTCACACGGTAAGCCGAGGCGAGCTGAGTTCTTGGCTTAGTGCATGTGACCCCTTGCTGGCTGTATTGAAAAACTGGGGTGCCCTCTAAAGCGTCCGCGCGTCTCACGTATAAAGATAGATAGAGAGCGGCAGACGACCTCAGTTGCGAGCTGGGCGCGAGCCGAGGCAACATGCCACGGCGCCTGCCACGGATTTCGATCCCCTCAGCGGCTCGCCTTGAGGCATATAAAACAAAGAGTGAGTTGCTTAGGCAAGCAAGCAAGCAAGCAAGCATGCATGTATGTACGTATCTATCTGCGTATGGATGCATGCATGCATGTATGTATAGGCTGGGTGGGGGGGGGGGGGCCTTTGTGTATGACGTATTCAACATTTGTCTAAAACCTCAATTTTTTCAAACGTCCAATAAGCCACTTTTACGGCGTCATTCGACCGACATTTCACGCTTAGACCAAAGTTTGACCGCGTTACATTCCCACTAAAGTATTATAGTTAGACATTCCAAACCTTTTCTATTTGTTATTAACCCTTGATGCTTACGTACTCATTTTTTTCTTACACCTCCAAGTCTATATTTTCAATGTCTAAATTTGTGTCTAAATTAGGCTAATTTCGGCCCTTGTGACCCCCAAAACTGTTTTAATTCTCGTCCAATAAAGGAGCCATTGCAAAAAACAACGTACTTTAGGGTTAGCCATGACCTACTATATCCAAAACATATCTAGCCTAAATACTGTAGACATGGTCATGCGGAATTAGACACTTAGACAAAAAAAGGGACGGTCGCCAATTAGGCAGCAAAGGTACAAATTTTGGCAGCACCTTGGCAGCAAAGGTCACCCTATACGCAGCAAAGGTGCATTTGGGTAGCAAAGGTACAAATTGTGGCAGCATGGTACAAATTTTGGCAGCAAAGGTCGCACGCTTGGCAGCAAAGGTGCATTGCCCTATATCCCTAACCCTAACCCTAACCCTAAACCCAGAATCAATAAAAACCCGTATCAATATCTTACAGGCCTCATAATGTCGTAGGAAGTTGTAGCGCTGAGGCGATATGATCATGCAATACACCATTAGGTGCGGAAAGATACCAGCAAAAGCGAAGGATTGGCTACCATACTAATAATAAGACGAGTTTACCATTTATCATATGTCATCGCCATGGCGACTATTAATTGCTATGTATTGTTTCTTTTTTAATTTAAAAAAAAAAAAATTTTTCTTCCTTTTATGATTGAAATACATGTATTAGATTCATCCAATTTCAAGGCAATGATAAGCCAAATATGGCTGGGTGAGGTGTTATGTTTGTGCTGTGAGGTGTTATGCTTGTGTAATATGTCTTGCCAGTGACTATGATAAATGCATATCTATCTAATATTACATCAATGCAATGAACCAATGTCAGGTCAATAATAGAGTCTAACCATGGACACTCCATTTGGGACCTTAAGCCGTTTGTGTCCAGAACAACGTCTGTTCAATATTTTCGATAATCAAGTTCAATTCGACCCTTCCCATGGGATGCACATGAGATGGGAAATTCAGGTACAATATTCTGTATGAATGGTAATTGGAAGATTATTGTCCATGAGCCAGTAGGGTTCATCGATACCATCTGAGCAAATGCCCATAATCATTTTTGGGAAGGTATATATACCTGGAGATGAACATTTGTTGATAGCATTACCGCATTAACAGATTTATGTAATCACCCTTGGTTTAACCATGCCTCCTTAACTCTAACCATGCATTGTTGTGCAACTGCCCAACGGGTGGTACACATGAAAATATTTCGACGTGGCCAATAATTTAAAACCTTGAGACACCGAATTTAAAACAATATAAGGGAGTTATGATTGAACGGTTGCCATAGCAATCCCCATAGAGTTAGAGCGCCATGTTGAATTTTAAAACGGCCGCCATATATATGCATTACCTACAGCATATCGGTTTAGACACAACATTCGATAATGATTTTGCTGTCTAAATATATATTCAAGGAATCAAAAAGCAAGATGGCCGTTTCTCAAAATCGACAATGTTCATTATCTTCTATTCACATATTTTGTATCGTGGCTTTGCTGCGGCGAAAGGTCAATTTCATCTAATTACTAGATACTGCTCATCTAATTACTAGATACTGATCATCTAGTTACTAGATACTGCTCATATAATTACTGGATACTGATCATCTAATTACTAGATACTGCTCATCCAATTACTAGATACTGCTCATCTAATTACTTGATACTGCTCATCTAATTACTAGATACTGCTCATCTAATTACTAGATACTGCTCATCAAATTACTAGATACTGCTCATCTAATTACTAGATACTGCTCATCTAATTACTAGATACTGCTCATCAAATTAATAATTACAGTGTTAAAACATTAACACGTTTGTCATTACCTGTCTGCGAGATAAGTGATGCTTTCGAAGATCTTCGCTAATTGTCATAGCTCTGGGATAGGCCGGGACGTTGATTTCGCAGCTGGCAGAGTTGGTCGCTGAAGATTTGACCTGAGCTGGTGACTCGTCGTCATCATCGCTCTCAGGCGGGTCCCTGTTCCCCGGGGAGGCGAGTGACAGAATGTCGGAGTCTGTCAAAACATCGCTGGTTTCGGTAGCGTCATCTATAGCGTCATACGCCTGGTTAGACAGGACATGAGTTGCTGTGAGAAGGATCCGTTCTGCCATTCGTTTTATAGGGAGCTACTTGAAGTTATCATTTGGATTGACTGGTCATGGTTTGATTTGTTGACTGTACAAAGAGAAATGTGACGTTATGCAATTAATAACTTCAAGAGACCTTTTAATTTTGAATGATGACAGCTTGAAAGCTCTTTGAAATCTGTGTAATAACGTACAAGAAAGCGAAAGCAACACGGGTGCATCTTCACGGCCAATTGTTCGGATAAAAGAGAGACATGGGCACTTTTGTTGCAGAAAATTACACAGCCGAGTCGGTGTCGGAAAGCAAATGTCAAATCAGACAGGGCAATTAGCACTGTGGAAATCCGTTACAGGTCCACATGTGTCGGCAAGCGAGGTTTCCGGATTATTGGGTGTCGGATAAAAAGAGGTATGACTGTACTGCTTTGGGGACGAGATAGGACACCCGGTATCATAGGGACTACCCTCTTACGGCTCTTCGGCGTTTAGCGGCGCTATTGCCATTCTGCCGGACCATCTGGAAGTTCGTTTTTGGCCAGGCTGTGTGTCCCATGATGTACGATTTTATCCCAAATAAATTAACTAAAACTATTAATAATGTATTGATGTTTCTATTTGTTGCTGTATAATTTCCATTAATACATTTAACGACTTCAATCTGCGCACTGCTGCGCCAAGTTATGACACCACTACAATGCAGATTCATACTTGGCCATGCGTTGTCGCAAGCAGGGACGGTATAAACAGGAAAGACGTGTCGCTGAACACTGGGTCACTTCGTCCACCAGTGATGGGGGTTGGGGGGGGGGGGTGCATGGCCGATCAACCAGGTGGGCGTCGCTCGCAAAGGCGTCGTATGCCTCAGGATATATACCACCGGAAACACCCACGAATCAGAACATATAGCGGCGCTGCCGTCACTTTCAATGGCCATATGCCATATATACATATGTACCACACAAACAACGTTGATGTAGGGGAAGGTTAATTTATTATATTTTGCCCACATAATTTTTAGAGCATTAAATATGGCCGCCGGTTCCAGTCTGGGTTCTGGTCGGTATCGCTTACGTCGCGCCGTCGACGTCACCGCCGCGTCACCATGGCAACTGTGAGGCGGAGTCTAGCCGTTGTACTGGTGCTCGCCGTCGATGCAGTCGGTTGCACTGCCGGGACTGACGCCTGCGCAGACCGGGTCGTTGGCCGAAATGGTATCCTTGTTTCCACAGGATCCCTCCAGCTGTCCGTTGTAGAAGTCGCTCACCTGGATCTCGGCGCGGTCGTTGCCGCTGACATTGCCGCCCTGGCCGGCCTCTTGGTATGTGACGGTCACGCTGCAGCCCAGGTTGGGCACCGCGAGTTCAATGGTCCAGTCACCCGGAGCTCCGGACAGACAGAAAGTCCAAGGATGCAGGCTGGTGATTGTTCCATAACACCCGGTGTCCACTGGGACTGGCTGCAAGGGAGAGTAGTCAGCTGCTATGTTAACAAGTATAGCAAGTCGGTACGGATCGCATTTGTCAATGACCTTCATACACAGACAGGTACTTTTCACACGTGGTCACCCGGATGTACCCTCCATATATGTTTTCCATACGCCTATTTGTCACTTCCATGTGTCTTACCGGCGCATTTGTAACTTTCATATACCTCACTGAGAGATTTGTGACTGCATTATCTCTTACTGGGACATTTGTAACTTTTATATGCTTTACTGAGATATGTGTAACATCCATATCCCTTAACGAGACATTGGTCACTTCCATATGTCTCACCGAGATATCTGTAATTTTTACATGCCTTACAGAGACATCTGAAGCTTCCATATCCTTTACCGGTACATTTGTAACTTCCACATCCCTTAACGAGACATCTGTAACTTCCATATCCCTTACCGAGACACCATATCCCTTACTGAGACACCATATCCCTTATCGAGACACCATATCCCTTACCGCGACATCTGTAACTTCCTCATCCCTAACCGAGATATTTGTAACTTACGTTCGTTCCACGTCCCCGCAGCTCGACGACACCCTGGGTCAGAGACACGCGAAAGTTCCTCTCGAACTTGGTGGGGTTCTTGTCGTGAACGCCGAACGCGACGCCCATCCAGCCGACCTGCACGTCGCCCTCGACAGCCGGGTCGTCCTCAGTGTCGATACGCACTTGGAACTGAAAGGTCATCGGTAAGGGGTAAGAAAACATGTTTCTAAACAGTAATATATAATACGGATGGGGAAATGTATTAGTAAAGAATTGACCATTGCGCACATTTTTGCTTGATTGGTTGGTTGGTTCAGGACGCTTTAACCTTTGGTCATATCGCGTCAATGGGAGAAGGAAGGGAGAGTGGAGCCATGCGTCCGGGGCTAACCCCCTACTCTTTGCAAAGAAATACCTGGGATCTTTGTCCTGCGACCACACAGACATGACCACAGATGGCCAGAACACTCAAGGCGAGAGCTCTAACCCACTGAGCTATCGGGCCGGCCCCGATTATTTGCTTGAAAGCGATGTCTTAAAACAACGGTTATTCGAGCAATTATCATTCTTGTTTTTTCAAAAAACTAACATTTTTACACTGCCCAACACAATTTCCATTGACCGCCATGTATCATGCAGATTTGACGAAAATAGAAATATGTGCATTTCGATAAATACCTGTTGGATATTTTTAGTAGCTACTCCTGTTTTAGGAACATTTTCGCAACGAAACAAACGCGTCAGCGAATAATTATTGGTCATGCACTGGCTCTCTACCTTAACCTTGGAGACAGGGACACACATCCTAGGACATACCAGCCATCACATTCCATTATAGTATTTAACGACTTCACTGCCGCGCCAAGTTATGACACCACTACAACACAGATTCAAACGTTGCCCTGCTTTGTCTCAACCAGGGACAGTATAAACGGGAAGGACTCGTCGCTGAAGACTGGGTCCATTATTAATTAATAAATACGATAAATACGAGGTTCGGGTGGGCTATGAGAGTACACACGTACGTTGCACTGGTCGCCTGGGGCTGGGAAGTAGGTACTGGTCAAGTACTTGTTGTTCGTCAGCATGGTGAAGGAGCCTCCGTCGAAGCCTGTGACGACGTTCTTGCCGGCCCACCCAGCCGTGCAGCCCAGCGTGGGGGGCTCCGTGGTGGGCTCAGGGGTGGTGGTCTCTAGTGGGCAGTCTGAGAAAGAACAACGACATGCCGTATATAAACGATTGCCCTCAGTTGTCATGATAACACACATACTGGATGCTCCAAGGATTTTCCAAGCTAGGAGGAATACATTGGGTATTTCTTAGGATCACTTGGTCAATTAACGACCTTATTATTAAAATGCTGGTAGCAAACGATTTCCATTTGTCTCCTGAATTATACCGGGCACCAACAATTGAAGAATTTAATATCTCGTGTATCTTATCTTAATGGTTTGTTATTACTACTAATGTCTTCAAATTTACAGTCCAGTAGCTATACTCGTGACACCGCTGCTATAATGGTTGCTGGCTTGCTTCGCATTGTTCAGCGGTTTTCCAATATACTGATTTACGAACATATTGCTTTAGTTTGATGCGTTATGATTTACAACATGCGTGTGCCTTCGTAACATGTCTTCTAGCCATGTGTCGGCATTATTCTCTCACCTATGTCACAGACACACGTGTCGGCATTGTTCTCTCACCTATGTCACAGACACACGTGTCGACATTGTTCTCTCACCTATGTGACAGACACACGTGTCGGCATTGTTCTCTCATTTATGTGACAGACACATGTGTCGGCATTGTTCTCACACCTATATGACAGACACACGTGTCGGCATTTTTATCTCACACCTATGTCACAGACACACGTGTCGGCATTGTTCTCTCACCTATGTTACAGACACACGTGTCGACATTGTTCTCTCACCTATGTTACAGACACACGTGTCGACATTGTTCTCACACCTATGTGACAGACACACGTGTCGGCATTGTTCTCTCACCTATGTCACAGACACACGTGTCGGCATTGTTCTCTCACCTATGTTACAGACACACGTGTCGACATTGTTCTCACACCTATGTGACAGACACACGTGTCGGCATTGTTCTCACACCTATGTCACAGACACACGTGTCGACATTGTTCTCACACCTATATGACAGACACACGTGTCGGCATTTTTATCTCACACCTATGTCACAGACACACGTGTCGGCATTGTTCTCTCACCTATGTTACAGACACACGTGTCGACATTGTTCTCACACCTATGTGACAGACACACGTGTCGGCATTGTTCTCACACCTATGTCACAGACACACGTGTCGGCATTGTTCTCTCACCTATGTCACAGACACATGTGCAGGTGCATGAGGCCTCCGCATCGTCTCCAGTAACGATGATGTCGGTGCAGACTTCTCCTCCTTCTCCTTCTTCGTGATGACCTAAGGGAACAAAGCGTTTTGACGTCATTGTAATATACCGATGCCCACTCACATTAAGCCGCGCCCACGCTCGAGTTCTTTTTCCTAGAGCGTAAGTATGAAATTGACAATCGTGATGATGGTAGGTACAAGTGAACAGTACTCATCTCTGAAATTGACAACCAAGTGACATGCTGCTTTGTTTTTCCGACATGGTTGTCCGACATAACGCACGTGGAACACCTTTTTTCGCCACATGATTGGATAAAAGCAACAGTGGCGTCAGCGAATGATTGACAACCTGGATCGGTCTACTGCAGCCATGGATAGAGTTTCACATGGGCTTGACGCCATGGTGTTGGTGGTTGGGATCCTTCCGTCTGCGGAAGGCGATAGATGTGCGATAGCTTCCATTTAGGGTGTTAACTTCTCTCAATTAAAGCAGTGTCCGATGGTCAGCCGCGCGAACGCGTCAGATATCATTGCAATGCTCAAGGCACAGTCACTGCTAGAGCTTATATTTAAAGCAATATACTTACATGCGCCATCTTAGATATTTTACATCTTAGAATCAAGACTTAAAGTATATCAACATTTATGATGCATATGTTTTATATCTCGTTGAGTCTGTAAAACAAACATTTCAACATAAAACTCCGCGCTTTATTTATATCGCGCGCGGAGGTGATAGCGAGCCGCTGTCGACATCACATACAAAATAGCGAACGGCGAACAGGCGCGCTGGGATATAAAGCCGGCCACCAACTTCTGCTCCGGTGACCAAAATGCTTCTCTCCGGATAGCTTGCGGGCTTTCATGATATACATTCCTGACAGAATGTACTTATTTGACATGGAGAAGAGGTTGGTAATACAAAAGATTACGTAATATATTGCTATAAAGCCTATGGGTTAAGACATTCGTAATCAATAACATTCATCAGATTCGCAATCCACCTGACGGCCTGGGCTAGGCATGTCATATGCCCTCTTACTTACATATCTTGGCGGCGTCCTTCACTACGAGTTAAATCAAGCAGATAATCAATTTACTTATATTTAATAATTTTAATAACAGGTAAACTTTGACGTTTAATTTTGTTCATTTTTGTAAATATTTTAATTACCAGGTAAAGAGCTTTAGGTCAAGCACATGAGAACAAAAAGACCTCGGGAACTGCAGATATGATTTTTTATGTGGGTTACATTCTTCATAAGCTGGAGGGGGGGGGGCAAATTGATTATTTTCCAAATACTATTAGTGACTACGAGCGACGACAGTCTGCGGTCTGCGAAGCCAGAGGGAGGAGGTAGGTGGGGGCGGGGGGGGGGGGGGGGCTGGGGATTGTCCGTTTTTAAGCGTGGAAGCTCAATTTCTGTGTGAAAATGTTGGGACTCTTCTTTTTTGGCCCCCCCCCCTCCCCTTTTTTATGGGTCCTACTATTTTTTCGACGCTTATATTTTTTTTGGGGGGGGGGAGGGGGCAACTCCCACCTGTCTCTGAAATCATTTTCAGAGGTCACTCCATCGAAAGTGAATTGCACACCCCCCCTCCCACACCTTGTTCACAATCCAGGATTCGTCTTGCTTATACGGCAACTAAGTAACGGTTAATTTTGATAAAAGAACGAAGCTATAATCGCCGTCTTGATTTAACATTTATTTCTCCACTATGTATTCATACAAATTATCTCTTCATGTGCCACCGCAACGTACAGCTGAATACAGTATATAATAAAACTACCGTCATATCACACAGACAACATACCAAACAAAGTTAGTTTGCCCACTTCTTTGACTTGGGCAACATATTGCTTAGCACATAACATAAAATGTCAGAATATATTACGAACGGATAACTCACTTGCAAGACTGGCCTGAAGCAGCGCTCCCAAGATGAACAGTTTAACCAGCATGTTGGCCTCGTCTTTGTCCTTGCGATGATTCCACTTCCGCTTCTGGTGAACATACCACTGGCAAAGCCTTCTTTTATTGCAAAATAATCCTCATTAACGACATGGGATCGGTAAAAAGACAAATATCTCAACACTCCCATATTCCTATATTATGATATTTAGGCGTTGACTATACCTCAGCAATGCTTATATAAATTACTTTTAATCCGCAGTCATTATTGGTTCCGAGGGGCCCAATGGTAGGGGGGCCATCGTAGTGTAGTAAGCCAGCTGGCGTTATTGCCCAGGCCACAAACACGTGCTCATCGAAGGCAGACCGCGACATGTGTTCTTAATTAAGGTGCTGGCCATTCTATCATTGCACAGATTCAGGGTCACGTTTAGGTGGCAGCTAGTGCGCTATAGTACTAACAGCGGACGCGATCGATTCCGTTACTATCAAAGCTGGTTCAATGTCCTGTCAATTAATCTCTACAAATAGATTGTTCACTATTTGAATCAATGTAGTTGTAGGTGCGGCACCGAATATCCGCAGCCAGACAAGTTGTATTCTTGAATCGATATCTTACGCTATGATAGGTTATAGTTAACGTTTGAGCGTGTTTATTGCAGTCTTTTTTTAAAATCCTGATCACATTGGGACGGATGTACGGTATTCGATTACGGACTAAACAGAAGATAATTCAAATGTAAAATGCAACGTATGAGGTTTTGGCGTGAGGAAGACCTCTAGGCCTACCTCTTAATTTAGATGACGGAAAGCTGCAACTGTTGGGACACATATGGATTGTAGTTCATATGTGTTAAAAGCATTCGTAACTATTCCACCACTCGGTGCCTCGCATGTGGATACCGGATGTTTTAAAGTGTCAGTGTGTTGGGGGGTGGGGGGGGGGGGTCTGCAGGGATGAAGAGCTCCAAAAGAGAGCTGACAATCGAGGGGAGAGGGAGCTCTCCATACAAGGGTGGGACCACACCCAGGAAGGGGACCTCTCCATACAGGGGGTGGGTCCACACCCGGGAAGGGGAGCGGCTCATACAGGGGTGGGTCCACACCCAGGAAGGGGACCTCTCCATACAGGGGGTGGGTCCACACCCGGGAAGGGGAGCGGCTCCTACAGGGGGTGGGTCCACACCCAGGAAGGGGACCTCTCCATACAGGGTGCGGGTCTGCACCCAGGGAGGGAAGCTCTCCATACAGGGGTGGGTCCACACCCAGGAAGGGGACCTCTCCATACAGGGGGTGGGTCTACACCCAGGGAGGGGAGCTCTCCATACAGGGGGTGGGTCTACACCCAAGGAGGGGAGCTCTCGATACAGGGGGTGGGACCACACCCAGGGAGGGTAGCTCTACATTCAGGGGGTGGGTCCACACCCAGAAAGGGGAGCTCTCCATACAGAGGGTGTGGTTCCACACCCAGGAAGGGTAGCTCTCCATACAGGGGGTGGGTCTACACCCAGGAAGGGTAGCTCTCCATACAGGGGGTGGGTCTACACCCAAGAAGGGGACCTCTCTATACAGGGTGTGGGTCCACACCCAGGAAGTGTAGCTCTCCATGCAAGGGGTGCGACCACACCCAGGAAGGGGAGCTCTCCATACAGGGGGTGGGCTCACACCCAGGAAAGGGAGCTCTCCATACAGGGGGTGGGTCCACACCCAGGAAGTGTAGCTCTCCATGCAAGGGATGCGACCACACCCAGGAAGGGGAGCTCTCCATACAGGGGGTGGGCTCACACCCAGGAAAGGGAGCTCTCCATACAGGGGGTGGGTCCACACCCAGGAAGGAGAGCTCTCCATACAGGGGGTGGGTCTACGCCCAGGTAGGGGAGCTCTCCATACAGGGGGTGGTTCCACACCCAGGAAGGGGAGCTCTCCATACAGTTGTGAGTCTACACCCAGGAAGGGGACGTCTCCATACAGGGTGTGGGTCCACACCCAGGAAGGGAAGCTCTCCATACAGGGGGTGGGTCCACACCCTCGAAAGGGAGCTGTCCATTCAGGGGGTGGGTCCACACCCAGGGAGGGTAGCACTCCAAACATAGGGGGGGGGGGCTACACCCAAGAAGGGGAGCTTTACATGCAGGGGATGGGACCATACCCAGGTAGGGGAGCTCTCCATACAGGGGGTCGGTCTACACCCAGGGAGGGTAGCACTCTATACATAGGGGGGGGGTGGTACACCCAAGGAGGGGAGCTCTCCATACAGGGGGTGGGACCACACCCAGGAAGGGGAGCCCTCCATACAGGGCATGGGTCCACACCGAGGGAGGGAAGCTCTCCATTCAGGGCGTGGGTCTACACCCAGGGAGGGGAGCTCTCCATACAGGGGGTGGGTCTACACCCAGGAAGGGTAGCTCTCCATACAGGGGGTGGGTCTACACCCAGGAAAGGGACCTCTCCATACAGGGGGTGGGTCCACACCCAGGAAGGGGAGCTCTCCATACAGGGGGTGGGTCTACACCCAAGAAGGGGACCTCTCCATACAGGGTGTGGGTCCACACCCAGGAAGGGTAGCTCTCCATACAGGGAGTGGGTCTAGGCCCAGGAAAGGGAGCTCTCCATACAGGGGGTGGGTCCACACCCAGGAAGGGGAGCTCTCCATACAGGGGGTGGGTCCACACCCAGGAAGGGGAGTTCTTCATACAGGGGGTGGGTCTACACCCAGGAATGGGAGTTCTTCATACAGGGGGTGGGTCCACACCCAGGAAGGGGAGTTCTTCATACAGGGGGTGGGTCCACACCCAGGAAGGGGAGTTCTTCATACAGGGGGTGGGTCTACACCCAGGAAGGGGACCTCTCCATACAGGGTGTGGGTCCACACCCAGGAAGGGTAGCTCTCCATACAAGGGGTGGGTCCACACCCCGGAAGGGTAGCTCTCTATACAGGGGGTGGGTCCACACCCAGGAAGGGGAGCTCTCCATACAAGGGGTGGGTCCACACTGAGGAAGGGGAGCTCTCCATACAGGTGGTGGGCCCAAACCCAGGAAGGGGAGCTCTCCATACAAGGGGTGGGTCTACAGCCAGGGAGGGGAGCTCTCCATCCAGGGGTGGGTCCACACCCAGGAAGGGGAGCGGCTCATACAGGGGGTGGGTCCACACCCAGGAAGGGGACCTCTCCATACAGGGGTGGGTCCACACCCAGGAAGGGGAGCGGCTCATACAGGGGGTGGGACCACACCCAGGAAGGGGAGTTCTTCATACAGGGGGTGGGTCCACACCCAGGAAGGGGAGTTCTTCATACAGGGGGTGGGTCTACACCCAGGAAGGGGACCTCTCCATACAGGGTGTGGGTCCACACCCAGGAAGGGTAGTTCTTCATACAGGAGGTGGGTCCACACCCAGGAAGGGGAGTTCTTCATACAGGGGGTGGGTCCACACCCAGGAAGGGGAGTTCTTCATACAGGGGGTGGGTCTACACCCAGGAAGGGGACCTCTCCATACAGGGTGTGGGTCCACACACAGGAAGGGTAGCTCTCCATACAACGGGTGGGTCCACACCCCGGAAGGGTAGCTCTCTATACAGCGGGTGGGTCCACACCCAGGAAGGGGAGCTCTCCATACAAGGGGTGGGTCCACACTGAGGAAGGGGAGCTCTCCATACAGGTGGTGGGCCCAAACCCAGGAAGGGGAGCTCTCCATACAAGGAGTGGGTCTACAGCCAGGGAGGGGAGCTCTCCATCCAGGGGTGGGTCCACACCCAGCAAAGGGGAGCGGCTCATACAGGGGGTGGGTCCACACCCAGGAAGGGGACCTCTCCATACAGGGGTGGGTCCACACCCAGGAAGGGGAGCGGCTCATACAGGGGGTGGGACCACACCCAGGAAGGGGACCTCTCCATACAGATGGTGGGTCTGCACCCAGGGAGGGAAGCTCTCCATACAGGGGTGGGTCCACACCCAGGAAGGGGAGCTCTCCATACAGGGGTGGGTCCACACCCAGGAAGGGGAGCTCTCCATACAGGGGGTGGGTCTACACCCAGGGAGGGAAGCTCTGCATACAAGGGTGGGTCCGCACCCAGGAAGGAGAGCTCTCCATACAGGGGGTGGGTCCACACCCATGGAGGGAAGCTCTTCATACAAGGGTGGGTCCACACCCAGGAAGGGGAGCTCTCCATACAGGGGGTGGGTCTACACCCAAGGAGGGAAGCTCTCCATACAGGGGTGGGTCCACACCCATGGAGGGAAGCTTTCCATACAGGGGGCGGGTCTAAACCCAGGGAGGGAAACTCACCATACAGGGGGTGGGTCCACACCCAGGATGGGGAACTCTCCATAGAGGGGGTGGGTCTACACCCAGGAAGGGTAGCACTCCATATTAGGGGGAGGGGGCCTACACCCAAGGAGGGGAGCTATCTATACAGGGGGTGGGACTAAAACCAGGGAGGATAGCTCTCTATACAGGGGGTGGGACTACACCCAGGGAGGATAGCGCTCCATACAGGTTGTGGGTCCACACCCAGGAAGGAGAGCTCTCCATTCAGGGGGTGGGTTTACACCCAGGAAGGGTAGCTCTCTATACAGGTGGTGGGACCGCACCCAGGAAGAGGAGCTCTCCATACAGGGGGTGGGCCCACACCCAGGAAGGGGGGCTTTCCATACAGGGGGTGGGTCCACACCCAGGAAGGGAGCTCTCCATACAGGGGGTGGGTCTACACCCAGGGAGGGTAGCATTTCATACATAGGGGTGGGGGCTACACCCATGGAGGGGAGCTCTCCATACAGGGGGTGGGACCATACCCAGGAAGGGGAGCTCTCCATACAGGGCATGGGTCCACACCCAGGGAGGGAAGCTCTCCATGCACGGGGTGGGTCCACACCCAAGGAGAGGAGCTCTCCATAGAGGGTGTGGTTCCACACCCAGGAAGGGTAGCTCTTCATACAGGGGGTGGGTCAACACCCAGGAAGGGTAGCTCTCCATACAGGGGGTGGGTCTACACCCAGGAAGGGGAGCTCTCCATACAGGGTGTGGGTCCACACCCAGGAAGGGGAGCTCTCCATACAAGGGGTGGGTCTACACCCAGGAAGAGGACTTCTCCATACAGGATGCGGGTCCACACCCAGGAAGTGCAGCTCTCCATACAAGGGGTGGGACCACACCCAGGAAGGGGAGCTCTCCATACAGGGGGTGGGTCCACACCCAGGAAGGGGAGCTCTCCATACAGGGGTGGGTCTACGCCCAGGAAGGAGACCTCTCCATACAGGAGGTGGGTCCACACCCAGGAAGGGGAGCTCTCCATACAGGGGGTGGGTCCACATCCAGGAAAGGTAGCTCTCCATAGAGGGGGAGGGTCCACACCCAGGAAGGGGAGCTCTCCATACAGGGTGTGGGTCCACATCCAGGAAGGGTAGCTCTCCATACAAGGGGTGGGTCCACACCCAGGAAGGGGAGCTCTCCATACAGGGGGTGGGTCTACACCCAGGAAGGGTAGCACTCCATACATAGGGGGGGGTACACCCAAGGAGGGGAGCTCTCCATACAGGGGGTGGGACCACACCCAGGAAGGGGATCCCTCCATACAGGGCATGGGTCCACACCGAGGGAGGGAAGCTCTCCATTCAGGGGGTGGGTCTACACCCAGGGAGGGGAGCTCTCCATACAGGGGGTGGGTCTACACCAAGGGAGGGGAGCTCTCAATACAGGGGGTGGGACCACACCCAGGGAGGGTAGCTCTACTTTCAGGGGGTGGGTCTACGCCCAGGTAGGGGGGCTCTCCATACAGGGGGTGGGTCTGCACCCAGGAAGGGGAGCTCTCCATACAGTTGTGGGTCTACACCCAGGAAGGGGAGCTCTCCATACAGGGGGTGGGTCCACACCCAGGAAGGGGAGCTCTCCATACAGGGGGTGGGTTTACACCCTCGAAAGGGAGCTGTCCATTCGGGGGGGTGGGTCCACACCCAGGGAGGGTAGCATTCCATACATAGGTGGTGGGGGGGGGCTACACCCAAGAAGGGGAGCTTTACATGCAGGGGATGGGACCACACCCAGGTAGGGGAGCTCTCCATACAGGGGGTGGGTCTACACCCAGGGAGGGTAGCACTCCATACATACGGGGGGGGGTACACCCAAGGAGGGGAGCTCTCCATACAGGGGGTGGGACCACACCCACGAAGGTGAGCCCTCCATGCAGGGCATGGGTCCACACCGAGGGAGGGAAGCTCTCCATTCAGGGCGTGGGTCTACACCGCGGGAGGGGAGCTCTCCATACAGGGGGTGGGTCTACACCCAAGGAGGGGACCTCTCGATACAGGGGATGGGACCCGCACCCAGGGAGGGTAGCTCTACATTCAGGGGGTGGGTCCACACCCAGAAAGGGGAGCTCTCAATACAGATGGTGTGGTTCCACACCCAGGAAAGGTAGCTCTCCATACAGGGGGTGGGTCTACACCCAGGAAGGGTAGCTCTCCATACAGGGGGTGGGTCTACACCCAGGAAGGGGAGCTCTCCATACAGTTGTGGGTCTACACCCAGGAAGGGGACCTCTCCATACAGGGTGTGGGTCCACACCCAGGAAGGGGAGCTCTCCATACAGGGGGTGGGTTTACACCCTCGAAAGGGAGCTGTCCATTCGGGGGGTGGGTCCACACCCAGGGAGTGTAGCATTCCATACATAGGGGGGGGGGCTACACCCAAGAAGGGGAGCTTTACATGCAGGGGATGGGACCACACCCAGGTAGGGGAGCTCTCCATACAGGGGGTGGGTCTACACCCAGGGAGGGTAGCACTCCATACATAGGGTGGGGGGGTACACCCAAGGAGGGGAGCTCTCCATACAGGGGGTGGGTCTACACCCAGGAAGGGGAGCTCTCCATACAGGGGGTGGGTCTACACCCAAGAAGGGGACCTCTCCATACAGGGTGTGGGTCCACAACCAGGAAGGGTAGCTCTCCATACCGGCGGTGGGTCTACACCACAGGCGGGGAGCTGTCCATACAGGGGGTGGGTCCACACCCAGGAAGGGAGTTCTCCATACCGGCGGTAGGTCTACACCCAGGAAAGGGAGCGCTCCCTACAGGGAGTGGGCCCACACCCAGGAAGGGGAACTCTCCATACAGGGGATGGGTCCACATCCAGGAAGGGGAGCTCTCCATACAGGGGGTGGGTCTACACCAAGGGTGGGAAGCTCTCCATACAGGGGGTGGGTCCACATGCAGGAAGGGGAGCTCTTCATACAGGGGTTGGGTCTACACCAAGGGTGGGAAGATCTCCATACAGGGGGGGGGTGTCTACACCCAGGAAAGATAGCTCTTCATACAGGAGGTGGGTCCAAACCCAGGAAGGGTAGCTCTCCATACAAGGGGTGGGTCCACACCCAGGAAGGAAAGCTCTCCATACAGGGGGTGGGTCTACACCCAGGAAGGGGAGCTCTCCATACAGGGGGTGGGTCCACACCCAGGAAGGGGAGCTCTCCATACAGGGGGTGGGTTTTTCACCCAGGAAGGGCAGCTCTCCATACAGGGGGTGGGTCCACGCCCAGGAAGGGGAGCTCTTCATACAGGGGTTGGGTTTTTCACCCAGGAAGGGCAGCTCTCCATACAGGGGGTGGGTCTACACCCAGGAAGGGGACCTCTCCATACAGGGCGTGGGTCCACACCCAGGAAGGGGAGCTCTCCATACAGTTGTGGGTCTACACCCAGGAAGGGGACCTCTCCATACAGGGTGTGGGTCCACACCCAGGAAGGGGAGCTCTCCATACAGGGGGTGGGTTTACACCCTCGAAAGGGAGCTGTCCATTCGGGGGGTGGGTCCACACCCAGGGAGGGTAGCATTCCATACATAGGTGGGGGGGGGATACACCCAAGAAGGAGAGCTTTACATGCAGGGGATGGGACCACACCCAGGTAGGGGAGCTCTCCATACAGGGGGTGGGTCTACACCCAGGGAGGGTAGCACTCCATACATACGGGGGGGGGGGGGGGTACACCCAAGGAGGGGAGCTCTCCATACAGGGGGTGGGTTTACACCCTCGAAAGGGAGCTGTCCATTCGGGGGGTGGGTCCACACCCAGGGAGTGTAGCATTCCATACATAGGGGGGGGGGCTACACCCAAGAAGGGGAGCTTTACATGCAGGGGATGGGACCACACCCAGGTAGGGGAGCTCTCCATACAGGGGGTGGGTCTACACCCAGGGAGAGTAGCACTCCATACAGGGGGTGGGACCACACCCACGAAGGGGAGTCCTCCATACAGGGCATGGGTCCACACCGAGGGAGGGAAGCTCTCCATTCAGGGCGTGGGTCTACACCCAGGGAGGGGAGCTCTCAATACAGAGGGTGTGGTTCCACACCCAGGAAAGGTAGCTCTCCATACAGGGGGTGGGTCTACACCCAGGAAGGGTAGCTCTCCATACAGGGGGTGGGTCTACACCCAGGAAGGGGACCTCTCCATACAGGGGGTGGGTCTACACCCAGGAAGGGGAGCTCTCCATACAGGGGGTGGGTCTACACCCAAGAAGGGGACCTCTCCATACAGGGTGTGGGTCCACAACCAGGAAGGGTAGCTCTCCATACAGGGGGTGGGTCCACACCCAGGAAGGGGAGCTATCCATACACTGGGTGGGTCCACACCCAGGAAGGGTAGCTCTCCATACAGGGGGTGGATCCACACCCAGGAAGGCGACCTCTCCATGCAGGGTGTGTGTCCACACCCAGGAAGGGGACCTCTCCATACCGGCGGTGGGTCTACACCACAGGCGGGGAGCTGTCCATACAGGGGGTGGGTCCACACCCAGGAAGGCGACCTCTCCATGCAGGGTGTGTGTCCACACCCAGGAAGGGGACCTCTCCATACCGGCGGTGGGTCTACACCACAGGCGGGGAGCTGTCCATACAGGGGGTGGGTCCACACCCAGGAAGGGAGTTCTCCATACCGGCGGTAGGTCTACACCCAGGAAAGGGAGCGCTCCCTACAGGGAGTGGGCCCACACCCCGGAAGGGGAGCTCTCCATACAGGGGATGGGTCCACATCCAGGAAGGGGAGCTCTCCATACAGGGGGTGGGTCTACACCAAGGGTGGGAAGCTCTCCATACAGGGGGTGGGTCCACATCCAGGAAGGGGAGCTCTTCATACAGGGGGCGGCTCTACACCCAGGGAGGGGAGCTCTTTATACAGGGGGTGGGTCCACACCTAGGAAGGGGGCTCTCTATACAGGGGGTGGGTCTACTCCCAGGGAGGGAAGCTCTCCATACAGGGGGTGGGTCCACGCCCAGGAAGGAAGCTCTCCATACAGGGGGTGGGTCCACACCCAAGGAGGGGAGCTGTTCATACAGGGGGTGGGTCCACATCCAAGGAGGGGAGCTCTCCATACAGGGGTGGGTCCACACCCAAGGAGGGGAGCTCTCCAAACAGTGGGTGAGTCTATGACCAAGGAGGGGAGCTGTCCATACAGGGGGTGGGTCCACACCAAGCAAGGGGAGCTCTCCATTCAGGGGGGAGTCCACACCCAGGAAGGGAACATCTCCATACAGCGGGTGGGTCTACACCCAGGAAGGGAAGCTGTCCATACAGGGGTGGGTCCACGCCCAGGAAGGGAAGCTCTCCATACAGGGAGTGGGTCCACACAAAGGAAGGGGAGCTCTCCATACAGGGGGTGGGCCAACACCCAGGAATGGTAGCTCTTCATACAGGGGGTGGGTCCACACCCAGGAAGGCGACCTATCCATGCAGGGTGTGTGTCCACACCCAGGAAGGAAGCTCTCCATACAGGGGGTGGGTTCACACCCTCGAAAGGGAGCTGTCCATTCAGGGGGTGGGTCCACACCCAGGGAGGGTAGCACTCCATACAGGGCATGGGTCAACACCAAGGGAGGGAAGCTCTCCATTCAGGGGATGGGGCTACACCCAGGGAGCGGAACACTCGATACATGGGGTGGGACCATACCCAGGGAGGGTAACTCTCAATTCAGGGGGTGGGTCCACACCCAGAAAGGGAAGCTCTCCATACAGAGGGTTGGTCTACACCCAGGAAGGGGACCTCTCCATACAGGGGGTGGGTCTACACCACAGGCGGGGGGCTGTCCATACAGGGGGTGGGTCCACACCCAGGAAGGGAGTTCTCCATACCGGCGGTGGGTCTACACCCAGGAAAGGGAGCGCTCCATACAGTGGGTGGGTCCACACCCGGGAAGGGGAGCTCTCCATACAGGGAGTGGGCCCACACCCAGGAAGGGGAGCCTTCCATACAGGGGATGGGTCCACATCCAGAAAGGGGAGCTCTCCATACAGGGGGTGGGTCTACAGCAAGGGTGGGAAGCTCTCCATACAGGGGGTGGGTCCACATCCAGGAAGGGGAGCTCTTCATACAGGGGGTGGGTCTACACCAAGGGTGGGAAGATCTCCATACAGGGGGGGGGGGTCTACACCCTGGAAAGATAGCTCTTCATACAGGGGGTGGGTCCACACCCAGGAAGGGTAGCTCTCCATACAAGGGGTGGGTCCACACCCAGGAAGGGGAGCTCTCCATACAGGGGGTGGGTTTTTCACCCAGGAAGGGCAGCTCTCCACACAGGGGGTGGGTCTACACCCAGGAAGGGGACCTCTCCATACAGGGTGTGGGTCCACACACAGGAAGGGTAGCTCTCCATGCAAGGGGTGGGTCCACACCCAAGGAGGATAGCTCTTCATACAGGGTGTGGGTCCACACCCAGGAAGGGTAGCTCTCCATGCAAGGGGTGGGTCCACACCCAAGGAGGATAGCTCTTCATACAAGGGGTGGGTCCACACCCAGGAAGGGGAGCTCTCCATACAGGGGGTGGGTCTACACCCAGGAAGGGGAGCTCTCCATACAGGGGGTGGGTCCACACCCAGGAAGGGGAGCTCTCCATACAGGGTGTGGGTCCACACCCAGGAAAGAGAGCTCTCCATACAGGGGGTGGGTTTTTTACCCAGGAAGGGCAGCTCTCCATACAGGGGGTGGGTCCACACCCAGGAAGGGGACCTCTCCATACAGGGTGTGGGTCCACACCCAGGAAGGGTAGCTCTCCATGCAAGGGGTGGGTCCACACCCAGGAAGGGGAGCTCTCCATACAGGGGGTGGGTCTACACCCAGGAAGGGGAGCTCTCCATACAGGGGGTGGGTCCACACCCAGGAAGGGGAGCTCTCCATACAGGGTGTGGGTCCACACCCAGGAAAGAGAGCTCTCCATACAGGGGGTGGGTTTTTCACCCAGGAAGGGCAGCTCTCCATACAGGGGGTGGGTCCACACCCAGGAAGGGTAGCTCTCCATACAAGGGGTGGGTCCACACCCAGGAAGGGTAGCTCTCCATACAAGGGGTGGGTCCACACCCAGGAAGGGGAGCTCTCCATACAGGGGGTGGGTCTACACCCAGGAAGGGGAGCTCTCCATACAGGGGGTGGGTCCACACCCAGGAAGGGGAGCTCTCCATACAGGGTGTGGGTCCACACCCAGGAAAGAGAGCTCTCCATACAGGGGGTGGGTTTTTCACCCAGGAAGGGCTGCTCTCCATACAGGGGGTGGGTCTACACCCAGGAAGGGGACCTCTCCATACAGGGGGTGGGTCCACACCCAGGAAAGAGAGCTCTCCATACAGGGGGTGGGTTTTTCACCCAGGAAGGGCAGCTCTCCATACAGGGGGTGGGTCTACACCCAGGAAGGGGAGCTCTCCATACAGGGGGTGGGTCCACACCCAGGAAGGGGAGCTCTCCATACAGGGTGTGGGTCCACACCCAGGAAAGAGAGCTCTCCATACAGGGGGTGGGTTTTTCACCCAGGAAGGGCAGCTCTCCATACAGGGGGTGGGTCTACACCCAGGAAGGGGACCTCTCCATACAGGGTGTGGGTCCACACCCAGGAAAGAGAGCTCTCCATACAGGGGGTGGGTTTTTCACCCAGGAAGGGCAGCTCTCCATACAGGGGGTGGGTCTACACCCAGGAAGGGGAGCTCTCCATACAGGGGGTGGGTCCACACCCAGGAAGGGTAGCTCTCCATACAAGGGGTGGGTCCACACCCAGGAAGGGGAGCTCGCCATACAGGGGGTGGGTCTACACCCAGGAAGGGGAGCTCTCCATACAGGGGGTGGGTCCACACCCAGGAAGGGGAGCTCTCCATACAGGGTGTGGGTCCACACCCAGGAAAGAGAGCTCTCCATACAGGGGGTGGGTTTTTCACCCAGGAAGGGCAGCTCTCCATACAGGGGGTGGGTCCACGCCCAGGAAGGGGAGCTCTTCATACAGGGGTTGGGTTTTTCACCCAGGAAGGGCAGCTCTCCATACAGGGGGTGGGTCTACACCCAGGAAGGGGACCCCTCCATACAGGGCGTGGGTCCACACCCAGGAAGGGGAGCTCTCCATACAGTTGTGGGTCTACACCCAGGAAGGGGACCTCTCCATACAGGGTGTGGGTCCACACCCAGGAAGGGGAGCTCTCCATACAGGGGGTGGGTTTACACCCTCGAAAGGGAGCTGTCCATTCGGGGGGTGGGTCCACACCCAGGGAGGGTAGCATTCCATACATAGGTGGGGGGGGGATACACCCAAGAAGGAGAGCTTTACATGCAGGGGATGGGACCACACCCAGGTAGGGGAGCTCTCCATACAGGGGGTGGGTCTACACCCAGGGAGGGTAGCACTCCATACATACGGGGGGGGGGTACACCCAAGGAGGGGAGCTCTCCATACAGGGGGTGGGTTTACACCCTCGAAAGGGAGCTGTCCATTCGGGGGGTGGGTCCACACCCAGGGAGTGTAGCATTCCATACATAGGGGGGGGGGCTACACCCAAGAAGGGGAGCTTTACATGCAGGGGATGGGACCACACCCAGGTAGGAGAGCTCTCCATACAGGGGGTGGGTCTACACCCAGGGAGAGTAGCACTCCATACAGGGGGTGGGACCACACCCACGAAGGGGAGTCCTCCATACAGGGCATGGGTCCACACCGAGGGAGGGAAGCTCTCCATTCAGGGCGTGGGTCTACACCCAGGGAGGGGAGCTCTCAATACAGAGGGTGTGGTTCCACACCCAGGAAAGGTAGCTCTCCATACAGGGGGTGGGTCTACACCCAGGAAGGGTAGCTCTCCATACAGGGGGTGGGTCTACACCCAGGAAGGGGACCTCTCCATACAGGGGGTGGGTCTACACCCAGGAAGGGGAGCTCTCCATACAGGGGGTGGGTCTACACCCAAGAAGGGGACCTCTCCATACAGGGTGTGGGTCCACAACCAGGAAGGGTAGCTCTCCATACAGGGGGTGGGTCCACACCCAGGAAGGGGAGCTATCCATACACTGGGTGGGTCCACACCCAGGAAGGGTAGCTCTCCATACAGGGGGTGGATCCACACCCAGGAAGGCGACCTCTCCATGCAGGGTGTGTGTCCACACCCAGGAAGGGGACCTCTCCATACCGGCGGTGGGTCTACACCACAGGCGGGGAGCTGTCCATACAGGGGGTGGGTCCACACCCAGGAAGGCGACCTCTCCATGCAGGGTGTGTGTCCACACCCAGGAAGGGGACCTCTCCATACCGGCGGTGGGTCTACACCACAGGCGGGGAGCTGTCCATACAGGGGGTGGGTCCACACCCAGGAAGGGAGTTCTCCATACCGGCGGTAGGTCTACACCCAGGAAAGGGAGCGCTCCCTACAGGGAGTGGGCCCACACCCCGGAAGGGGAGCTCTCCATACAGGGGATGGGTCCACATCCAGGAAGGGGAGCTCTCCATACAGGGGGTGGGTCTACACCAAGGGTGGGAAGCTCTCCATACAGGGGGTGGGTCCACATCCAGGAAGGGGAGCTCTTCATACAGGGGGCGGCTCTACACCCAGGGAGGGGAGCTCTTTATACAGGGGGTGGGTCCACACCTAGGAAGGGGGCTCTCTATACAGGGGGTGGGTCTACTCCCAGGGAGGGAAGCTCTCCATACAGGGGGTGGGTCCACGCCCAGGAAGGAAGCTCTCCATACAGGGGGTGGGTCCACACCCAAGGAGGGGAGCTGTTCATACAGGGGGTGGGTCCACATCCAAGGAGGGGAGCTCTCCATACAGGGGTGGGTCCACACCCAAGGAGGGGAGCTCTCCAAACAGTGGGTGAGTCTATGACCAAGGAGGGGAGCTGTCCATACAGGGGGTGGGTCCACACCAAGCAAGGGGAGCTCTCCATTCAGGGGGGAGTCCACACCCAGGAAGGGAACATCTCCATACAGCGGGTGGGTCTACACCCAGGAAGGGAAGCTGTCCATACAGGGGTGGGTCCACGCCCAGGAAGGGAAGCTCTCCATACAGGGAGTGGGTCCACACAAAGGAAGGGGAGCTCTCCATACAGGGGGTGGGCCAACACCCAGGAATGGTAGCTCTTCATACAGGGGGTGGGTCCACACCCAGGAAGGCGACCTATCCATGCAGGGTGTGTGTCCACACCCAGGAAGGAAGCTCTCCATACAGGGGGTGGGTTCACACCCTCGAAAGGGAGCTGTCCATTCAGGGGGTGGGTCCACACCCAGGGAGGGTAGCACTCCATACAGGGCATGGGTCAACACCAAGGGAGGGGGATGGGGCTACACCCAGGGAGCGGAACACTCGATACATGGGGTGGGACCATACCCAGGGAGGGTAACTCTCAATTCAGGGGGTGGGTCCACACCCAGAAAGGGAAGCTCTCCATACAGAGGGTTGGTCTACACCCAGGAAGGGGACCTCTCCATACAGGGGGTGGGTCTACACCACAGGCGGGGGGCTGTCCATACAGGGGGTGGGTCCACACCCAGGAAGGGAGTTCTCCATACCGGCGGTGGGTCTACACCCAGGAAAGGGAGCGCTCCATACAGTGGGTGGGTCCACACCCGGGAAGGGGAGCTCTCCATACAGGGAGTGGGCCCACACCCAGGAAGGGGAGCCTTCCATACAGGGGATGGGTCCACATCCAGAAAGGGGAGCTCTCCATACAGGGGGTGGGTCTACAGCAAGGGTGGGAAGCTCTCCATACAGGGGGTGGGTCCACATCCAGGAAGGGGAGCTCTTCATACAGGGGGTGGGTCTACACCAAGGGTGGGAAGATCTCCATACAGGGGGGGGGGGGGTCTACACCCTGGAAAGATAGCTCTTCATACAGGGGGTGGGTCCACACCCAGGAAGGGTAGCTCTCCATACAAGGGGTGGGTCCACACCCAGGAAGGGGAGCTCTCCATACAGGGGGTGGGTTTTTCACCCAGGAAGGGCAGCTCTCCATACAGGGGGTGGGTCTACACCCAGGAAGGGGACCTCTCCATACAGGGTGTGGGTCCACACCCAGGAAGGGTAGCTCTCCATGCAAGGGGTGGGTCCACACCCAAGGAGGATAGCTCTTCATACAGGGTGTTGGTCCACACCCAGGAAGGGTAGCTCTCCATGCAAGGGGTGGGTCCACACCCAAGGAGGATAGCTCTTCATACAAGGGGTGGGTCCACACCCAGGAAGGGGAGCTCTCCATACAGGGGGTGGGTCTACACCCAGGAAGGGGAGCTCTCCATACAGGGGGTGGGTCCACACCCAGGAAGGGGAGCTCTCCATACAGGGTGTGGGTCTACACCCAGGAAAGAGAGCTCTCCATACAGGGGGTGGGTTTTTCACCCAGGAAGGGCAGCTCTCCATACAGGGGGTGGGTCCACACCCAGGAAGGGGACCTCTCCATACAGGGTGTGGGTCCACACCCAGGAAGGGTAGCTCTCCATGCAAGGGGTGGGTCCACACCCAGGAAGGGGAGCTCTCCATACAGGGGGTGGGTCTACACCCAGGAAGGGGAGCTCTCCATACAGGGGGTGGGTCCACACCCAGGAAGGGGAGCTCTCCATACAGGGTGTGGGTCCACACCCAGGAAAGAGAGCTCTCCATACAGGGGGTGGGTTTTTCACCCAGGAAGGGCAGCTCTCCATACAGGGGGTGGGTCCACACCCAGGAAGGGTAGCTCTCCATACAAGGGGTGGGTCCACACCCAGGAAGGGTAGCTCTCCATACAAGGGGTGGGTCCACACCCAGGAAGGGGAGCTCTCCATACAGGGGGTGGGTCTACACCCAGGAAGGGGAGCTCTCCATACAGGGGGTGGGTCCACACCCAGGAAGGGGAGCTCTCCATACAGGGTGTGGGTCCACACCCAGGAAAGAGAGCTCTCCATACAGGGGGTGGGTTTTTCACCCAGGAAGGGCAGCTCTCCATACAGGGGGTGGGTCTACACCCAGGAAGGGGACCTCTCCATACAGGGGGTGGGTCCACACCCAGGAAAGAGAGCTCTCCATACAGGGGGTGGGTTTTTCACCCAGGAAGGGCAGCTCTCCATACAGGGGGTGGGTCTACACCCAGGAAGGGGAGCTCTCCATACAGGGGGTGGGTCCACACCCAGGAAGGGGAGCTCTCCATACAGGGTGTGGGTCCACACCCAGGAAAGAGAGCTCTCCATACAGGGGGTGGGTTTTTCACCCAGGAAGGGCAGCTCTCCATACAGGGGGTGGGTCTACACCCAGGAAGGGGACCTCTCCATACAGGGTGTGGGTCCACACCCAGGAAAGAGAGCTCTCCATACAGGGGGTGGGTTTTTCACCCAGGAAGGGCAGCTCTCCATACAGGGGGTGGGTCTACACCCAGGAAGGGGAGCTCTCCATACAGGGGGTGGGTCCACACCCAGGAAGGGTAGCTCTCCATACAAGGGGTGGGTCCACACCCAGGAAGGGGAGCTCGCCATACAGGGGGTGGGTCTACACCCAGGAAGGGGAGCTCTCCATACAGGGTGTGGGTCCACACCCAGGAAGGGGAGCTCTCCATACAGGGTGTGGGTCCACACCCAGGAAAGAGAGCTCTCCATACAGGGGGTGGGTTTTTCACCCAGGAAGGGCAGCTCTCCATACAGGGGGTGGGTCTACACCCAGGAAGGGGACCTCTCCATACAGGGTGTGGGTCCACACCCAGGAAGGGTAGCTCTCCATGCAAGGGGTGGGTCCACACCCAAGGAGGATAGTTCTTCATACAGGGGGTGGGTCCACACCCAGGAAGGGTAGCTCTCCATACAAGGGGTGGGTCCACACCCAGGAAGGGGAGCTCTCCATACAGGGGGTGGGTCTACACCCAGGAAGGGGAGCTCTCCATACAGGGGGTGGGTCCACACCCAGGAAGGGGAGCTCTCCATACAGGGGGTGGGTCCACACCCAGGAAAGAGAGCTCTCCATACAGGGGGTGGGTTTTTCACCCAGGAAGGGCAGCTCTCCATACAGGGGGTGGGTCCACGCCCAGGAAGGGGAGCTCTTCATACAGGGGTTGGGTTTTTCACCCAGGAAGGGCAGCTCTCCATACAGGGGGAGGGTCCACACCCAGGAAGGGGACCTCTCCATCCAGGGTGTGGGTCCACACCCAGGAAGGGTAGCTCTCCATACAAGGGGTGGGTACACACCCAGGGCGCGGAGCTCTCCACACAGGGGGTGGGTCCACACCCAAGAAGGGGAGCTCGCCATACAGGGGGTGGATCCACACATAGGAAAGGGAGCTGTCCATTCAGGGGGTGGGTCTACTCCCAGGGAGGGAAGCTCTCCATACAGGGGATGGGTCCACACCCAGGAAGGAGAGCTCTCCATACAGGGGACGGTTTCACACCCAGAAAGGGGAGCTCTCCATACAGGGGGCGGGTCCACACCCAGGAAGGGGAGCTCTCCATACAGGGTGTGGGTTCACACCCAGGAAGGGGAGCTCTCCATACAGGGGGTGGGTCAACACCCAGGAAGGGAAGCTCTCCATACAGGGGGTGGGTCCACACCCAGGAAAGGTAGCTCTCCATACAGGGGGTGGGCCCACACCCAGGAATGGTAGCTCTTAATCCAGGGTGTGGGTCCACACCCAGGAAGGGAAGTTCTCCATACAGGGGGTGGGTCCACGCCCAGGGAGGGAAGCTCTCCATACAGGGGGCGGCTCTACACCCAGGGAGGGGAGCTCTTTATACAGGGGGTGGGTCCACACCTAGGAATGGAGCTCTCCATACAGGGGGTGGGTCTACTCCCAGGGGTGGAAGCTCTCCATACAGGGGGTGGGTCCACGCCCAGGAAGGAAGCTCTCCATACAGGGGGTGGGTCCACACCCAAGGAGGGGAGCTGTCCATACAGGGGGTGGGTCCACATCCAAGGAGGGGAGCTCTCCATACAGGGGTGGGTCTATGACCAAGGAGGGGAGCTGTCCATACAGGGGGTGGGTCCACACCAAGCAAGGGGAGCTCTCCATTCAGGGCGGAGTCCACACCCAGGAAGGGAACATCTCCATACAGCGGGTGGGTCTCCACCCAGGAAGGGAAGCTGTCCATACAGGGGTGGGTCCACGCCCAGGAAGGGAAGCTCTCCATACAGAGGGTTGGTCTACACCCAGGAAGGGGACATCTCCATAAAGGGGCTGGGTCTACACCACAGGCGGGGAGCTGTCCATACAGGGGGTGGGTCCACACCCAGGAAGGGAGTTCTCCATACCGGCGGTGGGTCTGCACCCAGAAAAGGGAGCGCTCCATACAGGGTGTGGGTCCACACCCAGGAAGGGGAGCTCTCCATACAGGGAGTGGGCCCACACCCAGGAAGGGGAGCTCTCCATACAGGGGATGGGTCCACATCCAGGAAGGGGAGCTCTCCATACAGGGGGTGGGTCTACACCAAGGGTGGGAAGCTCTCCATCCAGGGGGTGGGTCCACACCCAGGAAAGGGACCTCTCCATCCAGGGTGTGGGTCCACACCCAGGAAGGGTAGCTCTCCATACAAGGGGTGGGTCCACACCCAGGAAGGGGAGCTCTCCATACGGGGGGTGGGTCTACACCCAGGAAGGGTAGCTCTCCATACAAGGGGTGGGTCCACACCCAGGAAGGGGAGCTCTCCATACAGGGGCTGGGTCTACACCCAGGAAGGGGAGCTCTCCATACAGGGGGTGGGTCCACACCCAGGAAGGGGAGCTCTCCATACAGGGTGTGGGTCCACACCCAGGAAGGAGAGCTCTCCATACAGGGGGTGGTTTTTTCACCCAGGAAGGGCAGCTCTCCATACAGGGGGTGGGTCCACGCAAAGGAAGGGGAGCTCTTCATACAGGGGTTGGGTTTTTCACCCAGGAAGGGCAGCTCTCCATACAGGGGGTGGGTCTACACCCAGGAAGGGGACCTCTCCATACAGGGTGTGGGTCCACACCCAGGAAGGGTAGCTCTCCATGCAAGGGGTGGGTCTACACCCAAGGAGGATAGCTCTTCATACAGGGGGAGGGTCCACACCCAGGAAGGGGACTTCTCCATCCAGGGTGTGGGTCCACACCCAGGAAGGGTAGCTCTCCATACAAGGGGTGGGTCCACACCCAGGAAGGGGAGCTCTCCATACAGGGGGTGGGTCTACACCCAGGAAGGGGACCTCTCCATCCCGGGTGTGGGTCCACACCCAAGAAGGGGAGCTCTCCATACAAGGGGTGGGTCCACACCCAGGGCGCGGAGCTCTCCACACAGGGGGTGGGTCCACACCCAGGAAGGGGAGGTCGCCATACAGGGGGTGGATCCACACCTAGGAAAGGGAGCTGTCCATTCAGGGGGTGGGTCTACTCCCAGGGAGGGAAGCTCTCCATACAGGGGGTGGGTCCACACCCAGGAAGGGGAGCTCTCCATACAGGGGACGGGTTCACACCCAGAAAGGGGAGCTCTCCATACAGGGGGCGGGTCCACACCCAGGAAGGGGAGCTCTCCATACAGGGTGTGGGTCCACACCCAGGAAGGGGAGCTCTCCATACAGGGGGTGGGTCAACACCCAGGAAGGGAAGCTCTCCATACAGGGGGTGGGTCCACACCCAGGAAGGGAAGCTCTCCATACAGGTGGGGGGGGGGTCCACACCCAGGAAGGGAAGTTCTCCATACCAGGGATGGGTCCACACCAAGGAAGGGGAGCTCTCCATACAGGGGTGTGGGCCCACACCCAGGAATGGTAGCTCTTCATAAAGGGGTGGGTCCACGCCCAGGGAGGGGAGCTCTCCATACAGGGGGTGGGTCCACACCCAGGAACGGTAGCTCTTCATACAGGGGGTGGGTCCACACCCAGGTAGGGGAGCTCTCCATACAGGGGTGGGTCCACGCCCAGGAAGGGAAGCTCTCCATACAGGGAGTGGGTCCACACAAAGGAAGGGGAGCTCTCCATACAGGGGGTGGGCCAACTCCCAGGAATGGTAGCTCTTCATACAGGGGGTGGGTCCACACCCAGGAAGGGTAGCTCTCCATACAGGGGGTGGGCCCACACCCAGGAATGGTAGCTCTTAATCCAGGGGGTGGGTCCACACCCAGGAAGGGGAGCTCTCCATACAGGGTGTGGGTCCACACCCAGGAAGGAGAGCTCTCCATACAGGGGGTGGGTTTTTCACCCAGGAAGGGCAGCTCTCCATACAGGGGGTGGGTCCACGCAAAGGAAGGGGAGCTCTTCATACAGGGGTTGGGTTTTTCACCCAGGAAGGGCAGCTCTCCATACAGGGGGTGGGTCTACACCCAGGAAGGGGACCTCTCCATACAGGGTGTGGGTCCACACCCAGGAAGGGTAGCTCTCCATGCAAGGGGTGGGTCTACACCCAAGGAGGATAGCTCTTCATACAGGGGGAGGGTCCACACCCAGGAAGGGGACCTCTCCATCCAGGGTGTGGGTCCACACCCAGGAAGGGTAGCTCTCCATACAAGGGGTGGGTCCACACCCAGGAAGGGGAGCTCTCCATACAGGGGGTGGGTCTACACCCAGGAAGGGGAGCTCTCCATACAGGGTGTGGGTCCACACCCAGGAAGGGGAGCTCTCCATACAGGGGGTTGGTCAACACCCAGGAAGGGAAGCTCTCCATACAGGGGGTGGGTCCACACCCAGGAAGGGAAGCTCTCCATACAGGTGGGGGGGGGGTCCACACCCAGGAAGGGAAGCTCTCCATACCAGGGATGGGTCCACACCAAGGAAGGGGAGCTCTCCATACAGGGGTGTGGGCCCACACCCAGGAATGGTAGCTCTTCATAAAGGGGTGGGTCCACACCCAGGGAGGGGAGCTCTCCATACAGGGGGTGGGCCCACACCCAGGAACGGTAGCTCTTCATACAGGGGTGGGTCCACACCCAGGTAGGGGAGCTCTCCATACAGGGGTGGGTCCACGCCCAGGAAGGGAAGCTCTCCATACAGGGAGTGGGTCCACACAAAGGAAGGGGAGCTCTCCATACAGGGGGTGGGCCAACACCCAGGAATGGTAGCTCTTCATACAGGGGGTGGGTCCACACCCAGGAAGGGTAGCTCTCCATACAGGGGGTGGGCCCACACCCAGGAATGGTAGCTCTTAATCCAGGGTGTGGCTCCACACCCAGGAAGGGAAGCTCTCCATACAGGGGGTGGGTCCACGCCCAGGGAGGGAAGCTCTCCATACAGGGGGCGGGTCTACACCCAGGGAGGGGAGCTCTTTATACAGGGGGTGGGTCCACACCCAGGAAGGGGAGCTCTCCATACAGGGGGTGGGTCCACACCCAGGAAGGGGAGTTCTTCATACAGGGGGTGGGTCTACACCCAGGAATGGGAGTTCTTCATACAGGGGGTGGGTCCACACCCAGGAAGGGGAGTTCTTCATACAGGGGGTGGGTCCACACCCAGGAAGGGGAGTTCTTCATACAGGGGGTGGGTCTACACCCAGGAAGGGGACCTCTCCATACAGGGTGTGGGTCCACACCCAGGAAGGGTAGCTCTCCATACAAGGGGTGGGTCCACACCCCGGAAGGGTAGCTCTCTATACAGGGGGTGGGTCCACACCCAGGAAGGGGAGCTCTCCATACAAGGGGTGGGTCCACACTGAGGAAGGGGAGCTCTCCATACAGGTGGTGGGCCCAAACCCAGGAAGGGGAGCTCTCCATACAAGGGGTGGGTCTACAGCCAGGGAGGGGAGCTCTCCATCCAGGGGTGGGTCCACACCCAGGAAGGGGAGCGGCTCATACAGGGGGTGGGTCCACACCCAGGAAGGGGACCTCTCCATACAGGGGTGGGTCCACACCCAGGAAGGGGAGCGGCTCATACAGGGGGTGGGACCACACCCAGGAAGGGGAGTTCTTCATACAGGGGGTGGGTCCACACCCAGGAAGGGGAGTTCTTCATACAGGGGGTGGGTCTACACCCAGGAAGGGGACCTCTCCATACAGGGTGTGGGTCCACACCCAGGAAGGGTAGTTCTTCATACAGGAGGTGGGTCCACACCCAGGAAGGGGAGTTCTTCATACAGGGGGTGGGTCCACACCCAGGAAGGGGAGTTCTTCATACAGGGGGTGGGTCTACACCCAGGAAGGGGACCTCTCCATACAGGGTGTGGGTCCACACACAGGAAGGGTAGCTCTCCATACAACGGGTGGGTCCACACCCCGGAAGGGTAGCTCTCTATACAGCGGGTGGGTCCACACCCAGGAAGGGGAGCTCTCCATACAAGGGGTGGGTCCACACTGAGGAAGGGGAGCTCTCCATACAGGTGGTGGGCCCAAACCCAGGAAGGGGAGCTCTCCATACAAGGAGTGGGTCTACAGCCAGGGAGGGGAGCTCTCCATCCAGGGGTGGGTCCACACCCAGCAAAGGGGAGCGGCTCATACAGGGGGTGGGTCCACACCCAGGAAGGGGACCTCTCCATACAGGGGTGGGTCCACACCCAGGAAGGGGAGCGGCTCATACAGGGGGTGGGACCACACCCAGGAAGGGGACCTCTCCATACAGATGGTGGGTCTGCACCCAGGGAGGGAAGCTCTCCATACAGGGGTGGGTCCACACCCAGGAAGGGGAGCTCTCCATACAGGGGTGGGTCCACACCCAGGAAGGGGAGCTCTCCATACAGGGGGTGGGTCTACACCCAGGGAGGGAAGCTCTGCATACAAGGGTGGGTCCGCACCCAGGAAGGAGAGCTCTCCATACAGGGGGTGGGTCCACACCCATGGAGGGAAGCTCTTCATACAAGGGTGGGTCCACACCCAGGAAGGGGAGCTCTCCATACAGGGGGTGGGTCTACACCCAAGGAGGGAAGCTCTCCATACAGGGGTGGGTCCACACCCATGGAGGGAAGCTTTCCATACAGGGGGCGGGTCTAAACCCAGGGAGGGAAACTCACCATACAGGGGGTGGGTCCACACCCAGGATGGGGAACTCTCCATAGAGGGGGTGGGTCTACACCCAGGAAGGGTAGCACTCCATATTAGGGGGAGGGGGCCTACACCCAAGGAGGGGAGCTATCTATACAGGGGGTGGGACTAAAACCAGGGAGGATAGCTCTCTATACAGGGGGTGGGACTACACCCAGGGAGGATAGCGCTCCATACAGGTTGTGGGTCCACACCCAGGAAGGAGAGCTCTCCATTCAGGGGGTGGGTTTACACCCAGGAAGGGTAGCTCTCTATACAGGTGGTGGGACCGCACCCAGGAAGAGGAGCTCTCCATACAGGGGGTGGGCCCACACCCAGGAAGGGGGGCTTTCCATACAGGGGGTGGGTCCACACCCAGGAAGGGAGCTCTCCATACAGGGGGTGGGTCTACACCCAGGGAGGGTAGCATTTCATACATAGGGGTGGGGGCTACACCCATGGAGGGGAGCTCTCCATACAGGGGGTGGGACCATACCCAGGAAGGGGAGCTCTCCATACAGGGCATGGGTCCACACCCAGGGAGGGAAGCTCTCCATGCACGGGGTGGGTCCACACCCAAGGAGAGGAGCTCTCCATAGAGGGTGTGGTTCCACACCCAGGAAGGGTAGCTCTTCATACAGGGGGTGGGTCAACACCCAGGAAGGGTAGCTCTCCATACAGGGGGTGGGTCTACACCCAGGAAGGGGAGCTCTCCATACAGGGTGTGGGTCCACACCCAGGAAGGGGAGCTCTCCATACAAGGGGTGGGTCTACACCCAGGAAGAGGACTTCTCCATACAGGATGCGGGTCCACACCCAGGAAGTGCAGCTCTCCATACAAGGGGTGGGACCACACCCAGGAAGGGGAGCTCTCCATACAGGGGGTGGGTCCACACCCAGGAAGGGGAGCTCTCCATACAGGGGTGGGTCTACGCCCAGGAAGGAGACCTCTCCATACAGGAGGTGGGTCCACACCCAGGAAGGGGAGCTCTCCATACAGGGGGTGGGTCCACATCCAGGAAAGGTAGCTCTCCATAGAGGGGGAGGGTCCACACCCAGGAAGGGGAGCTCTCCATACAGGGTGTGGGTCCACATCCAGGAAGGGTAGCTCTCCATACAAGGGGTGGGTCCACACCCAGGAAGGGGAGCTCTCCATACAGGGGGTGGGTCTACACCCAGGAAGGGTAGCACTCCATACATAGGGGGGGGTACACCCAAGGAGGGGAGCTCTCCATACAGGGGGTGGGACCACACCCAGGAAGGGGAGCCCTCCATACAGGGCATGGGTCCACACCGAGGGAGGGAAGCTCTCCATTCAGGGGGTGGGTCTACACCCAGGGAGGGGAGCTCTCCATACAGGGGGTGGGTCTACACCAAGGGAGGGGAGCTCTCAATACAGGGGGTGGGACCACACCCAGGGAGGGTAGCTCTACTTTCAGGGGGTGGGTCTACGCCCAGGTAGGGGGGCTCTCCATACAGGGGGTGGGTCTGCACCCAGGAAGGGGAGCTCTCCATACAGTTGTGGGTCTACACCCAGGAAGGGGAGCTCTCCATACAGGGGGTGGGTCCACACCCAGGAAGGGGAGCTCTCCATACAGGGGGTGGGTTTACACCCTCGAAAGGGAGCTGTCCATTCGGGGGGGTGGGTCCACACCCAGGGAGGGTAGCATTCCATACATAGGTGGTGGGGGGGGGCTACACCCAAGAAGGGGAGCTTTACATGCAGGGGATGGGACCACACCCAGGTAGGGGAGCTCTCCATACAGGGGGTGGGTCTACACCCAGGGAGGGTAGCACTCCATACATACGGGGGGGGGTACACCCAAGGAGGGGAGCTCTCCATACAGGGGGTGGGACCACACCCACGAAGGTGAGCCCTCCATGCAGGGCATGGGTCCACACCGAGGGAGGGAAGCTCTCCATTCAGGGCGTGGGTCTACACCGCGGGAGGGGAGCTCTCCATACAGGGGGTGGGTCTACACCCAAGGAGGGGACCTCTCGATACAGGGGATGGGACCCGCACCCAGGGAGGGTAGCTCTACATTCAGGGGGTGGGTCCACACCCAGAAAGGGGAGCTCTCAATACAGATGGTGTGGTTCCACACCCAGGAAAGGTAGCTCTCCATACAGGGGGTGGGTCTACACCCAGGAAGGGTAGCTCTCCATACAGGGGGTGGGTCTACACCCAGGAAGGGGAGCTCTCCATACAGTTGTGGGTCTACACCCAGGAAGGGGACCTCTCCATACAGGGTGTGGGTCCACACCCAGGAAGGGGAGCTCTCCATACAGGGGGTGGGTTTACACCCTCGAAAGGGAGCTGTCCATTCGGGGGGTGGGTCCACACCCAGGGAGTGTAGCATTCCATACATAGGGGGGGGGGCTACACCCAAGAAGGGGAGCTTTACATGCAGGGGATGGGACCACACCCAGGTAGGGGAGCTCTCCATACAGGGGGTGGGTCTACACCCAGGGAGGGTAGCACTCCATACATAGGGTGGGGGGGTACACCCAAGGAGGGGAGCTCTCCATACAGGGGGTGGGTCTACACCCAGGAAGGGGAGCTCTCCATACAGGGGGTGGGTCTACACCCAAGAAGGGGACCTCTCCATACAGGGTGTGGGTCCACAACCAGGAAGGGTAGCTCTCCATACCGGCGGTGGGTCTACACCACAGGCGGGGAGCTGTCCATACAGGGGGTGGGTCCACACCCAGGAAGGGAGTTCTCCATACCGGCGGTAGGTCTACACCCAGGAAAGGGAGCGCTCCCTACAGGGAGTGGGCCCACACCCAGGAAGGGGAACTCTCCATACAGGGGATGGGTCCACATCCAGGAAGGGGAGCTCTCCATACAGGGGGTGGGTCTACACCAAGGGTGGGAAGCTCTCCATACAGGGGGTGGGTCCACATGCAGGAAGGGGAGCTCTTCATACAGGGGTTGGGTCTACACCAAGGGTGGGAAGATCTCCATACAGGGGGGGGGGTGTCTACACCCAGGAAAGATAGCTCTTCATACAGGAGGTGGGTCCAAACCCAGGAAGGGTAGCTCTCCATACAAGGGGTGGGTCCACACCCAGGAAGGAAAGCTCTCCATACAGGGGGTGGGTCTACACCCAGGAAGGGGAGCTCTCCATACAGGGGGTGGGTCCACACCCAGGAAGGGGAGCTCTCCATACAGGGGGTGGGTTTTTCACCCAGGAAGGGCAGCTCTCCATACAGGGGGTGGGTCCACGCCCAGGAAGGGGAGCTCTTCATACAGGGGTTGGGTTTTTCACCCAGGAAGGGCAGCTCTCCATACAGGGGGTGGGTCTACACCCAGGAAGGGGACCTCTCCATACAGGGCGTGGGTCCACACCCAGGAAGGGGAGCTCTCCATACAGTTGTGGGTCTACACCCAGGAAGGGGACCTCTCCATACAGGGTGTGGGTCCACACCCAGGAAGGGGAGCTCTCCATACAGGGGGTGGGTTTACACCCTCGAAAGGGAGCTGTCCATTCGGGGGGTGGGTCCACACCCAGGGAGGGTAGCATTCCATACATAGGTGGGGGGGGGATACACCCAAGAAGGAGAGCTTTACATGCAGGGGATGGGACCACACCCAGGTAGGGGAGCTCTCCATACAGGGGGTGGGTCTACACCCAGGGAGGGTAGCACTCCATACATACGGGGGGGGGGGGGGGTACACCCAAGGAGGGGAGCTCTCCATACAGGGGGTGGGTTTACACCCTCGAAAGGGAGCTGTCCATTCGGGGGGTGGGTCCACACCCAGGGAGTGTAGCATTCCATACATAGGGGGGGGGGCTACACCCAAGAAGGGGAGCTTTACATGCAGGGGATGGGACCACACCCAGGTAGGGGAGCTCTCCATACAGGGGGTGGGTCTACACCCAGGGAGAGTAGCACTCCATACAGGGGGTGGGACCACACCCACGAAGGGGAGTCCTCCATACAGGGCATGGGTCCACACCGAGGGAGGGAAGCTCTCCATTCAGGGCGTGGGTCTACACCCAGGGAGGGGAGCTCTCAATACAGAGGGTGTGGTTCCACACCCAGGAAAGGTAGCTCTCCATACAGGGGGTGGGTCTACACCCAGGAAGGGTAGCTCTCCATACAGGGGGTGGGTCTACACCCAGGAAGGGGACCTCTCCATACAGGGGGTGGGTCTACACCCAGGAAGGGGAGCTCTCCATACAGGGGGTGGGTCTACACCCAAGAAGGGGACCTCTCCATACAGGGTGTGGGTCCACAACCAGGAAGGGTAGCTCTCCATACAGGGGGTGGGTCCACACCCAGGAAGGGGAGCTATCCATACACTGGGTGGGTCCACACCCAGGAAGGGTAGCTCTCCATACAGGGGGTGGATCCACACCCAGGAAGGCGACCTCTCCATGCAGGGTGTGTGTCCACACCCAGGAAGGGGACCTCTCCATACCGGCGGTGGGTCTACACCACAGGCGGGGAGCTGTCCATACAGGGGGTGGGTCCACACCCAGGAAGGCGACCTCTCCATGCAGGGTGTGTGTCCACACCCAGGAAGGGGACCTCTCCATACCGGCGGTGGGTCTACACCACAGGCGGGGAGCTGTCCATACAGGGGGTGGGTCCACACCCAGGAAGGGAGTTCTCCATACCGGCGGTAGGTCTACACCCAGGAAAGGGAGCGCTCCCTACAGGGAGTGGGCCCACACCCCGGAAGGGGAGCTCTCCATACAGGGGATGGGTCCACATCCAGGAAGGGGAGCTCTCCATACAGGGGGTGGGTCTACACCAAGGGTGGGAAGCTCTCCATACAGGGGGTGGGTCCACATCCAGGAAGGGGAGCTCTTCATACAGGGGGCGGCTCTACACCCAGGGAGGGGAGCTCTTTATACAGGGGGTGGGTCCACACCTAGGAAGGGGGCTCTCTATACAGGGGGTGGGTCTACTCCCAGGGAGGGAAGCTCTCCATACAGGGGGTGGGTCCACGCCCAGGAAGGAAGCTCTCCATACAGGGGGTGGGTCCACACCCAAGGAGGGGAGCTGTTCATACAGGGGGTGGGTCCACATCCAAGGAGGGGAGCTCTCCATACAGGGGTGGGTCCACACCCAAGGAGGGGAGCTCTCCAAACAGTGGGTGAGTCTATGACCAAGGAGGGGAGCTGTCCATACAGGGGGTGGGTCCACACCAAGCAAGGGGAGCTCTCCATTCAGGGGGGAGTCCACACCCAGGAAGGGAACATCTCCATACAGCGGGTGGGTCTACACCCAGGAAGGGAAGCTGTCCATACAGGGGTGGGTCCACGCCCAGGAAGGGAAGCTCTCCATACAGGGAGTGGGTCCACACAAAGGAAGGGGAGCTCTCCATACAGGGGGTGGGCCAACACCCAGGAATGGTAGCTCTTCATACAGGGGGTGGGTCCACACCCAGGAAGGCGACCTATCCATGCAGGGTGTGTGTCCACACCCAGGAAGGAAGCTCTCCATACAGGGGGTGGGTTCACACCCTCGAAAGGGAGCTGTCCATTCAGGGGGTGGGTCCACACCCAGGGAGGGTAGCACTCCATACAGGGCATGGGTCAACACCAAGGGAGGGAAGCTCTCCATTCAGGGGATGGGGCTACACCCAGGGAGCGGAACACTCGATACATGGGGTGGGACCATACCCAGGGAGGGTAACTCTCAATTCAGGGGGTGGGTCCACACCCAGAAAGGGAAGCTCTCCATACAGAGGGTTGGTCTACACCCAGGAAGGGGACCTCTCCATACAGGGGGTGGGTCTACACCACAGGCGGGGGGCTGTCCATACAGGGGGTGGGTCCACACCCAGGAAGGGAGTTCTCCATACCGGCGGTGGGTCTACACCCAGGAAAGGGAGCGCTCCATACAGTGGGTGGGTCCACACCCGGGAAGGGGAGCTCTCCATACAGGGAGTGGGCCCACACCCAGGAAGGGGAGCCTTCCATACAGGGGATGGGTCCACATCCAGAAAGGGGAGCTCTCCATACAGGGGGTGGGTCTACAGCAAGGGTGGGAAGCTCTCCATACAGGGGGTGGGTCCACATCCAGGAAGGGGAGCTCTTCATACAGGGGGTGGGTCTACACCAAGGGTGGGAAGATCTCCATACAGGGGGGGGGGGTCTACACCCTGGAAAGATAGCTCTTCATACAGGGGGTGGGTCCACACCCAGGAAGGGTAGCTCTCCATACAAGGGGTGGGTCCACACCCAGGAAGGGGAGCTCTCCATACAGGGGGTGGGTTTTTCACCCAGGAAGGGCAGCTCTCCACACAGGGGGTGGGTCTACACCCAGGAAGGGGACCTCTCCATACAGGGTGTGGGTCCACACACAGGAAGGGTAGCTCTCCATGCAAGGGGTGGGTCCACACCCAAGGAGGATAGCTCTTCATACAGGGTGTGGGTCCACACCCAGGAAGGGTAGCTCTCCATGCAAGGGGTGGGTCCACACCCAAGGAGGATAGCTCTTCATACAAGGGGTGGGTCCACACCCAGGAAGGGGAGCTCTCCATACAGGGGGTGGGTCTACACCCAGGAAGGGGAGCTCTCCATACAGGGGGTGGGTCCACACCCAGGAAGGGGAGCTCTCCATACAGGGTGTGGGTCCACACCCAGGAAAGAGAGCTCTCCATACAGGGGGTGGGTTTTTTACCCAGGAAGGGCAGCTCTCCATACAGGGGGTGGGTCCACACCCAGGAAGGGGACCTCTCCATACAGGGTGTGGGTCCACACCCAGGAAGGGTAGCTCTCCATGCAAGGGGTGGGTCCACACCCAGGAAGGGGAGCTCTCCATACAGGGGGTGGGTCTACACCCAGGAAGGGGAGCTCTCCATACAGGGGGTGGGTCCACACCCAGGAAGGGGAGCTCTCCATACAGGGTGTGGGTCCACACCCAGGAAAGAGAGCTCTCCATACAGGGGGTGGGTTTTTCACCCAGGAAGGGCAGCTCTCCATACAGGGGGTGGGTCCACACCCAGGAAGGGTAGCTCTCCATACAAGGGGTGGGTCCACACCCAGGAAGGGTAGCTCTCCATACAAGGGGTGGGTCCACACCCAGGAAGGGGAGCTCTCCATACAGGGGGTGGGTCTACACCCAGGAAGGGGAGCTCTCCATACAGGGGGTGGGTCCACACCCAGGAAGGGGAGCTCTCCATACAGGGTGTGGGTCCACACCCAGGAAAGAGAGCTCTCCATACAGGGGGTGGGTTTTTCACCCAGGAAGGGCTGCTCTCCATACAGGGGGTGGGTCTACACCCAGGAAGGGGACCTCTCCATACAGGGGGTGGGTCCACACCCAGGAAAGAGAGCTCTCCATACAGGGGGTGGGTTTTTCACCCAGGAAGGGCAGCTCTCCATACAGGGGGTGGGTCTACACCCAGGAAGGGGAGCTCTCCATACAGGGGGTGGGTCCACACCCAGGAAGGGGAGCTCTCCATACAGGGTGTGGGTCCACACCCAGGAAAGAGAGCTCTCCATACAGGGGGTGGGTTTTTCACCCAGGAAGGGCAGCTCTCCATACAGGGGGTGGGTCTACACCCAGGAAGGGGACCTCTCCATACAGGGTGTGGGTCCACACCCAGGAAAGAGAGCTCTCCATACAGGGGGTGGGTTTTTCACCCAGGAAGGGCAGCTCTCCATACAGGGGGTGGGTCTACACCCAGGAAGGGGAGCTCTCCATACAGGGGGTGGGTCCACACCCAGGAAGGGTAGCTCTCCATACAAGGGGTGGGTCCACACCCAGGAAGGGGAGCTCGCCATACAGGGGGTGGGTCTACACCCAGGAAGGGGAGCTCTCCATACAGGGGGTGGGTCCACACCCAGGAAGGGGAGCTCTCCATACAGGGTGTGGGTCCACACCCAGGAAAGAGAGCTCTCCATACAGGGGGTGGGTTTTTCACCCAGGAAGGGCAGCTCTCCATACAGGGGGTGGGTCCACGCCCAGGAAGGGGAGCTCTTCATACAGGGGTTGGGTTTTTCACCCAGGAAGGGCAGCTCTCCATACAGGGGGTGGGTCTACACCCAGGAAGGGGACCCCTCCATACAGGGCGTGGGTCCACACCCAGGAAGGGGAGCTCTCCATACAGTTGTGGGTCTACACCCAGGAAGGGGACCTCTCCATACAGGGTGTGGGTCCACACCCAGGAAGGGGAGCTCTCCATACAGGGGGTGGGTTTACACCCTCGAAAGGGAGCTGTCCATTCGGGGGGTGGGTCCACACCCAGGGAGGGTAGCATTCCATACATAGGTGGGGGGGGGATACACCCAAGAAGGAGAGCTTTACATGCAGGGGATGGGACCACACCCAGGTAGGGGAGCTCTCCATACAGGGGGTGGGTCTACACCCAGGGAGGGTAGCACTCCATACATACGGGGGGGGGGTACACCCAAGGAGGGGAGCTCTCCATACAGGGGGTGGGTTTACACCCTCGAAAGGGAGCTGTCCATTCGGGGGGTGGGTCCACACCCAGGGAGTGTAGCATTCCATACATAGGGGGGGGGGCTACACCCAAGAAGGGGAGCTTTACATGCAGGGGATGGGACCACACCCAGGTAGGAGAGCTCTCCATACAGGGGGTGGGTCTACACCCAGGGAGAGTAGCACTCCATACAGGGGGTGGGACCACACCCACGAAGGGGAGTCCTCCATACAGGGCATGGGTCCACACCGAGGGAGGGAAGCTCTCCATTCAGGGCGTGGGTCTACACCCAGGGAGGGGAGCTCTCAATACAGAGGGTGTGGTTCCACACCCAGGAAAGGTAGCTCTCCATACAGGGGGTGGGTCTACACCCAGGAAGGGTAGCTCTCCATACAGGGGGTGGGTCTACACCCAGGAAGGGGACCTCTCCATACAGGGGGTGGGTCTACACCCAGGAAGGGGAGCTCTCCATACAGGGGGTGGGTCTACACCCAAGAAGGGGACCTCTCCATACAGGGTGTGGGTCCACAACCAGGAAGGGTAGCTCTCCATACAGGGGGTGGGTCCACACCCAGGAAGGGGAGCTATCCATACACTGGGTGGGTCCACACCCAGGAAGGGTAGCTCTCCATACAGGGGGTGGATCCACACCCAGGAAGGCGACCTCTCCATGCAGGGTGTGTGTCCACACCCAGGAAGGGGACCTCTCCATACCGGCGGTGGGTCTACACCACAGGCGGGGAGCTGTCCATACAGGGGGTGGGTCCACACCCAGGAAGGCGACCTCTCCATGCAGGGTGTGTGTCCACACCCAGGAAGGGGACCTCTCCATACCGGCGGTGGGTCTACACCACAGGCGGGGAGCTGTCCATACAGGGGGTGGGTCCACACCCAGGAAGGGAGTTCTCCATACCGGCGGTAGGTCTACACCCAGGAAAGGGAGCGCTCCCTACAGGGAGTGGGCCCACACCCCGGAAGGGGAGCTCTCCATACAGGGGATGGGTCCACATCCAGGAAGGGGAGCTCTCCATACAGGGGGTGGGTCTACACCAAGGGTGGGAAGCTCTCCATACAGGGGGTGGGTCCACATCCAGGAAGGGGAGCTCTTCATACAGGGGGCGGCTCTACACCCAGGGAGGGGAGCTCTTTATACAGGGGGTGGGTCCACACCTAGGAAGGGGGCTCTCTATACAGGGGGTGGGTCTACTCCCAGGGAGGGAAGCTCTCCATACAGGGGGTGGGTCCACGCCCAGGAAGGAAGCTCTCCATACAGGGGGTGGGTCCACACCCAAGGAGGGGAGCTGTTCATACAGGGGGTGGGTCCACATCCAAGGAGGGGAGCTCTCCATACAGGGGTGGGTCCACACCCAAGGAGGGGAGCTCTCCAAACAGTGGGTGAGTCTATGACCAAGGAGGGGAGCTGTCCATACAGGGGGTGGGTCCACACCAAGCAAGGGGAGCTCTCCATTCAGGGGGGAGTCCACACCCAGGAAGGGAACATCTCCATACAGCGGGTGGGTCTACACCCAGGAAGGGAAGCTGTCCATACAGGGGTGGGTCCACGCCCAGGAAGGGAAGCTCTCCATACAGGGAGTGGGTCCACACAAAGGAAGGGGAGCTCTCCATACAGGGGGTGGGCCAACACCCAGGAATGGTAGCTCTTCATACAGGGGGTGGGTCCACACCCAGGAAGGCGACCTATCCATGCAGGGTGTGTGTCCACACCCAGGAAGGAAGCTCTCCATACAGGGGGTGGGTTCACACCCTCGAAAGGGAGCTGTCCATTCAGGGGGTGGGTCCACACCCAGGGAGGGTAGCACTCCATACAGGGCATGGGTCAACACCAAGGGAGGGGGATGGGGCTACACCCAGGGAGCGGAACACTCGATACATGGGGTGGGACCATACCCAGGGAGGGTAACTCTCAATTCAGGGGGTGGGTCCACACCCAGAAAGGGAAGCTCTCCATACAGAGGGTTGGTCTACACCCAGGAAGGGGACCTCTCCATACAGGGGGTGGGTCTACACCACAGGCGGGGGGCTGTCCATACAGGGGGTGGGTCCACACCCAGGAAGGGAGTTCTCCATACCGGCGGTGGGTCTACACCCAGGAAAGGGAGCGCTCCATACAGTGGGTGGGTCCACACCCGGGAAGGGGAGCTCTCCATACAGGGAGTGGGCCCACACCCAGGAAGGGGAGCCTTCCATACAGGGGATGGGTCCACATCCAGAAAGGGGAGCTCTCCATACAGGGGGTGGGTCTACAGCAAGGGTGGGAAGCTCTGGTAAGCCTCATTCTTTTCGTTTTCTTCATTTAACTCGCTAAGCTAGAGGTAGTTTAAGTCTGAAGACTAAGGCTATAACTAAATATTTCGTTGATTTGATACTGCATCTAATGTTTTGTGAAGTTTTGTTAAGCAGTACTGCAGTGAAATGTTTGTATTATGCAATGTACATGGTTAACGTCACAGTGATAGAGGTTATGTCTGTCACACATGACTTTCAATATTGAGATTATATGTGTGAACGTGCGGGGAATAAGGCAGAATTTAAAACGATTATCGTTATTTAGAAATTTTCATAAATTTTATAAAAACTGCCTAGTGTTTTTACAAGAAACTCACAGTGTGGTGACAGACGAGGTTAGGTGGAAAAGAGAATGGGGAGGGGATATTGAATTCAATCACTTTGCCGAAGACAGTAGAGGTGTATGCATACTGTTTCCTCCCAGTGTTGATTATACGGTAAAAGACACCCACACAGACAAAGAGGGCCGGATATTGCTTGTTAAATTGTTGCTCGATGAAACTGAAATAACTATAGCAAATATCTACGCTCCAACTAAGGATCATGATAATTTACAATGTGCCTTTTTAGAAACCCTATGGGAGCAGACAAGAAATGTCGCAGGAGATAATATTGTAATAGGAGGCGATTTCAATATTACTCTTGATCCTAAATTAGACAAAAGAGGCAGTGTTGAGAAAGGCTCTAAATACCGTACAAAACTGAAGGAATTTATAGATGATCAAGAATTGTGTGAGATCTGGAGGACAAATAACCCAGGTGTGAAACAATATACATGGGAGTCGGCAGATGGAAGAAGTAAAAGTAGACTAGATTTCTATCTAGTGTCTGATTTTTTAAGACCCCAGGTTAAATCTGCACGTATTGATGTTTCATTCAAATCTGATCACAAAGCCATTTATTTACATCTGCAAGGACGTCTTTTTCAGCCAAGAGGTCCAGGTTTCTGGAAGTTTAATGCCAGTTTACTAGGTGATTACGAATATATAACTAATATGAATGAACTTCTCAACACAGCTAAAGTTAAATACGCAAATATGGAAAACAAAGGTTTAAAATGGGATGTTATCAAATGCGAAATAAGGGAGTTTACTATATCATTTTCTAAATTTAAAGCAAATCAAGCTAGAGACAGGGAAAAGGAACTTTTAGAACGCCTATATGCTTTGGAACATATGTCAGATGAATGTATCAAAGATAATGACCTCTTGACCGCACTGAAAACTGAATTAGAAGAGATATCAAATGTTAAAACCAAAGGAGCTATAATACGTTCCAGAGCCACTTGGGCTGAGCAGGGTGAACGGTCGACAAAGTATTTCCTTGGACTGGGAAAGAGGAATTATAAAAACAAATGTATACTAAAACTGAAGCTCAATGACACCAATACAACGGCAGTTCCGTCTGAAATACTAAAGGAAGAATTTATGTTTTATAAAAATCTCTACTCCTCCAAAAGGGAACCTTTACCAAAAACGAGATATCAAGCTCTAAGTGAAACGTTTTTAACTAATCCTGATATTCCACAGTTAAGCGACGCAGAGCAGGAGCTATGCGAATTAAATTTTTCAGTGGAGGAACTGGGTAGAGCTATAAAAGACTCTAAAAATAATAAAACTCCAGGCACTGATGGGTTGACAGTCGAATATTATAAATTCTTTTGGAAACAGTTATCAGAGTTAGTGACAGAGAGCTTGAATTATGCTCTAGATCATGGACATTTGTCTATGGATCAAAAAAGAGGCCTCATATCATTAATTCCTAAAAAAGACAAAGATAGGGCACGTTTGGAAAATTGGAGGCCTATATCACTGTTAAATGTCGATTACAAAATTGCTACAAAGGCCCTAGCTAAGAGAATTCAACCTCTACTAACTAAATTAATCCACTCGGACCAAACTGGCTATATAAAAGAAAGATACATTGGGGAGAACATTAGACTCATCTCAGATGTTCTAAGAATTTCAAGCGCAAGGAACATACCAGGATTAATTCTCCTAATAGATTTTGAAAAAGCCTTTGACTCTGTTGAATGGGCATATATTGACGAGACTCTTGCATCTTTTAATTTCGGTCATAGATTTAGGAACGCCGTGAAAACCCTTTATGGGGGAAGCCTAAGTTGCGTGATGAATAATGGTTACACAACTGAATGGTTCCGCTTACAACGGAGTGTGAGGCAGGGGTGCCCGTTAGCGCCTTTCTTGTTTGTCTTAACAGTAGAACTCCTGGCTATTGCGGTCCGACGAGATGACAGCATTAAAGGTATTAAAGTAGACGAAAGACTAGTTAAACTATCACAGTTAGCGGATGACACCTCATCGTTCCTGGCTGATGAAAAATCCGCAGAAAATCTTTTGAAAAAAATCAATGATTTCTCCAAAATATCAGGTTTAAAGTGCAATTTAGGGAAAACAGAAGCCATCTGGATTGGATCTAATGCAAGCAACTGTCCCGGAACTTTAAAAGTCAAATGGTGTAAAACTCAGTGTTTCTCTACATTAGGAATAGTTTTCACTTTAGACGAATATGAGATGGCAACTTTAAATTTAGGCTCAAAGCTTGAGTCTCTCAAAAAGTGTCTTAACCTCTGGAAAATGCGTGAATTAACTCTAATAGGTCGAATCTTAGTCTTGAAATCCCTGGTACTGTCGAAGCTAACATATATAGCAACGAACATGTATCTACCAACCCAAACAATAAATGAAATTCAGCGTGTAATAAATTCTTTCCTGTGGAAAAACTCAACACCTAAAGTTAAATTACAAGTTATGGCTCAGCCAATAAATGAAGGAGGCTTGAAAGCTCCTATCTATATTAACCAAGTTAAATCACTCAGATTAAGTTTTATTAAGAGAATTTGCAATGATGAAAAGAAAGCATGGAAGGACTGCGCACAGACTTTCTTTCCATATATACTAATGAATGATTTATTTAACACCAGATGCGCGGTTCCTGCCTCGTTTTTAAATGATTTACCAATGTTTTATAAAGAACTTGTTCTCTTCTGGGCTGAGTTAAAGTCAAAGAAGGCCCCTGTTACAAAAAGCGAAATTTTATCCGAGTCGCTATGGTTTAATCCGTTTATTAAAATAAATGGCAATACAGTGTTTTATGAGCATTGGTACAGCAAACGCGTCAAGACTATACATGACATCATTGGCGGTGATAATTTGCTGCTCTCAGATGACCAGTTAAGGTTGAGATATGGAGTACATTTCCACTTTTTAGAGTACTATGGCCTGAGGTCAGCTATACCCCGCAGTTGGAAGATAACCCTCCAAGGTGGAGAAAGAATAGGCTCGATAAATCTGAATTGTGAAACAGAATACACATGTAGAAGTATTTATTGGAAACTCACTCCGAAACCAATAACTATTATACAGCGCAATAAATGGATGGAAATGTTTAGTTTTTCAGAAAATGAATGGTCTAATTACTGTTTATTACCTTTTAAAAATAGTTTCGAGACCAAATTACAGTCGTTTCAATTCTCTGTACTATATAGGTTTGTACCATATAAGAGCAGGCTGCATAAAATGGGATTGGTAGACAGCAATATCTGTGACTATTGCTCGGAAATCGACACCATAACACACAGATTTGTGCAATGCCCTGTGGTAAAACGTTTCTGGAATTGTTTTGTGCACTGGTGGGAAAATATAATTAATGACAGGATCGATCTGTCGGAAAAACGAATAATTCTAGGTGATGGGACGGACAATTATACATTAAATAACTGCTTGCTGCTTGGAAAACATTTTATTCATACACAGAAATGCAAGATCCAACCAATTAGCTTCCCTGGGTTTAAGGTAATCTTGCAGTACCATATTCTTATGGAGAAACACATCCTACTAATGAGAGGGCAGTCAAATATATTTCAAGAAAGATGGGGTGTCTTTTGTCAGCCTCCTTCATCTGAGTCCTAATTTATCAAGCTCAAGTAAATGGTGTATGTGTCATGCTATGCTGTGTCAACTGTGTCAACTGTGCAACTACGTTCTGTAACAAAACTGTATTGGAGCAATATTGTATGACTATCATTTCAACGAAATAAAAAAAATAAAAAAAAAAAAAAAAAAAAAAAAAAAGGGTGGGAAGCTCTCCATACAGGGGGTGGGTCCACATCCAGGAAGGGGAGCTCTTCATACAGGGGGTGGGTCTACACCAAGGGTGGGAAGATCTCCATACAGGGGGGGGGGGGTCTACACCCTGGAAAGATAGCTCTTCATACAGGGGGTGGGTCCACACCCAGGAAGGGTAGCTCTCCATACAAGGGGTGGGTCCACACCCAGGAAGGGGAGCTCTCCATACAGGGGGTGGGTTTTTCACCCAGGAAGGGCAGCTCTCCATACAGGGGGTGGGTCTACACCCAGGAAGGGGACCTCTCCATACAGGGTGTGGGTCCACACCCAGGAAGGGTAGCTCTCCATGCAAGGGGTGGGTCCACACCCAAGGAGGATAGCTCTTCATACAGGGTGTTGGTCCACACCCAGGAAGGGTAGCTCTCCATGCAAGGGGTGGGTCCACACCCAAGGAGGATAGCTCTTCATACAAGGGGTGGGTCCACACCCAGGAAGGGGAGCTCTCCATACAGGGGGTGGGTCTACACCCAGGAAGGGGAGCTCTCCATACAGGGGGTGGGTCCACACCCAGGAAGGGGAGCTCTCCATACAGGGTGTGGGTCTACACCCAGGAAAGAGAGCTCTCCATACAGGGGGTGGGTTTTTCACCCAGGAAGGGCAGCTCTCCATACAGGGGGTGGGTCCACACCCAGGAAGGGGACCTCTCCATACAGGGTGTGGGTCCACACCCAGGAAGGGTAGCTCTCCATGCAAGGGGTGGGTCCACACCCAGGAAGGGGAGCTCTCCATACAGGGGGTGGGTCTACACCCAGGAAGGGGAGCTCTCCATACAGGGGGTGGGTCCACACCCAGGAAGGGGAGCTCTCCATACAGGGTGTGGGTCCACACCCAGGAAAGAGAGCTCTCCATACAGGGGGTGGGTTTTTCACCCAGGAAGGGCAGCTCTCCATACAGGGGGTGGGTCCACACCCAGGAAGGGTAGCTCTCCATACAAGGGGTGGGTCCACACCCAGGAAGGGTAGCTCTCCATACAAGGGGTGGGTCCACACCCAGGAAGGGGAGCTCTCCATACAGGGGGTGGGTCTACACCCAGGAAGGGGAGCTCTCCATACAGGGGGTGGGTCCACACCCAGGAAGGGGAGCTCTCCATACAGGGTGTGGGTCCACACCCAGGAAAGAGAGCTCTCCATACAGGGGGTGGGTTTTTCACCCAGGAAGGGCAGCTCTCCATACAGGGGGTGGGTCTACACCCAGGAAGGGGACCTCTCCATACAGGGGGTGGGTCCACACCCAGGAAAGAGAGCTCTCCATACAGGGGGTGGGTTTTTCACCCAGGAAGGGCAGCTCTCCATACAGGGGGTGGGTCTACACCCAGGAAGGGGAGCTCTCCATACAGGGGGTGGGTCCACACCCAGGAAGGGGAGCTCTCCATACAGGGTGTGGGTCCACACCCAGGAAAGAGAGCTCTCCATACAGGGGGTGGGTTTTTCACCCAGGAAGGGCAGCTCTCCATACAGGGGGTGGGTCTACACCCAGGAAGGGGACCTCTCCATACAGGGTGTGGGTCCACACCCAGGAAAGAGAGCTCTCCATACAGGGGGTGGGTTTTTCACCCAGGAAGGGCAGCTCTCCATACAGGGGGTGGGTCTACACCCAGGAAGGGGAGCTCTCCATACAGGGGGTGGGTCCACACCCAGGAAGGGTAGCTCTCCATACAAGGGGTGGGTCCACACCCAGGAAGGGGAGCTCGCCATACAGGGGGTGGGTCTACACCCAGGAAGGGGAGCTCTCCATACAGGGTGTGGGTCCACACCCAGGAAGGGGAGCTCTCCATACAGGGTGTGGGTCCACACCCAGGAAAGAGAGCTCTCCATACAGGGGGTGGGTTTTTCACCCAGGAAGGGCAGCTCTCCATACAGGGGGTGGGTCTACACCCAGGAAGGGGACCTCTCCATACAGGGTGTGGGTCCACACCCAGGAAGGGTAGCTCTCCATGCAAGGGGTGGGTCCACACCCAAGGAGGATAGTTCTTCATACAGGGGGTGGGTCCACACCCAGGAAGGGTAGCTCTCCATACAAGGGGTGGGTCCACACCCAGGAAGGGGAGCTCTCCATACAGGGGGTGGGTCTACACCCAGGAAGGGGAGCTCTCCATACAGGGGGTGGGTCCACACCCAGGAAGGGGAGCTCTCCATACAGGGGGTGGGTCCACACCCAGGAAAGAGAGCTCTCCATACAGGGGGTGGGTTTTTCACCCAGGAAGGGCAGCTCTCCATACAGGGGGTGGGTCCACGCCCAGGAAGGGGAGCTCTTCATACAGGGGTTGGGTTTTTCACCCAGGAAGGGCAGCTCTCCATACAGGGGGAGGGTCCACACCCAGGAAGGGGACCTCTCCATCCAGGGTGTGGGTCCACACCCAGGAAGGGTAGCTCTCCATACAAGGGGTGGGTACACACCCAGGGCGCGGAGCTCTCCACACAGGGGGTGGGTCCACACCCAAGAAGGGGAGCTCGCCATACAGGGGGTGGATCCACACATAGGAAAGGGAGCTGTCCATTCAGGGGGTGGGTCTACTCCCAGGGAGGGAAGCTCTCCATACAGGGGATGGGTCCACACCCAGGAAGGAGAGCTCTCCATACAGGGGACGGTTTCACACCCAGAAAGGGGAGCTCTCCATACAGGGGGCGGGTCCACACCCAGGAAGGGGAGCTCTCCATACAGGGTGTGGGTTCACACCCAGGAAGGGGAGCTCTCCATACAGGGGGTGGGTCAACACCCAGGAAGGGAAGCTCTCCATACAGGGGGTGGGTCCACACCCAGGAAAGGTAGCTCTCCATACAGGGGGTGGGCCCACACCCAGGAATGGTAGCTCTTAATCCAGGGTGTGGGTCCACACCCAGGAAGGGAAGTTCTCCATACAGGGGGTGGGTCCACGCCCAGGGAGGGAAGCTCTCCATACAGGGGGCGGCTCTACACCCAGGGAGGGGAGCTCTTTATACAGGGGGTGGGTCCACACCTAGGAATGGAGCTCTCCATACAGGGGGTGGGTCTACTCCCAGGGGTGGAAGCTCTCCATACAGGGGGTGGGTCCACGCCCAGGAAGGAAGCTCTCCATACAGGGGGTGGGTCCACACCCAAGGAGGGGAGCTGTCCATACAGGGGGTGGGTCCACATCCAAGGAGGGGAGCTCTCCATACAGGGGTGGGTCTATGACCAAGGAGGGGAGCTGTCCATACAGGGGGTGGGTCCACACCAAGCAAGGGGAGCTCTCCATTCAGGGCGGAGTCCACACCCAGGAAGGGAACATCTCCATACAGCGGGTGGGTCTCCACCCAGGAAGGGAAGCTGTCCATACAGGGGTGGGTCCACGCCCAGGAAGGGAAGCTCTCCATACAGAGGGTTGGTCTACACCCAGGAAGGGGACATCTCCATAAAGGGGCTGGGTCTACACCACAGGCGGGGAGCTGTCCATACAGGGGGTGGGTCCACACCCAGGAAGGGAGTTCTCCATACCGGCGGTGGGTCTGCACCCAGAAAAGGGAGCGCTCCATACAGGGTGTGGGTCCACACCCAGGAAGGGGAGCTCTCCATACAGGGAGTGGGCCCACACCCAGGAAGGGGAGCTCTCCATACAGGGGATGGGTCCACATCCAGGAAGGGGAGCTCTCCATACAGGGGGTGGGTCTACACCAAGGGTGGGAAGCTCTCCATCCAGGGGGTGGGTCCACACCCAGGAAAGGGACCTCTCCATCCAGGGTGTGGGTCCACACCCAGGAAGGGTAGCTCTCCATACAAGGGGTGGGTCCACACCCAGGAAGGGGAGCTCTCCATACGGGGGGTGGGTCTACACCCAGGAAGGGTAGCTCTCCATACAAGGGGTGGGTCCACACCCAGGAAGGGGAGCTCTCCATACAGGGGCTGGGTCTACACCCAGGAAGGGGAGCTCTCCATACAGGGGGTGGGTCCACACCCAGGAAGGGGAGCTCTCCATACAGGGTGTGGGTCCACACCCAGGAAGGAGAGCTCTCCATACAGGGGGTGGTTTTTTCACCCAGGAAGGGCAGCTCTCCATACAGGGGGTGGGTCCACGCAAAGGAAGGGGAGCTCTTCATACAGGGGTTGGGTTTTTCACCCAGGAAGGGCAGCTCTCCATACAGGGGGTGGGTCTACACCCAGGAAGGGGACCTCTCCATACAGGGTGTGGGTCCACACCCAGGAAGGGTAGCTCTCCATGCAAGGGGTGGGTCTACACCCAAGGAGGATAGCTCTTCATACAGGGGGAGGGTCCACACCCAGGAAGGGGACTTCTCCATCCAGGGTGTGGGTCCACACCCAGGAAGGGTAGCTCTCCATACAAGGGGTGGGTCCACACCCAGGAAGGGGAGCTCTCCATACAGGGGGTGGGTCTACACCCAGGAAGGGGACCTCTCCATCCCGGGTGTGGGTCCACACCCAAGAAGGGGAGCTCTCCATACAAGGGGTGGGTCCACACCCAGGGCGCGGAGCTCTCCACACAGGGGGTGGGTCCACACCCAGGAAGGGGAGGTCGCCATACAGGGGGTGGATCCACACCTAGGAAAGGGAGCTGTCCATTCAGGGGGTGGGTCTACTCCCAGGGAGGGAAGCTCTCCATACAGGGGGTGGGTCCACACCCAGGAAGGGGAGCTCTCCATACAGGGGACGGGTTCACACCCAGAAAGGGGAGCTCTCCATACAGGGGGCGGGTCCACACCCAGGAAGGGGAGCTCTCCATACAGGGTGTGGGTCCACACCCAGGAAGGGGAGCTCTCCATACAGGGGGTGGGTCAACACCCAGGAAGGGAAGCTCTCCATACAGGGGGTGGGTCCACACCCAGGAAGGGAAGCTCTCCATACAGGTGGGGGGGGGGTCCACACCCAGGAAGGGAAGTTCTCCATACCAGGGATGGGTCCACACCAAGGAAGGGGAGCTCTCCATACAGGGGTGTGGGCCCACACCCAGGAATGGTAGCTCTTCATAAAGGGGTGGGTCCACGCCCAGGGAGGGGAGCTCTCCATACAGGGGGTGGGTCCACACCCAGGAACGGTAGCTCTTCATACAGGGGGTGGGTCCACACCCAGGTAGGGGAGCTCTCCATACAGGGGTGGGTCCACGCCCAGGAAGGGAAGCTCTCCATACAGGGAGTGGGTCCACACAAAGGAAGGGGAGCTCTCCATACAGGGGGTGGGCCAACTCCCAGGAATGGTAGCTCTTCATACAGGGGGTGGGTCCACACCCAGGAAGGGTAGCTCTCCATACAGGGGGTGGGCCCACACCCAGGAATGGTAGCTCTTAATCCAGGGGGTGGGTCCACACCCAGGAAGGGGAGCTCTCCATACAGGGTGTGGGTCCACACCCAGGAAGGAGAGCTCTCCATACAGGGGGTGGGTTTTTCACCCAGGAAGGGCAGCTCTCCATACAGGGGGTGGGTCCACGCAAAGGAAGGGGAGCTCTTCATACAGGGGTTGGGTTTTTCACCCAGGAAGGGCAGCTCTCCATACAGGGGGTGGGTCTACACCCAGGAAGGGGACCTCTCCATACAGGGTGTGGGTCCACACCCAGGAAGGGTAGCTCTCCATGCAAGGGGTGGGTCTACACCCAAGGAGGATAGCTCTTCATACAGGGGGAGGGTCCACACCCAGGAAGGGGACCTCTCCATCCAGGGTGTGGGTCCACACCCAGGAAGGGTAGCTCTCCATACAAGGGGTGGGTCCACACCCAGGAAGGGGAGCTCTCCATACAGGGGGTGGGTCTACACCCAGGAAGGGGAGCTCTCCATACAGGGTGTGGGTCCACACCCAGGAAGGGGAGCTCTCCATACAGGGGGTTGGTCAACACCCAGGAAGGGAAGCTCTCCATACAGGGGGTGGGTCCACACCCAGGAAGGGAAGCTCTCCATACAGGTGGGGGGGGGGGTCCACACCCAGGAAGGGAAGCTCTCCATACCAGGGATGGGTCCACACCAAGGAAGGGGAGCTCTCCATACAGGGGTGTGGGCCCACACCCAGGAATGGTAGCTCTTCATAAAGGGGTGGGTCCACACCCAGGGAGGGGAGCTCTCCATACAGGGGGTGGGCCCACACCCAGGAACGGTAGCTCTTCATACAGGGGTGGGTCCACACCCAGGTAGGGGAGCTCTCCATACAGGGGTGGGTCCACGCCCAGGAAGGGAAGCTCTCCATACAGGGAGTGGGTCCACACAAAGGAAGGGGAGCTCTCCATACAGGGGGTGGGCCAACACCCAGGAATGGTAGCTCTTCATACAGGGGGTGGGTCCACACCCAGGAAGGGTAGCTCTCCATACAGGGGGTGGGCCCACACCCAGGAATGGTAGCTCTTAATCCAGGGTGTGGCTCCACACCCAGGAAGGGAAGCTCTCCATACAGGGGGTGGGTCCACGCCCAGGGAGGGAAGCTCTCCATACAGGGGGCGGGTCTACACCCAGGGAGGGGAGCTCTTTATACAGGGGGTGGGTCCACACCTAGGAAGGGAGCTCTCCATACAGGGGGTGGGTCTACTCCCAGGGAGGGAAGCTCTCCATACAGGGGGTGGGTCCACGCCCAGGAAGGAAGCTCTCCATACAGGGGGTGGGTCCACACCCAAGGAGGGGAGCTGTCCATACAGGGGTAGGTCCACATCCAAGGAGGGGAGCTTTCCATACAGGGGTGGGTCCACACCCAATGAGGGGAGCTCTCCAAACAGTGGGTGAGTCTATGACCAAGGAGGGGTGCTGTCCATACAGGGGGTGGGTCCACACCAAGGAAGGGGAGCTGTTCATTCAGGGGGCAGTCCACACCCAGGAAGGGAACATCTCCATACAGCGGGTGGGTCTACACCCAGGAAGGGAAGCTGTCCATACAGGGGTGGGTCCACGCCCAGGAAGGGAAGCTCTCCATACAGGGAGTGGGTCCACACAAAGGAAGGGGAGCTCTCCATACAGGGGGTGGGCCAACACCCAGGAATGGTAGCTCTTCATACAGGGGGTGGGTCCACACCCAGGAAGAGTAGCTCTCCATACAGGGGGTGGGCCCACACCCAGGAATGGTAGCTCTTAATCCAGGGTGTGGGTCCACACCCAGGAAGGGAAGCTCTCCATACAGGGGGTGGGTGCACGCCCAGGGAGGGAAGCTCTCCATACAGGGGGCGGGTCTACACCCAGGGAGGGGACCTCTTTATACAGGGGGTGGGTCCACACCTAGGAAGGAAGCTCTCCATACAGGGGGTGGGTCTACTCCCAGGGAGGGAAGCTCTCCATACAGGGGGTGGGTCCACGCCCAGGAAGGAAGCTTTCCATACAGGGGGTGGGTCCACACCCAAGGAGGGGAGCTGTCCATACAGGGGGTGGGTCCACATCCAAGGAGGGGAGCTCTCCATACAGGGGTGGGTCCACACCCAGGAAGGGGAGCTCTCCATACAAGGGGTGGGTCCACACCTAGGAAGGGGAGCTCTCCATACAAGGGGTGGGTCCACACCCAGGAAGGAGAGCTCTCCATACAGGGGGTGGGTTTTTCACCCAGGAAGGGCAGCTCTCCATACAGGGGGTGGGTCCACGCCCAGGAAGGGGAGCTCTTCATACAGGGGTTGGGTTTTTCACCCAGGAAGGGCAGCTCTCCATACAGGGGGTGGGTCTACACCCAGGAAGGGGACCTCTCCATACAGGGTGTGGGTCCACACCCAGGAAGGGTAGCTCTCCATGCAAGGGGTGGGTCCACACCCAAGGAGGATAGCTCTTCATACAGGGGGAGGGTCCACACCCAGGAAGGGGACCTCTCCATCCAGGGTGTGGGTCCACACCCAGGAAGGGTAGCTCTCCATACAAGGGGTGGGTACACACCCAGGGCGCGGAGCTCTCCACACAGGGGGTGGGTCCACACCCAGGAAGGGGAGCTCGCCATACAGGGGGTGGATCCACACATAGGAAAGGGAGCTGTCCATTCAGGGGGTGGGTCTACTCCCAGGGAGGGAAGCTCTCCATACAGGGGGTGGGTCCACACCCAGGAAGGAGAGCTCTCCATACAGGGGACGGTTTCACACCCAGAAAGGGGAGCTCTTCATACAGGGGGCGGGTCCACACCCAGGAAGGGGAGCTCTCCATAGAGGGTGTGGGTCCACACCCAGGAAGGGGAGCTCTCCATACAGGGGGTGGGTGCACACCCAGGAAGGGAAGCTCTCCATACAGGGGGTGGGGCCACACCCAGGAAAGGTAGCTCTCCATTCAGGGGGTGGGCCCACACCCAGGAATGGTAGCTCTTAATCCAGGGTGTGGGTCCACACCCAGGAAGGGAAGCTCTCCATACAGGGGGTGGGTCCACGCCCAGGGAGGGAAGCTCTCCATACAGGGGGCGGGTCTACACCCAGGGAGGGGAGCTCTTTATACAGGGGGTGGGTCCACACCTGGGAAGGGAGCTCTCCATACAGGGGGTGGGTCTACTCCCAGGGAGGGAAGCTCTCCATACAGGGGGTGGGTCCACGCCCAGGAAGGAAGCTCTCCATACAGGGGGTGGGTCCACACCCAAGGAGGGGAGCTGTCCATACAGGGGGTAGGTCCACATCCAAGGAGGGGAGCTTTCCATACAGGGGTGGGTCCACACCCAATGAGGGGAGCTCTCCAAACCGTGGGTGAGTCTATGACCAAGGAGGGGAGCTGTCCATACAGGGGGTGGGTCCACACCAAGGAAGGGGAGCTGTTCATTCAGGGGGCAGTCCACACCCAGGAAGGGAACATCCCCTCACAGCGGGTGGGTCTTCACCCAGGAAGGGAAGCTGTCCATACAGGGGTGGGTCCACGCCCAGGAAGGGAAGCTCTCCATACAGGGAGTGGGTCCACACAAAGGAAGGGGAGCTCTCCATACAGGGGGTGGGCCAACACCCAGGAATGGTAGCTCTTCATACAGGGGGTGGGTCCACACCCAGGAAGAGTAGCTCTCCATACAGGGGTTGGGCCCACACCCAGGAATGGTAGCTCTTAATCCAGGGTGTGGGTCCACACCCAGGAAGGGAAGCTCTCCATACAGGGGGTGGGTGCACGCCCAGGGAGGGAAGCTCTCCATACAGGGGGCGGGTCTACACCCAGGGAGGGGACCTCTTTATACAGGGGGTGGGTCCACACCTAGGAAGGAAGCTCTCCATACAGGGGGTGGGTCTACTCCCAGGGAGGGAAGCTCTCCATACAGAGGGTGGGTCCACGCCCAGGAAGGAAGCTTTCCATACAGGGGGTGGGTCCACACCCAAGGAGGGGAGCTGTCCATACAGGGGGTGGGTCCACATCCAAGGAGGGGAGCTCTCCATACGGGGGTGGGTCTACACCCAGGAAGGGGACCTCTCCATGCAGGGTGTGGGTCCACACCCAGGAAGGGTAGCTCTCCATGCAAGGGGTGGGTCCACACCCAAGGAGGATAGCTCTTCATACAGGGGGAGGGTCCACACCCAGGAAGGGGACCTCTCCATCCAGGGTGTGGGTCCACACCCAGGAAGGGTAGCTCTCCATACAAGGGGTGGGTACACACCCAGGGCGCGGAGCTCTCCACACAGGGGGTGGGTCCACACCCAGGAAGGGGAGCTCGCCATACAGGGGGTGGATCCACACATAGGAAAGGGAGCTGTCCATTCAGGGGGTGGGTCTACTCCCAGGGAGGGAAGCTCTCCATACAGGGGGTGGGTCCACACCCAGGAAGGAGAGCTCTCCATAGAGGGGACGGTTTCACACCCAGAAAGGGGAGCTCTCCATACAGGGGGCGGGTCCACACCCAGGAAGGGGAGCTCTCCATACAGGGTGTGGGTCCACACCCAGGAAAGGGAGCTCTCCATACAGGGGGTGGGTCAACACCCAGGAAGGGAAGCTCTCCATACAGGGGGTGGGTCCACACCCAGGAAAGGTAGCTCTCCATACAGGGTGTGGGCCCACACCCAGGAATGGTAGCTCTTAATCCAGGGTGTGGGTCCACACCCAGGAAGGGAAGCTCTCCATACAGGGGGTGGGTCCACGCCCAGGGAGGGAAGCTCTCCATACAGGGGGCGGCTCTACACCCAGGGAGGGGAGCTCTTTATACAGGGGGTGGGTCCACACCTAGGAATGGAGCTCTCCATACAAGGGGTGGGTCTACTCCCAGGGGTGGAAGCTCTCCATACAGGGAGTGGGTCCACGCCCAGGAAGGAAGCTCTCCATACAGGGGGTGGGTCCACACCCAAGGAGGGGAGCTGTCCATACAGGGGGTGGGTCCACATCCAAGGAGGGGAGCTCTCCATACAGGGGTGGGTCCACACCCAAGGAGGGGAGCTCTCCAAACAGTGGGTGAGTCTATGACCAAGGAGGGGAGCTGTCCATACAGGGGGTGGGTCCACACCAAGCAAGGGGAGCTCTCCATTCAGGGGGGAGTCCACACCCAGGAAGGGAACATCTCCATACAGCGGGTGGGTCTACACCCAGGAAGGAAAGCTGTCCATACAGGGGTGGGTCCACGCCCAGGAAGGGAAGCTCTCCATACAGAGGGTTGGTCTACACCCAGGAAGGGGACATCTCCATAAAGGGGCTGGGTCTACACCACAGGCGGGGAGCTGTCCATACAGGGGGTGGGTCCACACCCAGGAAGGGAGTTCTCCATACCGGCGGTGGGTCTGCACCCAGGAAGGGGAGCTCTCCATACAGGGGATGGGTCCACATCCAGGAAGGGGAGCTCTCCATACAGGGGGTGGGTCTACACCAAGGGTGGGAAGCTCTCCATCCAGGGGGTGGGTCCACACCCAGGAAAGGGACCTCTCCATCCAGGGTGTGGGTCCACACCCAGGAAGGGTAGCTCTCCATACAAGGGGTGGGTCCACACCCAGGAAGGGGAGCTCTCCATACGGGGGGTGGGTCTACACCCAGGAAGGGTAGCTCTCCATACAAGGGGTGGGTCCACACCCAGGAAGGGGAGCTCCCCATACAGGGGCTGGGTCTACACCCAGGAAGGGGAGCTCTCCATACAGGGGGTGGGTCCACACCCAGGAAGGGGAACTCTCCATACAGGGTGTGGGTCCACACCCAGGAAGGAGAGCTCTCCATACAGGGGGTGGGTTTTTCGCCCAGGAAGGGCAGCTCTCCATACAGGGGGTGGGTCCACGCAAAGGAAGGGGAGCTCTTCATACAGGGGTTGGGTTTTTCACCCAGGAAGGGCAGCTCTCCATACAGGGGGTGGGTCTACACCCAGGAAGGGGACCTCTCCATACAGGGTGTGGGTCCACACCCAGGAAGGGTAGCTCTCCATGCAAGGGGTGGGTCTACAACCAAGGAGGATAGCTCTTCATACAGGGGGAGGGTCCACACCCAGGAAGGGGACCTCTCCATCCAGGGTGTGGGTCCACACCCAGGAAGGGTAGCTCTCCATACCAGGGGTGGGTCCACACCCAGGAAGGGGAGCTCTCCATACAGGGGGTGGGTCTACACCCAGGAAGGGGACCTCTCCATACCGGGTGTGGGTCCACACCCAAGAAGGGGAGCTCTCCATACAAGGGGTGGGTCCACACCCAGGGCGCGGAGCTCTCCACACAGGGGGTGGGTCCACACCCAGGAAGGGGAGGTCGCCATACAGGGGGTGGATCCACACCCAGGAAAGGGAGCTGTCCATTCAGGGGGTGGGTCTACTCCCAGGGAGGGAAGCTCTCCATACAGGGGGTGGGTCCACACCCAGGAAGGGGAGCTCTCCATACAGGGGACGGGTTCACACCCAGAAAGGGTAGCTCTCCATACAGGGGGCGGGTCCACACCCAGGAAGGGGAGCTCTCCATACAGGGTGTGGGTCCACACCCAGGAAGGGGAGCTCTCCATACAGGGGGTGGGTCAACACCCAGGAAGGGAAGCTCTCCATACAGGGGGTGGGTCCACACCCAGGAAGGGAAGCTCTCCATACAGGTGGGGGGGGGTCCACACCCAGGAAGGGAAGCTCTCCATACCAGGGATGGGTCCACACCAAGGAAGGGGAGCTCTCCATACAGGGGTGTGGGCCCACACCCAGGAATGGTAGCTCTTCATAAAGGGGTGGGTCCACACCCAGGGAGGGGAGCTCTCCATACAGGGGGTGGGCCCACACCCAGGAACGGTAGCTCTTCATACAGGGGGTGGGTCCACACCCAGGTAGGGGAGCTCTCCATACAGGGGTGGGTCCACGCCCAGGAAGGGAAGCTCTCCATACAGGGAGTGGGTCCACACAAAGGAAGGGGAGCTCTCCATACAGGGGGTGGGCCAACACCCAGGAATGGTAGCTCTTCATACCCCGGGTGGGTCCACACCCAGGAAGGGTAGCTCTCCATACAGGGGGTGGGCCCACACCCAGGAATGGTAGCTCTTAATCCAGGGGGTGGGTCCACACCCAGGAAGGGGAGCTCTCCATACAGGGTGTGGGTCCACACCCAGGAAGGAGAGCTCTCCATACAGGGGGTGGGTTTTTCACCCAGGAAGGGCAGCTCTCCATACAGGGGGTGGGTCCACGCAAAGGAAGGGGAGCTCTTCATACAGGGGTTGGGTTTTTCACCCAGGAAGGGCAGCTCTCCATACAGGGGGTGGGTCTACACCCAGGAAGGGGACCTCTCCATACAGGGTGTGGGTCCACACCCAGGAAGGGTAGCTCTCCATGCAAGGGGTGGGTCTACACCCAAGGAGGATAGCTCTTCATACAGGGGGAGGGTCCACACCCAGGAAGGGGACCTCTCCATCCAGGGTGTGGGTCCACACCCAGGAAGGGTAGCTCTCCATACAAGGGGTGGGTCCACACCCAGGAAGGGGAGCTCTCCATACAGGGGGTGGGTCTACACCCAGGAAGGGGACCTCTCCATACCGGGTGTGGGTCCACACCCAAGAAGGGGAGCTCTCCATACAAGGGGTGGGTCCACACCCTGGGCGCGGAGCTCTCCACACAGGGGGTGGGTCCACACCCAGGAAGGGGGGGGGTCGCCATACAGGGGGTGGATCCACACCTAGGAAAGGGAGCTGTCCATTCAGGGGGTGGGTCTACTTCCAGGGAGGGAAGCTCTCCATACAGGGGGTGGGTCCACACCCAGGAAGGGGAGCTCTCCATACAGGGGACGGGTTCACACCCAGAAAGGGGAGCTCTCCATACAGGGGGCAGGTCCACACCCAGGAAGGGGAGCTCTCCATACAGGGTGTGGGTCCACACCCTGTAAGGGGAGCTCTCCATGCAGGGGGTTGGTCAACACCCAGGAAGGGAAGCTCTCCATACAGGGGGTGGGTCCACACCCAGGAAGGGAAGCTCTCCATACAGGTGGGGGGGGGGTCCACACCCAGGAAGGGAAGCTCTCCATACCAGGGATGGGTCCACACCAAGGAAGGGGAGCTCTCCATACAGGGGTGTGGGCCCACACCCAGGAATGGTAGCTCTTCATAAAGGGGTGGGTCCACACCCAGGGAGGGGAGCTCTCCACACAGGGGGTGGGCCCACACCCAGGAACGGTAGCTCTTCATACAGGGGGTGGGTCCACACCCAGGTAGGGGAGCTCTCCATACAGGGGTGGGTCCACGCCCAGGAAGGGAAGCTCTCCATACAGGGAGTGGGTCCACACAAAGGAAGGGGAGCTCTCCATACAGGGGGTGGGCCAACACCCAGGAATGGTAGCTCTTCATACAGGGGGTGGGTCCACACCCAGGAAGAGTAGCTCTCCATACAGGGGTTGGGCCCACACCCAGGAATGGTAGCTCTTAATCCAGGGTGTGGGTCCACACCCAGGAAGGGAAGCTCTCCATACAGGGGGTGGGTGCACGCCCAGGGAGGGAAGCTCTCCATACAGGGGGCGAGTCTACACCCAGGGAGGGGACCTCTTTATACAGGGGGTGGGTCCACACCTAGGAAGGAAGCTCTCCATACAGGGGGTGGGTCTACTCCCAGGGAGGGAAGCTCTCCATACAGGGGGTGGGTCCACGCCCAGGAAGGAAGCTTTCCATACAGGGGGTGGGTCCACACCCAAGGAGGGGAGCTGTCCATACAGGGGGTGGGTCCACATCCAAGGAGGGGAGCTCTCCATACGGGGGTGGGTCCACACCCAGGAAGGGGAGCTCTCCATACAAGGGGTGGGTCCACACCTAGGAAGGGGAGCTCTCCATACAAGGGGTGGGTCCACACCCAGGAAGGAGAGCTCTCCATACAGGGGGTGGGTTTTTCACCCAGGAAGGGCAGCTCTCCATACAGGGGGTGGGTCCACGCCCAGGAAGGGGAGCTCTTCATACAGGGGTTGGGTTTTTCACCCAGGAAGGGCAGCTCTCCATACAGGGGGTGGGTCTACACCCAGGAAGGGGACCTCTCCATACAGGGTGTGGGTCCACACCCAGGAAGGGTAGCTCTCCATGCAAGGGGTGGGTCAACACCCAAGGAGGATAGCTCTTCATACAGGGGGAGGGTCCACACCCAGGAAGGGGACCTCTCCATCCAGGGTGTGGGTCCACACCCAGGAAGGGTAGCTCTCCATACAAGGGGTGGGTACACACCCAGGGCGCGGAGCTCTCCACACAGGGGGTGGGTCCACACCCAGGAAGGGGAGCTCGCCATACAGGGGGTGGATCCACACATAGGAAAGGGAGCTGTCCATTCAGGGGGTGGGTCTACTCCCAGGGAGGGAAGCTCTCCATACAGGGGGTGGGTCCACACCCAGGAAGGAGAGCTCTCCATAGAGGGGACGGTTTCACACCCAGAAAGGGGAGCTCTCCATACAGGGGGCGGGTCCACACCCAGGAAGGGGAGCTCTCCATACAGGGTGTGGGTCCACACCCAGGAAAGGTAGCTCTCCATACAGGGTGTGGGCCCACACCCAGGAATGGTAGCTCTTAATCCAGGGTGTGGGTCCACACCCAGGAAGGGAAGCTCTCCATACAGGGGGTGGGTCCACGCCCAGGGAGGGAAGCTCTCCATACAGGGGGCGGCTCTACACCCAGGGAGGGGAGCTCTTTATACAGGGGGTGGGTCCACACCTAGGAATGGAGCTCTCCATACAGGGGGTGGGTCTACTCCCAGGGGTGGAAGCTCTCCATACAGGGGGTGGGTCCACGCCCAGGAAGGAAGCTCTCCATACAGGGGGTGGGTCCACACCCAAGGAGGGGAGCTGTCCATACAGGGGGTGGGTCCACATCCAAGGAGGGGAGCTCTCCATACAGGGGTGGGTCCACACCCAAGGAGGGGAGCTCTCCAAACAGTGGGTGAGTCTATGACCAAGGAGGGGAGCTGTCCATACAGGGGGTGGGTCCACACCAAGCAAGGGGAGCTCTCCATTCAGGGGGGAGTCCACACCCAGGAAGGGAACATCTCCATACAGCGGGTGGGTCTACACCCAGGAAGGGAAGCTGTCCATACAGGGGTGGGTCCACGCCCAGGAAGGGAAGCTCTCCATACAGAGGGTTGGTCTACACCCAGGAAGGGGACATCTCCATACAGGGGGTGGGTCTACACCACAGGCGGGGAGCTGTCCATACAGGGGGTGGGTCCACACCCAGGAAGGGAGTTCTCCATACCGGCGTTGGGTCTGCACCCAGGAAAGGGAGCGCTCCATACAGGGTGTGGGTCCACACCCAGGAAGGGGAGCTCTCCATACAGGGAGTGGGCCCACACCCAGGAAGGGGAGCTCTCCATACAGGGGATGGGTCCACATCCAGGAAGGGGAGCTCTCCATACAGGGGGTGGGTCTACACCAAGGGAGGGAAGCTCTCCATCCAGGGGGTGGGTCCACACCCAGGAAAGGGACCTCTCCATCCAGGGTGTGGGTCCACACCCAGGAAGGGTAGCTCTCCATACAAGGGGTGGGTCCACACCCAGGAAGGGGAGCTCTCCATACGGGGGGTGGGTCTACACCCAGGAAGGGTAGCTCTCCATACAAGGGGTGGGTCCACACCCAGGAAGGGGAGCTCCCCATACAGGGGCTGGGTCTACACCCAGGAAGGGGAGCTCTCCATACAGGGGGTGGGTCCACACCCAGGAAGGGGAGCTCTCCATACAGGGTGTGGGTCCACACCCAGGAAGGAGAGCTCTCCATACAGGGGGTGGGTTTTTCACCCAGGAAGGGCAGCTCTCCATACAGGGGGTGGGTCCACGCAAAGGAAGGGGAGCTCTTCATACAGGGGTTGGGTTTTTCACCCAGGAAGGGCAGCTCTCCATACAGGGGGTGGGTCTACACCCAGGAAGGGGACCTCTCCATACAGGGTGTGGGTCCACACCCAGGAAGGGTAGCTCTCCATGCAAGGGGTGGGTCTACAACCAAGGAGGATAGCTCTTCATACAGGGGGAGGGTCCACACCCAGGAAGGGGACCTCTCCATCCAGGGTGTGGGTCCACACCCAGGAAGGGTAGCTCTCCATACCAGGGGTGGGTCCACACCCAGGAAGGGGAGCTCTCCATACAGGGGGTGGGTCTACACCCAGGAAGGGGACCTCTCTATACCGGGTGTGGGTCCACACCCAAGAAGGGGAGCTCTCCATACAAGGGGTGGGTCCACACCCAGGGCGCGGAGCTCTCCACACAGGGGGTGGGTCCACACCCAGGAAGGGGAGGTCGCCATACAGGGGGTGGATCCACACCTAGGAAAGGGAGCTGTCCATTCAGGGGGTGGGTCTACTCCCAGGGAGGGAAGCTCTCCATACAGGGGGTGGGTCCACACCCAGGAAGGGGAGCTCTCCATACAGGGGACGGGTTCACACCCAGAAAGGGGAGCTCTCCATACAGGGGGCGGGTCCACACCCAGGAAGGGGAGCTCTCCATACAGGGTGTGGGTCCACACCCAGGAAGGGGAGCTCTCTATACAGGGGGTGGGTCAACACCCAGGAAGGGAAGCTCTCCATAGAGGGGGTGGGTCCACACCCAGGAAGGGAAGCTCTCCATACAGGTGGGGGGGGGGGGGGGTCCACACCCAGGAAGGGAAGCTCTCCATACCAGGGATGGGTCCACACCAAGGAAGGGGAGCTCTCCATACAGGGGTGTGGGCCCACACCCAGGAATGGTAGCTCTTCATAAAGGGGTGGGTCCACACCCAGGGAGGGGAGCTCTCCATACAGGGGGTGGGCCCACACCCAGGAACGGTAGCTCTTCATACAGGGGGTGGGTCCACACCCAGGTAGGGGAGCTCTCCATACAGGGGTGGGTCCACGCCCAGGAAGGGAAGCTCTCCATACAGGGAGTGGGTCCACACAAAGGAAGGGGAGCTCTCCATACAGGGGGTGGGCCAACACCCAGGAATGGTAGCTCTTCATACAGGGGGTGGGTCCACACCCAGGAAGGGTAGCTCTCCATACAGGGGGTGGGCCCACACCCAGGAATGGTAGCTCTTAATCCAGGGGGAGGGTCCACACCCAGGAAGGGGAGCTCTCCATACAGGGTGTGGGTCCACACCCAGGAAGGAGAGCTCTCCATACAGGGGGTGGGTTTTTCACCCAGGAAGGGCAGCTCTCCATACAGGGGGTGGGTCCACGCAAAGGAAGGGGAGCTCTTCATACAGGGGTTGGGTTTTTCACCCAGGAAGGGCAGCTCTCCATACAGGGGGTGGGTCTACACCCAGGAAGGGGACCTCTCCATACAGGGTGTGGGTCCACACCCAGGAAGGATAGCTCTCCATGCAAGGGGTGGGTCTACACCCAAGGAGGATAGCTCTTCATACAGGGGGAGGGTCCACACTTAGGAAGGGGACCTCTCCATCCAGGGTGTGGGTCCACACCCAGGAAGGGTAGCTCTCCATACAAGGGGTGGGTCCACACCCAGGAAGGGGAGCTCTCCATACAGGGGGTGGGTCTACACCCAAGAAGGGGACCTCTCCATACCGGGTGTGGGTCCACACCCAAGAAGGGGAGCTCTCCATACAAGGGGTGGGTCCACACCCTGGGCGCGGAGCTCTCCACACAGGGGGTGGGTCCACACCCAGGAAGGGGGGGGGGGGTCGCCATACAGGGGGTGGATCCACACCTAGGAAAGGGAGCTGTCCATTCAGGGGGTGGGTCTACTTCCAGGGAGGGAAGCTCTCCATACAGGGGGTGGGTCCACACCCAGGAAGGGGAGCTCTCCATACAGGGGACGGGTTCACACCCAGAAAGGGGAGCTCTCCATACAGGGGGCAGGTCCACACCCAGGAAGGGGAGCTCTCCATACAGGGTGTGGGTCCACACCCTGTAAGGGGAGCTCTCCATGCAGGGGGTTGGTCAACACCCAGGAAGGGAAGCTCTCCATACAGGGGGTGGGTCCACACCCAGGAAGGGAAGCTCTCCATACAGGTGGGGGGGGGTCCACACCCAGGAAGGGAAGCTCTCCATACCAGGGATGGGTCCACACCAAGGAAGGGGAGCTCTCCATACAGGGGTGTGGGCCCACACCCAGGAATGGTAGCTCTTCATAAAGGGGTGGGTCCACACCCAGGGAGGGGAGCTCTCCATACAGGGGGTGGGCCCACACCCAGGAACGGTAGCTCTTCATACAGGGGGTGGGTCCACACCCAGGTAGGGGAGCTCTCCATACAGGGGTGGGTCCACGCCCAGGAAGGGAAGCTCTCCATACAGGGAGTGGGTCCACACAAAGGAAGGGGAGCTCTCCATACAGGGGGTGGGCCAACACCCAGGAATGGTAGCTCTTCATACAGGGGGTGGGTCCACACACAGGAAGGGTAGCTCTCCATACAGGGGGTGGGCCCACACCCAGGGAGGGAAGCTCTCCATACAGGGGGCGGGTCCACGCCCAGGGAGGGAAGCTCTCCATACAGGGGGCGGGTCTACACCCAGGGAGGGGAGCTCTTTATACAGGGGGTGGGTCCACACCTAGGAAGGGAGCTCTCCATACAGGGGGTGGGTCTACTCCCAGGGAGGGAAGCTCTCCATACAGGGGGTGGGTCCACGCCCAGAAAGGAAGCTCTCCAAAAAGGGGGGGGGGCCACACCCAAGGAGGGGAGCTGTCCATACAGGGGGTAGGTCCACATCCAAGGAGGGGAGCTTTCCATACAGGGGTGGGTCCACACCCAATGAGGGGAGCTCTCCAAACAGTGGGTGAGTCTATGACCAAGGAGGGGAGCTGTCCATACAGGGGGTGGGTCCACACCAAGGAAGGGGAGCTGTTCATTTAGGGGGCAGTCCACACCCAGGAAGGGAACATCTCCATACAGCAGGTGGGTCTACACCCAGGAAGGGAAGCTGTCCATACAGAGGTGGGTCCACGCCCAGGAAGGGAAGCTCTCCATACAGGGAGTGGGTCCACACAAAGGAAGGGGAGCTCTCCATACAGGGGGTGGGCCAACACCCAGGAATGGTAGCTCTTCATACAGCGGGTGGGTCCACACCCAGGAAGAGTAGCTCTCCATACAGGGGGTGGGCCCACACCCAGGAATGGTAGCTCTTAATCCAGGGTGTGGGTCCACACCCAGGAAGGGAAGCTCTCCATACAGGGGGCGGGTCTACACCCAGGGAGGGGAGCTCTTTATACAGGGGGTGGGTCCACACCTAGGAAGGAAGCTCTCCATACAGGGGGTGGGTCTACTCCCAGGGAGGGAAGCTCTCCATACAGGGGGTGGGTCCACGCCCAGGAAGGAAGCTTTCCATACAGGGGGTGGGTCCACACCCAGGAAGAGTAGCTCTCCATACAGGGGGTGGGCCCACACCCAGGAATGGTAGCTCTTAATCCAGGGTGTGGGTCCACACCCAGGAAGGGAAGCTCTCCATACAGGGGGCGGGTCTACACCCAGGGAGGGGAGCTCTTTATACAGGGGGTGGGTCCACACCTAGGAAGGAAGCTCTCCATACAGGGGGTGGGTCTACTCCCAGGGAGGGAAGCTCTCCATACAGGGGGTGGGTCCACGCCCAGGAAGGAAGCTTTCCATACAGGGGGTGGGTCCACACCCAAGGAGGGGAGGTGTCCATACAGGGGGTGGGTCCACATCCAAGGAGGGGAGCTCTCCATACAGGGGTGGGTCCACACCCAGGAAGGGGAGCTCTCCATACAAGGGGTGGGTCCACACCTAGGAAGGGGAGCTCTCCATACAGGGGGTGGGTCCACACCTAGGAAGGGGAGCTCTCCATACAGGGGGTGGGTCCACACCTAGGAAGGGGAGCTCTCCATACAGGGTGTGGGTCCACACCTAGGAAGGAGAGCTCTCCATACAGGGGGTGGGTTTTTCACCCAGGAAGGGCAGCTCTCCATACAGGGGGTAGGTCCACACCCAGGAAGGGGAGCTCTCCATACAGGGGGCGGGTTCACACCCAGAAAGGGGAGCTCTCCATACAGGGGGCGGGTCCACAACCAGGAAGGGAAGCTCGCCATACAGGGTGTGGGTCCACACCCAGGAATGGGAGCTCCCCATACAGGGGGTGGGTCAACACCCAGGAAGGGAAGCTCTCCATACAGGGGGTGGCTATACACCCAGGAAGGGAAGCTCTCCATACAGGTGGGGCGGGGGGGGGTAGGGGTCCACACCCAGGAATGGAAACTCTCCATACCAGGGATGGGTCCACACCAAGGAAGGGGAGCTCTTCATACAGGGGGTGGGTCCACACCCAGGAAGGGGAGCTCTCCATACAGGGGTGGGTCCACGCGCAGGAAGGGAAGCTCTCCATACAGGGAGTGGCTCCACACAAAGGAAGGGGAGCTCTCCATGCAGGGGGTGGGCCAACACCCAGGAATGGTAGCTCTTCCTACAGGGGGTGGGTCCACACCCAGGAAGGGTAGCTCTCCATACAGGGGGTAGGCCCATACCCAGGAATGGTAGCTCTTAATCCAGGGGGTGGGTCCACACCCAGGAAAGGGAGCTCTCCATACAGGGGGTGGGTCCACGCCTCAGGGAGGGAAGCTCTCCATACAGGGGGCGGGTCTACACCCAGGGAGGGGAGCTCTTCATACAGGGGGTGGGTCCACACCCAGGAAGGGAACTCTCCATACAGGGGGTGGGTCCACACCCAGGGAGGGGAGCTCTCTATACAGGGTGTGGGTTTACACCCAGGAAGGGGAGCTCTTCATACAGGGTGTGGGCCCGCACCCAGGAAGGGTAGCTCTTCATACCAAGGGGGGGTCCACACGAAGGAAGGGGAGTTCTCCATACAGGGTGTGGGTCCACACCCAGGAAGGGAAGCTCTTCATACCAAGGGGGTGTCCACACGAAGGAAGGGGAGCTCTCCATACAGGGGGTGGGTCCACACGAAGGAAGGGGAGCTCTCCATACAGGGGGTGGGCCCACACCCAGAAATGGTAGCTCTTCATACAGGGGGTGGGTCCACACCCAGGGAGGGGAGCTCTCCATACAGGGGGTGGGCCCACACCCAGGAATGATAGCTCTTCATACAGGGGATGGGTTCACACCCAGGAAGGGGAGCTCTCCATACAGGGGGTGGGTCCACGCCCAGGGAGGGAAGCTCTCCATACAGGGGGTGGGTCCACACCCAGGAAAGGGAGCTCTCCATACAGGGGGTGGGTCTACACCTAGGAACGGGAGCTCTCCATACAGGGGTGGGTCCACACCCAGGAAGGCGAGCTCTCCATACAGGGGGCGGGTCTACACCCAGGGAGGGGAGCTCTCCATACAGGGGGTGGGCCCACACCCAGGAAGGGTAGCTCTTCATATAGGGGGTGGATCCACACCCAGGAAGGGAAGCTCTTCATACAGGGGGTGGGTCTACACCCAGGAAGGGCAGCTCTCCATGCAGAGGGTGGGTCTACTCCCAGGGAGGGAAGCTCTCCATACAGAGGGTGGGTCCACATCCAGGGAGGGGAGCTCTCCATACAGGGTGTGGCTCCACACCCAGGAAGGGGAGCTCTTCATACAGGGGGTGGATCCACACCCAGGAAGGGAGTTCTCCATACAGGTGGTGGGCCCACACCCAATATGAAGTGCACTTTGTTACAGGGATATCCCCCACCGCATGCTGTTGTGGATTCCTTCTAATTCCCCATTTCTCCGTCGTAACATTCTTTGTATGATTTAACCCCCCCCCCCTGCCCCACCCTTTTCACATCCTGGAGCCATGCCTGTTGCGATGATTGGATATTAGCAGGATCAATTTTCCAATAACCAAACGTTTAACTGCAATCAATAACTTGTGACACATAACAAAGCAACGGTTCTTTTTTTCTTATTGTTCTCAAGCGACGAAGTTTACTGCATATCGTCATTTATTGATATATCCATACCACAACATCGAAATCAACTCACGTTTCGAGGTCAACGCCAGAACTTGTTTTCAGTGTTTTGATCGCTTGCCGCCAGGTGGTGTCAAGGATGGGTTGACGATGTACGTCATGTTGACCGCTCAATACAGGGCGTGGACACCTGTCAGTAAATCACAGAGGTGTTCATACACCACAGCCCCAGTTTGTTTATAGACATGTTTGTTACAATAAAATATCCAAATGCATGCAATAATGATACTTGTATTCTGTAACATTGATTGAAAACCGAGTAACATCTTTATCGATTCAAACGACGCATGCTAGTTAAATGCAGGATTTCATTCTCTGGTAATAGGTGGAACAAAGCTATGTCTGACTGCATTTGAAGTCGACTTTGCTTTGGGTGAGCCATTTTTTAGCAAATCCGTTAGTTGGTGGTTAATTCAGAGAATCAACTTCTTTCAAACTACGATTTTGTTAGCATATCAACCGCTCCCGCTGCATTTGTGCAAACAACTTCTATACGAAACTGTCCGCATCTCGTCGTCTCGATTCCGTATCAAAGCGGTTCCCACAGATCGAAATACACGTGGCTTATGTTTATATTTTGGGGTTTCTAGTTTTAATTAAACGACTTAACCAATCGTGACTGGATTTTATAAAGATGAGGCAATGGACCGTTCCAGATACCCCTGGCGACATCTGTCGTCAAAAATAGGTGTTTTTCCGGTTAGAAAACCGATTCCCGCATTCGTTGGCAATGCATGCGCATGTTAGGGCCCAAGAGGGGCTTTTTCGACACGGCGACACAGCGACAACGCGACATTGGGGTTGTTTTAGAATCGACATGCGACATAAGACTAAGCGACACGCGACATGGAACTTTTCTTAAAATCGACACGCGACATGGACCTTTTCTTAAAATCGACACGCGGCATGGCTACCCCCCACCCCCCCCCCCTTCAGGGGCCCTTATGTTTGTGGGTTTAAGTGCGAGGTTTGCACGCTTCTTCCGTCAGCGTAGTGAAAGTCATTACATTCGCCCGTTAGCATTGATATCAACTGTTTCTCGGCTTATATACCTCCATCTCGTTCTTAAAATGGTATCTTTTGATAGTCAAGATATTTATCTGAGTGTACAAAGTGGGTCTTTGTTTTTAGAAACCATACTGTTAACCGGTTTAAAAGTATGTAGCTATATGTCTGTACTGACCTGTTGCGGGCTATGCAGCACAGCGCGAGCTAGAGTTCACCCGAAACAAGCTCCTGCTAGAATTTCCCCTGGAATGGTCTATATAGGAGGGGGGCAAGGGGGGGGGGTCGTCTTCCCAGATCACGAAGAATAAATTTCTTTATTCCCAGGTCACGATGAATTAAAAGCAGAACTCTCTGCATGCAATGGAAGGGGGGAAACACGATACTAAACTGACGATTCCTCAATTCACGTTTACTCAATATTAAAATTCCCAGTTCACGATTAATGAAAATCCTTGATGACGGCGGTCGGCTAATACGCCATTCCCAGTTCGCGAAGAATTATTTGCCTCATTCCCAGTTCACGGTGAAAATAAAAAGCCCAATCCCGAGGAACGCAAATACCCCTTGCCCCCCGCCCCCCCCCCCCCCACCCCCCGCCTTTATATGGAACGTTAAACATGACGGTGTCGAACGCTTTTGAAACGGACTACAAACTTCAAACATACGCGTCATATATACGCGTTATGTATACGCGTTATGTATGCGCGCTATGGGTACACGTTATGTGTACGCGTTATGGGTACGCGTTATGCATAGGGGTTATGGGTAAGCGTTATGTATACGCGGTATGTATACGCGTTATGGGTACGGGTTATGTATACGCGTTATGGGTACGCGTTATGTATACGCGTTATGGGTACGCGTTATAAAGACGCGTTATACATACGCGTTGTGCTTAGTACGCGTTATGTATACGCGTCACATGTACGAGTTATATATACGCGATGTGTGACGCGTTATACATACGTGTTATATTTACGTGTTGGGTATACGCTTCTAATATATACTCTCAATATATACGCGTTATGTATGAGTTACGGCCACTTATTTATCATTTTTATATCACCTATATATCATATTTCGAAATTTGATCTTCTTACCCCCCTCGACCCCCCCGCCCCCCGATCTTCTAACCCCGCAACCCCAATCTCACCCCATGCCCCCTCAGCTCAGAAAACTGACGACTGGTGAAGGGGGGGGGGGGGGTGTGCGTACGAAAACGACCTACATTTACCTGGGTAAACGCGCATTGTTGCCCCTGCTTATGGTTTGGGTTTCATTGCGTCATGTGGGTTAATGGCTACTATACTTGACGGTATTAACACGGTCTTTGGGGTGGTACAGGCGACGTGTGTGTAACAGTTAACGAAAGGGTGAGACTTGGTACAGGTGTATACGACATGTGTAGATAGCACAGGGGCATAACATGTATAACAACTACACAGGGGCATAACATGTATAACAACTACACAGGGGCATAACATGTATAACAACTACACAGGGGCATAACATGTATAACAACTACACAGGGGCATAACATGTATAACAACTACACATGGGCATAACATGTATAACAACTACACATGGGCATAACATGTATAACAACTACACAGGGGCATAACATGTATAACAACTACACAGGGGCATAACATGTATAACAACTACATAGGGGCATAAACATGTATAACAACTACACATGGGCATAACATGTATAACAACTACACAGAGGCATAACATGTATAACAACTACACAGAGGTATAACATGTATAACAACTACACAGGGGCATAACATGTATAACAACTACACATGGGCATAACATGTATAACAACTACACAGAGGTATAACATGTATAACAACTACACAGGGGCATAACATGTATAACAACTACACAGAGGTATAACATGTATAACAACTACACAGGTGCATAACATGTATAACAACTACATATGGGCATTATGTCCTTTGTACACATGAGTTATATATAAAAGTTATCGGTAAGAGGTATGAATAACACGTTACCATAACAAGTATGTTATGGATAATATATGTACATAGCAGGTATAATGTGCACATAACAGGTATAATATGCATATAACAGGTATAATATGTACATAACAGGTACAATGTGCACATAACAGGTGTAATATGCATATAACAGGTATAATATGTATATAACAGGTATAATGTGCACATAACAGGAAAAAAAAGAAAATATAATATAATATAAGGTATAATATGTATATAACAGGTATAATATGCACATAACAAGTGTAATATGTATATAGCAGGTATAATATGTATATACAGGTATAATATGTATGTAACAGGTATAATATGTATATAACAGGTATAATATGCATATAACAGGTATAATATGCATATAACAGGTATACGATATGTATATACAGGTATAATATGCATATAACAGGTATAATATGCATATAACAGGTAAAATATGCATATAACAGGTATAATATGCATGTAACAGGTATAATATGCATATAACAGGTATAATATGCATATAACAGGTATAATATGTATATAACAGGTATAATATGTATATAACAGGTATAATATGTATATGGCAGGTATAATATACATATAACAGGTAAAATATGCATATAAGTGGTATAATATGCATATAACAGGTAGTATGTATATCAGGTATTGACAACATGTTTAAAAACAGGTATAGATAACATGTTTAAATAACAGCTGTAGATAACACCATTGTGGCCAGGTTTGACATGTTCGCTCGATGAAACAACCGAACATAGTGTCAACATTTGTGTTTCGTTAAAGTTACATGTGGAGCTGACCGTTGCAACGACCGTTGTACCAAAATAAACATAAACAGGAAATGTTACCTTTGACCACAAGCAGTGTCAACGGCCACCGCTAAAGAAAAAGTGGCGCTCGGGACGCTTCTATTGTCTCATATAATTTAGCGCTTGGGCCCCCTGTCGGTGGCCCCGGTAAACGACTTGTTTACACACGTTTATGACGTTTCAAATCAGCACAAGTTTTCATTTTTGTGGCGGACAATTCATGAATTTGAAATGTTTTGCTCATTGGCAGATAATTGGTGAGCGATATGGTAGGTGTTTATTGGCTGTTATGAACCTCAAGGCCTTAGGTTTGTGTTCTTATACGCAAATTTGGCATTCAAAAACAGCTAAACAACTCCACATGCAACTTTAAGAACTGTGATGCTCATGGCGATTTTACCAATTTTCGGTCAACTCGTAAACCGAATCTTGCTGGTAGCTAAAGCGTATATTTATCGTTGGAAGTGGGCCAAGCGCTTAATGGTAAAATAATTGCAGCATGTATTCTTACGGGGCAGAAAGGTTTAATGTAAAGCATAAACATAAATTTGTGTCTATTTTCAAGTAAATATAACAACCACTTCAGGCATTTAATACAGACTACTATATAAGTTACTACTATATAAGCTTATATATGACTTATATATGTATATATTAACCATACATATCAACAACATACATTGGTTTGTCACCCAATTTTTGTGTGTTTATAACGTGAACTATTTGTAAGCTTATGGAATAAATAATTTACTAAAAAAGTATTTTATGGATAACATGTACAGGAAATAATCATTTATTGATAATGAGTGAGCATAACATGACAGTGTAGCATTCATGACAATTCACATGTGTATAATATACATCGTTTAATGTCGTTAAGCAGCTTTGGGACCATTGTCAGAGCAGTGCTGGTCCGTCCCTGTGGCCTGGATACCGGATGGCCTCCTAATTGATATAGCAATTGACAGTTTATCCACTGGATCCAAACACGGCTCCGCCAGCGCTTAATCCATTAATCCTTAATCCCTCGCAGGAGATTAATTGGCCCAATATAGCCCGTATGTGCACAACAGCGGCTTAAAACACCAATTCGTCAATCAGTTGCTGTCCTGGATACCGAACTGCTCCAACCGCTGTACGGACAGCAGGCTGTACATAGTGGTGAGCCGTGTGGCCTCAGTACTTGTGATAACACACACACACGGCCCCACCAGTGCTTAACAACACCACGAGCGCCCTCTATCTGGAGACTCGAACTTTGAACTGGTTCAAGTGTCGACTTTATTTTTCCCGACCTTACTTCACATTCACACCGGATATAACGATCGAGTCACCCTTGTTACCGCACCGAGCGGTTTGTTCCATGGACGACACTTACCCTCGCTCGCTATGATATTTTGATCATCTGGGGCTAAACCAGATACCAGATCGTGGATACGACTGCAGGTTGTGACATAGATAAAAGGTAAGGGGTCTTATGGTTTTAGGCGACCCTAACATATGCATAATTGGGTGGATACCATTGTGGGTGGTGGTCAAGTATAAGCCCTTCGAGGTATAACGCAGGTCGGTGGTATGCTAGCAAAGGCCGTTGAGCACTCGAGCACTCGAGCACGCATCAGCAGTTTTTTACATCTTTTGATATAGGTTGGTTGGTTATACAGAACGCTTTAACCACTTTGGTCATATCGCGTCAATGGGAGAAGGAAGGGAGAGTGGAGCCATGTCCCCGGGGGTAACCCCCTACTCTCTGCGTATAAGGACATGGGATCTTTATCATGCGACCACGCAGACAAGGCCACAGCGGGGCGCGAACCACCGATCCACGTGCCGTTATGTTCTCAGATGACCAGAGCACTGAAGGCGAGCGCTCTAACCCACTGAGCTCTCGGGCCGGCCCCGATTCTTACATGGAGGTTCAGTTGGTGTGAGCTCATGTTGAGTAAAAAAAAACTAATTCTCCGTCAATTGGGGTAACGTGGTCCACCCCTCGCTCTATACTGAGCAGGAGCTGATCTTGGAATTTGAAAGGAGGACGGGGTGCAGAGGCGGATCTAGGAATTTGCCAAGGGTGGGGTTGCTCTCTGAAAACTTGCGACCAGGGCGGGGGGGTGCTCTCTAGCTTGAACTTGCGACCGCGGGGGGGTGCTCTCTGAAAAACTTGCGACCGCGGGTGGGGGGGGGGGGGCGCTGCTCGGAGAAGCCAACTTTAACAGTGTATGTTCAGGTTCCCGAGGGGGGGGGGGGGGTTGCAACCCCCCTAACCCCCCCCCCCCCCTGGCGGATCTAGTTTGTAGTATTGGGGTGGTGGGGTGCAAAATGTCACTTTGCGATATCCGTCTTCAGAAAACCAGACGTTCACAGTGTGTGCTAATATTCCCATGAGGGAACGACCCACCATGCCCCAGAAACGACGATAACCAACACACACGACCCACCATGCCCCACACACGACCCACCATGCCCCAAACACGACTCACCATGCACCACACACGACCCACCATGCCCCACACACGACAATAACCAACACACACGACCCACCATGCCCAAAACACGACAATAACCAACACCCACGCCCCACCATGCCCCACACATGACAATAACCAACACCCACGACCCCACATGCCCCACACACGACCCACCATGCCCCACACACGACAATAACCAACACACGCGACCCACTATGCCCCACACACGACCCACCATGCCCCACACACGACAATAACCAACACACGCGACCCACTATGCCCCACACACGACCCACCATGCCCCACACACGACAATAACCAACACACGCGACCCACTATGCCCCACACACGACCCACCATGCCCCACACACGACAATAACCAACACACACGACACACTATGCCCCACACACGACCCACCATGCCATACAAACGTGTTTGTAAAGTCACAAGCATGCTAGAAAAACCAATAAATCAGCGCCATGGGAATAAGACATTAAGTAACGCCCACTGTGATTGGTTTGGTGTCAAACTAACTGTTAGAGGCATGCCCAGTACTTTACACATGTGTTAATCATGTTATCAAGGTATTTCTATCACTCTAAACGACCGTGTTTATACACTTACAGACACGCCCTTAACTACGCAGTCGTGTTTAATCTTGAAAGTAAGCCTGATGTGATGTCGTAAACTTCACACACAACACGATAATTTATCAACCAACATTTAGCGTGAAATTTAAGTTAAAGAAAGTTTCAGTTATCTCGTTCCTTTATTTTTCTTCTGGCGACATTCGTTGGCTAAAGATGAACCCTGCATTATGTTTGTAATGCAAGCATAAAACTAGGGCTGCTTCGTACCTCATACCGCCCATAGTGCCCCTCCCTCCCCCACCACCTCAACCCCCCCCCCACCACCTCAACACCCACCCAGCCCCCACCCACCACCTCAACACCCCCACCCAGCATCCACATCCTACAACCACTTTCCCACAACATTTTTTATCGAGCCTGGCACTGTATCATCCTGCATTAGGCGCCCGTGGCCGAGGGTTCAGACTTATCAGGTTGGTGGAGACGAATTTTCCTTGAGCACATAACATTGCGCTAGCCACCGCCTTCTCCTCAGACTGACAACACATGCCCAATGCCATAAACAAACCTCTAACGACACGTTTATTTGTGTTTCTTCCTCTTCAGTGACGTTCCATTGGTAAACACATATGGAGAAAAGCTATCATGACAGAAGTCTGCGGCGAAAAGCTATACCTAAAACTAAACTGACACTAACTGCAAGCGCACTGTTAAAATCCTTAACTTAAAACCCACATATACCTTCCCGGCTAAACTAACAAGCTAAGAAAGTTTTTTTTTTTTTTTTTTTTTTTTTTATTCTCCGAAAAGCGGCGTATAACACATTGACAATATCTGTACACAACTATGCAAACATACAAACGTCACCTTTAAGTATCAGCTATTACATCATATATTGGGTCCCACTTGGCTTTAAAACTTTCCCTTGCTCTTCCCGGTGTTTCTGCCACTCTGCTCTCTATCTCGAAATAGTATTTTATAAGCCGAATTATAGCCGTTACCCTTGGCGTGACTCCTTTCCACTTACAAACATATATATGGTATTTGGTAACAATGAAAACAAGGTTAATCAGTTCTTTATGTGGTAAAGCTGCCCCGAGCATAGCAGATGTGAAGTTGATATATTTACTAAAATTGGATCGGCTTGACTCATCTAGCCATGCGCCTATGTTTTCCCATATCTGCTTTACTATAACACAATTCCAAAACATATGTTCTATTGTTTCGTCATTCTGGTTACATAAGGCGCATCTTTTTGATTCAGCCAATTTACACAAAAACAAGTGGGAGTTGGTAACCATATTTCTACACAAAAAATTATACTGGAAACTCCGCAGTCTTTCGTCCAGGGTGGAGCTCAAGGGTAACTTATAGATTATTCGCCATTGGTATTCATCAATATTCTGGTTGAGCTTCTCTTTCCATTTCGATTCACTAGTCTTCACAAATGTACACTCTTTCACCAGTAGCTTATATACAACATTACAAATTCTCTCGTTCTGCCTTAAAAACTTGATATGTATTCTCTCTATACCAGGTTGCTTTTTTCCCTGCTCTTGGCTTTGTGCTCTCCATTGTCTGGGAAGGCTATGTGTTAAACTATAAAAATCCGCGAAGTTCATAATAACATTATATCTTTTACCAAACTCACTCCATCCATAGGGAGAACCGTCTTCCCTTAGCATATCGTTATAGTAAATCACCCCTTTCTTGATAAGTTCAGCTTTTCGTCGAGTAAGATTTTCGTTCTTTAAGAAGTAAGAATTCCAAATTGGCGCATCAAAAGGATGCTCCCCACGTATTATATTTTTGACATAAATCCATTCTCTTAAAACCTCTGACCAAAAAGGGTTTGCTTTCGCTTCCAACAGATGCAGCGATTGCGGGTCAAGCTCCCAACATAAGGTTTTGTCTTCGCAAATAGTTTCAGTAAAGAGGTTCTGCCAGGCTCCTTCAGTGGCAACTAGTCTTTTTATCCAAGTAATCTTTAGCGCCTTTATAAAAGATGGTATGTGGGTCAGGTTAAGCCCACCGTCCTCTACCTGTTGTACCATGCGTTTTAGTGCAATTTTAGACCGTTTTTTCTTCCATAAAAATGACCGTACAATACCCTCAAGACGATTAACAAATGATTTATCTGGTAGGGGCAGAACAGACAGAACGTGCACCAACTTTGGTATAGCTAAAGTTTTCAAAACTGTCACTCTGCCTCTTAACGACAGGTTTCTTCGCCCATAAGCTGTTAACATATTTTCAACTTCTACCAATTTACTATCAAGATTTAATTTGGGTACTTTAGCGAGATCAATGTCAAATCTTATCCCTAACAGTACAAAACTTGTGACCCAACAAAGTTCTAGATCTGCGCATATCTTATCTTTATAGAATATATTTTGGCCTTCTTCCCAGCCACACTGCTTTTGTTTTTGCGACATTTATCTTCAATCCTGAACATTTGCTAAACGCCTCTAGCATCCGCATAGCAGCTCTCAAAGAACCTTCACTGCCATCCAAGAACAAAAAAGTGTCGTCGGCATATTGACCGAGTTTATACACATGCTGGAAAAACCGAATACCTCTGATCTTACTGTCATTCTTAATTGCCATAGAGAGTGGCTCAATGGCCAAGATAAATAAATACGGTGACAAGGGGTCTCCTTGTCTACACCCTCTCTCCAGTTTAAAGAAGTCTGAGAAGTGGCCATTGTTAATGACACAGCTATTAGATTCAGAATATAAAATATTACAATATCTCCTAAACGACTCCCCAAAACCGTATTCATTTAGTACTCGCGTTAAATATGACCAGCTTACCGTGTCGAAGGCCTTTTCGAAATCTAGTAACAGTAGCAATGCTGTCTTATTTTGTTCTTTTAAATAATGCATAACATCGTAGACTAGTCTCGTGTTTTCCCCAATAAATCGACCACTCAGGAATCCCTTTTGATCTGAACTAATAATATGTGGAAGTACTTTTTTCATGCGCAAAGCCAGCGCTCCCGAGAGAATCTTATAATCTGCGTTCAGGAGGGTTATGGGGCGCCAATTTTTCATATATTCCTATTGTTTGTCCTGTTTTGGAAGGCAAGTAATAATCCCTTGCTTCTGTGTGATAGAAAGTGTACCCTGCTTGTAAGCGTAATTTAGACTTCTTAGAAGATACCCGCCAATATCTTTCCAGAAAAACTTAACAAAGTCTATTGGTATACCGTCACTTCCAGGGCACTTGTTATTTTTCATATTCTGGATAACTTCCTTTACTTCATCACTAGTTATTTCCCCTTCACATGCTTCCATTTGTTCATCAGTCAAACGTTTTACATTCTTTTCGTTTAAAAACTCATTAATGTGATTCTTTCCACAAATGTTATCATTGTTTGCATAAAGCCGTTTATAGAACCCCCTTTGTGCCCTCAATATAGCCTCTTGATGTACGATTTCCTCTCCATCCACCAGTTTACTGATCAATTTATTGATGTAATTTCTCTTTTCCAGACTGCAAAAATATCTTGTTGGCTTTTCACCCTCTTCGTAATACTTTGCCTTCGCGCGTAACATAATGGCCTTTACCCCAGGGGCCCGTAGCCGCTCTAAGTTTGCACAAAGTTCGTCTCGTTTTTTAATGATGTCATCGGGCTGTTCTCCACTTCTTTGTAATAAATTGTCTAGTTCCGTTAGTTCTCTCTGTACCGTCGCTATCGTTTCATTCGTTGCCTTTTTTTAAAATGTACTGTAACTTATAGTGGTGCCCTTAATTTCTAATTTTAGCATTTCATAGAACAGTTGATCGTTTACAGCATTATTCGAGTGGTCGTCCGATACCATATGATTGCCCCTGCCATATTGATGTTCCACCTTGGTGACACAGGTTTTGATCATGTTAACATACTGTTGATCGTGCAGCAAAGATGTGTTCATTTTCCAGAATCCCCGGCCCCTATCTAAGGTCAATCCCTGAACATCTATCGTTATTAAGGAGTGGTCCGTTCTATACCCATATCCGATTGATGCCTTTTGTATGGTAGCGTGAATATCTGAGGACACAAGAAAAAAATCTAGCCTTGCCCTTTGTGTTTTTCTCTGTTGATTTACCCAAGTATATCTTCTTGTGTCCGCATGGAGAATTTTCCAACAGTCTATCAGCTCAAGAGTGGCCATCATATCCAATACGCGTTTTCTTGCCTTAGTGTTATTTTCCCTCTTATATCCATATGTAACCAGCTCTTGATTTAGGACCAAATTCCAGTCTCCACATATTATTATTGTGGCATTACCCAGTTTCTCTATTCTGCGCTGTAAATCAGTGTAAAATTCTGGACAATCCTTATTTGGACCATACACACAACCCAAAGTCATCCTAGTTCCATTGATAGTGACATCTAATAATATTAAATTACCTGCGTTATCTTTCTCTACCCCATGTACTTCATATTGTGCACTATTTGCAAAGACTATTGCTACCCCCCTTGCTCGAGACGAAACTGAGTTAAAAAAACACTCGCTCGGCCATTCAGTACTCAAAGCCACCTGCGAGATCGAGTCTAAGTGTATATCTTGCATGCAATACACGCTCAATTTTTTTTCAACAAGCCATATTCTAACGTCATTACGCTTGTGTGCAGACCCAATTCCTCTCACATTCATGCTTCCAATTGTAAATTCGTTATTCATGACTATGATTACAATATATATGCATAGATTGATATTGCCATACTTTTCGAAGTTGTGATTTTACATTTACATACATCCCAGAAAAATTCCCAAGTACAGAAAATACGTATACAGCGAAATATAGACAAATTATATACCACAATAGAGAACGGAAAGTACAAAAAAATACACAACACAGGAGCAATTAAAATTAAAACAAATGGAAAACCCTGTCAGATCGCACCGAGAAGCTAAGAAAGTTGGTGACACAAGCGACACCGTGCATAGCCTCTCCTTTCGCAGTTTTCGCGGCCTCCTCCACCCCATAGAGTTCCGCGGGGAGGAGTTACTTAATATATTGCTGAACATCGCAGAAACCCCCCCCCATACCACATTTGTATAATAATGCCCCCCCCCCCCCCCACCCGGCATACAGCCTTTATTTCTATTCAGAAATTATTTCCACGTTATTGAGCGCCTGAAACCTAGGGCGTGTTCGATTTAACTGAAACCAACGGGAAACCGAAACCGTTTTTGAAACCGGTTTTAACGGTTTGCCCACCCAAAGGCGAACGCATAGTTCCATTTGTCTACAGTTTCATCATGTATTTTGGCATTGACCATGTACTTATGAAGGTATGCCAGCGTAAATATGTCTGTTTCATTTTCTACCCGCGATTGGACTGTCCGTTAATAAATTATTATCATAATTGTGTACAGAAGTCTCTATTCTTTACATTTATGATTAGTTATGGTGTATGTGTTGATTGAACTGACCGTTCCGCGGAACCGAAACCGTCAAACCAGCTCTCTCGATAGTCTCACGGTTTTGAGCAATCGGTTTCGGTTCTTCTTGTTTTGGTTTCATGTATATCGAACACGCCCTTAATATAAAATTCAGTTTCACCCGGTTTGTGCCGAATCGTGGAAGAAACCGTCTCCCCCCCCCCTCACCCTACCCCAAAAGCCTTATGAATCTCCAAATGTCAAGGCAAGTGGTGATATAGGTGTAAAATATATTTAAAATGACAGCCGTTTACGACAAAACCTTTTCATTTTACATATTCTTCCATTTTGTGAGTGTGTACTTGTTTGTGTTGACATCCATATGCATGAGTGCGTGATAATTACCGAAAAGCGACCAGATGATTACCGATACGGCGACGACGTGCGGGGATAACTACCAAAAATTCGACCACTTGCGTGACCAAGCTCCCCGCACGGTGGCGCTACGCAAACTCCGCTTTTACCGCCGCTGTCGGCCGGGGTCAAATTTTAAGATTCTTGAAAAACGGTCAAATCAGCTGTAATTTCTTGCATCATTATAATTTTCAAGAATAAAACATAAAAATAACGAGCTCTGTGTATTTAATACAGCCAAACACTTTCGAAAAAGTTATAATTGGGACTGAAATCTTTCTTGTCACCACCTGATACCGTGTGTTATTAGGCTTAGGCTGGGTATCCATTGCAACTCGTGGTGCAGTGTGCCTGTTCATGCAGTAGCTAGGCTGACGGATCTTCCTGTATTTTTGCAGAGGACCATCGTAGCAGACTGCTGACCTCCCGCGGCGTCAGCATGGCCAGCGAGACTGTGGTAAGGTAGCTCCAGAGACCCATTGATAGTATAACTCCGCCCCTTCTATAGCGGCGGTCAGCTGAGCGGCGCCACGGTAAAAGGAGCTATTGCAATAGTGGTCTGAAAGGGGTAAATGGCGACACGCGACACAGGCATAATTGAAAAATCGACATTCGACACTGACCCCCAAATTCCGACACTGAGGATCTAAAAAAGCGACATCGGCACAGATTTTTGAAAAAACGACACTTAACGTCGTGAAATATTTTCAAAGAATTTTCACAAATCGACACTGGAAATTGGATCCCCCTTCCAGACCCCCCAACAATGGGCTACAGTAGGTTTGTCTTTTAACAAGGCTGCTGTAGGATTTTTGATCAATAGCTCTATCTGGCAAATATTCCACAACTATATAAAAATATGAGAGTACTGCGCTTCTAATAAAATGTTCTACTACAGTCATAAAACACGTAAGTTATTGAGCTATTTAAAAAATATTCTACAACTACAGTCATACCGATTTGGGCGTACTGAGCTTTTTTATCGTATTTAAGCGTCACGTGTTGCCATTTTGCCAGGGAATTGATGTGACCACATGTGTTGTTGTCCACGCTGTAGTCTGGCAAAGAACACATTATACAATAGAAGATATAAACGGAATGCACTTGAGACAGAGCCATGCAATTTGAGTTACAAAGTCATAAAACCAATCGGAACAAAGTCCGATATTTACAGGATTTGGGGATACGCAGGAGTGAGGGGTCGGCTTGGGGAGGTAGGCTATTACTGTATATCCACTTATTTCACTACTGCACTCGAAGACAAACGGACACAACCGACAAAGCTATGTATGAGTATATATAGAAGTTGCACTACATGTTCACAGCGTATTTAGAGCATCATAATTCATCAATCTCATACAGTGGACCCTCACCCTCTCTGTGTCGGTAGCGGTTCAGAGGTGAGGGCATATGGGCACTCGAATCGATGCAATGTCAGTATATTTGGACCATGATGACGGCAGGGATGGCGGGGTATGGTATGCTGGAAGGCGGGGGGGGCAGTTCATCAAGTTCGACCACCTAGTAGGGGTCTGAAAGGGGGGGGGGGGGAGGGTCCAGTGTCGAGTGTCAATTTTTCAAACTTCTCAGTGTTGAATATCGATTTTTTACGACACTCCGTGTCCCTATTTTGCTCAGTGTCGTTTTTCTTCGAAAATGCCACTATCTGTGTCGATGTCGCTTTTTTCAGATCCACAGTGTCAATGTCGAATGTCGATTTATCAACTATACCTGTGTTGCGCGTCACCATTTTGCATTGAAAAACGGCATTCTGCCCCCAAAAGAAGGGGGGGGGGGGGGGCGGGTGTCAAACCCCCATGGACCCTTCCCCTGGATCGGCCCCAGGGATGAACCAAATATATGTGTCCCCCAACCTCCTCTCCGATGGCGAGACCTTCGCCTGTTATACACCTTTATGAAGAGGCCATCCGCAGGCTCTCCATTAAGTTTACTGCCCAAGTTCCCCTGGTTCCTCAATTGGAACCTGATATAGCATTGGGTGAGCACCTTTATGAAGAGGCCATCCGCAGGCTCTCCATCAAGTTTACTGCCCAAGTTCCCCTGGTTCCTCAATTGGAACCTGATATAGCATTGGGTGAGCACCTTTATGAAGAGGCCATCCGCAGGCTCTCCATCAAGTTTACTGCCCAACTTCCCCTGGTTCCTCAATTGGAACCTGATATAGCATTTGGTGAGCACCTTTATGAAGAGGCCATCCGCAGGCTCTCCATCAAGTTTACTGCCCAAGTTCCCCTGGTTCCTCCATTGGAACCTGATATAGCATTGGGTGAGCACCTTTATGAAGAGGCCATCCGCAGGCTCTCCATCAAGTTTACTGCCCAAGTTCCCCTGGTTCCTCAATTGGAACCTGATATAGCATTTGGTGAGCACCTTTATGAAGAGGCCATCCGCAGGCTCTCCATTAAGTTTGCTGCCCAAGTTCCCCTGGTTCCTCAATTGGAACCTGATATAGCATTTGGTGAGCACCTTTATGAAGAGGTCATCCGCAGGCTCTCCATTAAGTTTACTGCCCAAGTTCCCCTGGTTCCTCAATTGGAACCTGATATAGCATTTGGCGAGCACCTTTATGAAGAGGCCATCCGCAGGCTCTCCATCAAGTTTACTGCCCAAGTTCCCCTGGTTCCTCAATTGGAACCTGATATAGCATTGGGTGAGCACCTTCATGAAGAGGCCATCCGCAGGCTCTCCATCAAGTTTACTGCCCAAGTTCCCCTGGTTCCTCAATTGGAACCTGATATAGCATTTGGTGAGCACCTTTATGAAGAGGCCATCCGCGGGCTCTCCATCAAGTTTACTGCCCAAGTTCCCCTGGTTCCTCCATTGGAACCTGATATAGCATTGGGTGAGCACCTTTATGAAGAGGCCATCCGCAGGCTCTCCATCAAGTTTACTGCCCAAGTTCCCCTGGTTCCTCAATTGGAACCTGATATAGCATTTGGTGAGCACCTTTATGAAGAGGCCATCCGCAGGCTCTCAATCAAGTGTACTGCCCAAGTTCCCCTGGTTCCTCAATTGGAACCTGATATAGCATTGGGTGAGCACCTTTATGAAGAGGCCATCCGCAGGCTCTCCATTAAGTTTACTGCCCAAGTTCCCCTGGTTCCTCAATTGGAACCTGATATAGCATTGGGTGAGCACCTTTATGAAGAGGCCATCCGCAGGCTCTCCATCAAGTTACTGCCCAAGTTCCCCTGGTTCCTCAATTGGAACCTGATATAGCATTGGGTGAGCACCTTTATGAAGAGGCCATCCGCAGGCTCTCCATCAGGTTTACTGCCCAAGTTCCCCTGGTTTCTCAATTGGAACCTGATATAGCATTTGGTGAGCACCTTTATGAAGAGGCCATCCGCAGGCTCTCCATCAAGTTTACTGCCCAAGTTCCCCTGGTTCCTCAATTGGAACCTGATATAGCATTTGGTGAGCACCTTTATGAAGAGGCCATCCGCAGGCTCTCCATCAATTTTACTGCCCAAGTTCCCCTGGTTCCTCAATTGGAACCTGATATAGCATTTGGTGAGCACCTTTATGAAAAGGCTATCCGCAGGCTCTCCATCAAGTTTACTGCCCAAGTTCCCCTGGTTCCTCAATTGGAACCTGATATAGCATTGGGTGAGCACCTTTATGAAGAGGCCATCCGCAGGCTCTCCATCAAGTTTACTGCCCAAGTTCCCCTGGTTCCTCAATTGGAACCTGATATAGCATTTGGTGAGCACCTTTATGAAGAGGCCATCCGCAGGCTCTCCATTAAGTTTACTGCCCAAGTTCCCCTGGTTCCTCAATTGGAACCTGATATAGCATTGGGTGAGCACCTTTATGAAGAGGCCATCCGCAGGCTCTCCATTAAGTTTACTGCCCAAGTTCCCCTGGTTCCTCAATTGGAACCTGATATAGCATTGGGTGAGCACCTTTATGAAGAGGCCATCCGCAGGCTCCCCATCAAGTTTACTGCCCAAGTTCCCCTGGTTCCTCAATTGGAACCTGATATAGCATTTGGTGAGCACCTTTATGAAGAGGCCATCCGCAGGCTCTCCATTAAGTTTACTGCCCAAGTTCCCCTGGTTCCTCAATTGGAACCTGAGATAGCATTTGGTGAGCACCTTAATGAAGAGACCATCCGCAGGCTCTCCATTAGGTTTACTGCCCAAGTTCCCCTGGTTCCTCAATTGGAACCTGATATAGCATTGGGTGAGCACCTTTATGAAGAGGCCATCCGCAGGCTCTTTATTAAGTTTACTGCCCAAGTTCCCCTGGTTCCTCAATTGGAACCTGATATAGCATTGGGTGAGCACCTTTATGAAGAGGCCATCCGCAGGCTCTTCATTAAGTTTACTGCCCAAGTTCCCCTAGTTCCTCAATTGGAACCTGATATAGCATTGGGTGAGCACCTTTATGAAGAGGCCATCCGCAGGCTCTCCATCAAGTTTACTGCCCAAGTTCCCCTGGTTCCTCAATTGGAACCTGATATAGCATTTGGTGAGCACCTTTATGAAGAGGCCATCCGCAGGCTCTCCATCAAGTTTACTGCCCAAGTTCCCCTGGTTCCTCAATTGGAACCTGATATAGCATTTGGTGAGCACCTTTATGAAGAGGTCATCCGCAGGCTCTCCATTAAGTTTACTGCCCAAGTTCCCCTGGTTCCTCAATTGGAACCTGATATAGCATTGGGTGAGCACCTTTATGAAGAGGCCATCCGCAGGCTCTCCATTAAGTTTACTGCCCAAGTTCCCCTGGTTCCTCAATTGGAACCTGATATAGCATTTGGTGAGCACCTTTATGAAGAGGCCATCCGCAGGCTTTCCATCAAGTTTACTGCCCAAGTTCCCCTGGTTCCTCAATTGGAACCTGATATAGCATTTGGTGAGCACCTTTATGAAGAGGTCATCCGCAGGCTCTCCATTAAGTTTACTGCCCAAGTTCCCCTGGTTCCTCAATTGGAACCTGATATAGCATTTGGTGAGCACCTTTATGAAGAGGCCATCCGCAGGCTCTCCATCAAGTTTACTGCCCAAGTTCCCCTGGTTCCTCAATTGGAACCTGATATAGCATTTGGTGAGCACCTTTATGAAGAGGTCATCCGCAGGCTCTCCATTAAGTTTACTGCCCAAGTTCCCCTGGTTCCTCAATAGGAACCTGATATAGCATTGGGTGAGCACCTTTATGAAGAGGCCATCCGCAGGCTCTCCATTAAGTTTACTGCCCAAGTTCCCCTGGTTCCTCAATTGGAACCTGATATAGCATTTGGTGAGCACCTTTATGAAGAGGCCATCCGCAGGCTCTCCATCAAGTTTACTGCCCAAGTTCCCCTGGTTCCTCAATTGGAAACTGATATAGCATTTGGTGAGCACCTTTATGAAGAGGTCATCCGCAGGCTCTCCATTAAGTTTACTGCCCAAGTTCCCCTGGTTCCTCAATTGGAACCTGATATAGCATTGGGTGAGCACCTTTATGAAGAGGCCATCCGCAGGCTCTCCATTAAGTTTACTGCCCAAGTTCCCCTGGTTCCTCAATTGGAACCTGATATAGCATTTGGTGAGCACCTTTATGAAGAGGCCATCCGCAGGCTCTCCATCAAGTTTACTTCCCAAGTTCCCCTGGTTCCTCAATTGGAACCTGATATAGCATTGGGTGAGCACCTTTATGAAGAGGCCATCCGCAGGCTCTCCATTAAGTTTACTGCCCAAGTTCCCCTGGTTCCTCAATTGGAACCTGATATAGCATTGGGTGAGCACCTTTATGAAGAGGCCATCCGCAGGCTCTCCATCAAGTTACTGCCCAAGTTCCCCTGGTTCCTCAATTGGAACCTGATATAGCATTTGGTGAGCACCTTTATGAAGAGGCCATCCGCAGGCTCTCCATCAAGTTTACTGCCCAAGTTCCCCTGGTTCCTCAATTGGAACCTGATATAGCATTGGGTGAGCACCTTTATGAAGAGGCCATCCGCAGGCTCTCCATTAAGTTTACTGCCCAAGTTCCCCTGGTTCCTCAATTGGAACCTGATATAGCATTTGGTGAGCACCTTTATGAAGAGGCCATCCGCAGGCTCTCCATTAAGTTTACTGCCCAAGTTCCCCTGGTTCCTCAATTGGAACCTGATATAGCATTGGGTGAGCACCTTCATGAAGAGGCCATCCGCAGGCTCTCAATCAAGTTTACTGCCCAAGTTCCCCTAGTTCCTCAATTGGAACCTGATATAGCATTGGGTGAGCACCTTTATGAAGAGGCCATCCGCAGGCTCTCCATTAAGTTTACTGCCCAAGTTCCCCTGGTTCCTCAATTGGAACCTGATATAGCATTGGGTGAGCACCTTTATGAAGAGGTCATCCGCAGGCTCTCCATTAAGTTTATTGCCCAAGTTCCCCTGGTTCCTCAATTGGAACATGATATAGCATTGGGTGAGCACCTTTATGAAGAGGCCACCCGCAGGCTCTCAATCAAGTTTGCTGCCCAAGTTCCCCAGGTTCCTCAATTGGAACCTGATATAGCATTGGGTGAACACCTTTATAAAAAGGCTATCCGCAGGCTCTCAATCAAGTTCACTGCCCAGTTCTTCGTTACATTGGTTAGTTTGCGACCAAGATTCAAACATCTACTTGTTTTACATAAAAGTACATGACATTCGCTGTTTGTCATAAAGTAGCAGTGTGAAGAGGTCTGTGAAGCGGATTCATGCTATGGCAGTGTTGTGTGTCTGCCTGGATACACATTAAACATTGTGGCATCGAAGGCTTCATGACATTAAGCTAAGCTGGCGCGAGCAACATTTAGGCGGGCGATTCCAGGGCCGTCCACACACCCCTTACCGGGGGTGGCGTTGAGCGGTGAGGGGGGGGGGGGGGCAGGGTTAATAGGCTTCGGACCAAATGACACATTCGTTTTCTGCTGCGTAATACTACACATGTATAACTTGCTCAGTATCCCAAAATAGCTATTTGTCCTCATGCCAACGGATGGCGCGTTTTGTGAAAGGAGATAAACAAATAGAAAGATCATATATCATACTCAACACAAAACAATGAGCCATATTTCTGCGCTCGACACTATCTCTGATGAGTCCATGTCTGACGCGCTGCTCATGCCATGTTCCCTGGACCCATTTTAAGGTAAGCTACCCATAATAGCAAGGTGAAAGAACTGTATTTGTGTTTATTGTATGAAAGTATACCCAATTACACACCTCCTGGTGAATTTTTAGGATACTTTACCGTCCCGTTAAAAAATATTCTCCATTTTCCAAGTATACCTGATTTCATAAAATGACCAAAACTTTACACCTACCACGAATATGTAATTTTGCTACAATTCAGCTCAATATTAAGTCATTATCATCAGCTCTTTGGAAAGCTTAAACCTATTGCAATACAGAAATGATATTCAAATATGTAAATAGTAGCCACAAAAAATAGCAGAATGGTAATAATAAAGTGCAATTATGCGAAGTCAGGACAGTTTTTGCCAAAATTCGAAATCAGCACCTTCACAAAATTGGCAATAATTTCATCACAAATGAAAATCTTGACACCAAACCACTTTTAAGAACTTCTAAAAAGATAGATCTTGTAATAAAAATTAAGAAAAATATAGGTAGGCGTACAAATTGCCCGAGTAACACGTCCTGAATCTTGAAAATGTTATTTCAAAAATATTTTTTGGCGCAGCTTCTTTCACACCAATTATCAGTAATTTACGCTTTGGGTTCAGATTTTAATAAATCTGGTTATATATAATGGTCTCCGATATAATTATGTTCTACACGAATGTTTTCTGAACTATTTACACGTTGTTTCGATGTTTTTTTCTTGAATTTTCCTAATTTATCACGAAGAGCCATTCTCGGAGAAATACCCTGTGAATGACGTCACGAATTGGGGATTCCCCTGTGAATGATTCCCCTAACGTAACGAGTTAGGGATTCCCTTTTCACTGACACCCGCCGATGTTTGTCGATGTTTACCGAGATCTGCTCAAAATCGCCGAGGCTTATTATGGGTAGGTTACCTTAAGAGTGATTTCCAGTCTACTCTTGCGGACGTTTTTGCCACATATATTTAGGGTCCCAGAGGGCCTTTTTCGATTTTTTAAATCGACAACGCGTCATTGGGGCTGCTAAACAAAATCGACATGAGACATCAAGACTTAGCGACAAGCGACCAGGCACACTGGGACACAATATCACATATTCGTACAGATTAATCTTTTACTTAATCAAATTATTCCAAACAATCCAAAACATTACGCACGTATCTGTGTTTCCAGAGTTTTGCGGAGAACTAACGGTTCGATCTGAGGGCCATATTTGTCGTCTCCGCCATCTTCTGTCACCGTCCCTACCGTCCACTCCGTCCCCGCCATCCTCTGTCTCCCTACCGTCATCTCCGCCCCCGCCACCCCCCGTCTCCCTACCGTCCCCTCCATCCCGCCATTCCCCGTCTCCCTACCGTCCCCTCCATCCCCGCCATCCCCCGTCACCTTACAGTCCCCTGCGTCCCGGCCATTCTTCGTCACCTTACAGTCCCCTGCGTCCTCGCCAACCTCCGTCTCCCCACCGTCCCCTCCGTCCCCGCCATTCCCCGTCTCCCTACCGTCCCCTCCATCCCCGCCATCCCCCGTCTCCCTACCGTCTCCTCCGTCCCGCCATTCCCCGTCTCCCTACCGTCCCCTCCATCCCCTCCATCCCCCGTCTCCCTACCGTCCCCTCCGTCCCCGCCATCCCTCGTCTCCCTAACGTCCCCTCTGTCCCCGCCATCTCCCGTCTCCTTACAGTCCCCTCCATTCCCGTCATCCCCCGTCTCCCTACCGTCCCCTCCGTCCCCGCCATCCCTCGTCTCCCTACCGTCCCCTCCGTCCCCGCCATCCCTCGTCTCCTTACAGTCCCCTCCATCCCCGCCATCCCTCGTCTCCCTACCGTCCCCTCCGTCCCCGCCATCCCTCGTCTCCCTACCGTCCCCTCCGTCCCCGCCATCCCTCGTCTCCCTACCGTCCCCTCCGTCCCCGCCATCCCTCGTCTCCTTACCGTCCCCTCCATCACCGCCATCCCCCGTCTCCCTACCGTCCCCTCCATCCCCGCCATCCCCCGTCTCCCTACCATCCCCTCCGTCCCCGCCATCCCTCGTCTCCTTACCGTCCCCTCCGTCCCCGCCATCCCTCGTCTCTCTACCGTCCCCTCCATCCCCGCCATCCCCCGTCTCCCTACCGTCCCCTCCGTCCCCGCCATCCCTCGTCTCCCTACCGTCTCCTCCATCCCCGCCATCCCTCGTCTCCCTACCGTCCCCTCCATCCCCGCCATCCCCCGTCTCCCTACCGTCCCCTCCATCCCCGCCATCCCCCCTCTCCCTACCGTCCCCTCCGTCCCCGCCATCTCCCGTCTCCTTACAGTCCCCTCCATTCCCGTCATCCCCCGTCTCCCTACCGTCCCCTCCGTCCCCGCCATCCCTCGTCTCCCTACCGTTCCCTCCATCCCCGTCATCCCCCGTCTCCCTACCGTCCCCGCCGTCCCCGCCGTCCCTCGTCTCCCTACCGTCCCCTCCATCCCCGTCATCCCCCGTCTCCCTATCGTCCACGCCATCACCGCCATCCCCCGTCTCCCTACCGTCCCCTCCGTCCCCGCCATCCCCCGTCTCCCTAACGTCCCCTCCATCCCCGCCATCTCCCGTCTCCCTACCGTCCCCTCCGTCCCCGCCATCCCTCGTCTCCCTACCGTCCCCTCCGTCCCCGCCATCCCCCGTCTCCCTACCGTCCCCTCCATCCCCGCCATCCCCCGTCTCCCTACCGTCCCCTCCGTCCCCGCCATCCCCCGTCTCCTTACCGTCCTCTCCGTCCCCGCCATCCCCCGTCTCCCTACGGTCCCCTCCGTCCCCGCCATTGCCCGTCTCCCTACCGTCCCCTCCGTCCCCGCCATCCCCCGTCTCGCTACCGTCCCCTCCATCCCCGCCATCCCCCGTCTCCCTACCGTCCCCTCCATCCCCGCCATCTCCCGTCTCCCTACCGTCCCCTCCGTCCCCGCCATCCCTCGTCTCCCTACCGTCCCCTCCGTCCCCGCCATCCCCCGTCTCCCTACCACCCCCTTCATCCCCGCCATCCCCCGTCTCCCTACCGTCCCCTCCGTCCCTGCCATCCCCCGTCTCCCTACCGTGCCCTCCATCCACGCCATCCCCCGTCAACTTACAGTCCCCTCCATCCCCGCCATCCCCCGTCTCCCTACCGTCCCCTCCGTCCCCGCCATCTCCCGTCTCCCTACCGTCCCCTCCATCCCCGCCATCCCCCGCATCCCTACCATCCCATCCGTCCCCGCCATCCCCCCGTCTCCCCACCGTCCCCTCCGTCCCCGCCATCCCCCGTCTCCCTACCGTCCCCTCCGTCCTCGCCATCCCCCGTCAACTTACAGTCCCCTCCGTCCCCGCCATCCCCCGTCTCCCTACCGTCCCCTCCGTCCTCGCCATCCCCCGTCAACTTACAGTCCCCTCCGTCCCCGCCATCCCCCGTCTCCCTACCGTCCCCTCCGTCCCCGCCATCCCCCGTCACCTTACAGTCCCCTCCGTTCCCGCCATCCAACGTGTCTCTACCGTCCCCTCCGTCCCCGCCATCCCCCGTCTCCCTACCGTCCCCTCCGTCCCCGCCATCCCCCGTCTCCCTACCGTCCCCTCCATCCCCGCCATCCCCCGTCATCTTACAGTCCCTTCCATCCCCGCCATCCCCCGTCTCCCTACCGTCCCCTCCGTCCCCGCCATCTCCCGTCTCCCTACCGTCCCCTCCATCCCCGCCATCCCCCGTATCCCTACCGTCCCCTCCGTCCCCGCCATCCCCCGTCTCCCCACCGTCCCCTCCGTCCCCGCCATCTCGCGTCTCCCTACCGTCCCCTCCGTCCCCGCCATCTCCCATCTCCCTACCGTCCCCTCCATCCCCGCCATCCCCCGTATCCCTACCGTCCCCTCCGTCCCCGCCATCCCCCGTCTCCCCACCGTCCCCTCCGTCCCCGCCATCCCCCGTCTCCCTACCGTCCCCTCCGTCCCCGCCATCACCCGTCAACTTACAGTCCCCTCCATCCCCGCCATCCCCCGTCTCCCTACCGTCCCCTCCGTCCCCGCCATCTCCCGTCTCCCTACCGTCCCCTCCATCCCCGCCATCCCCCGTATCCCTACCGTCCCCTCCGTCCCCGCCATCCCCCGTCTCCCTACCGTCCCCTCCGTCCCCGCCATCCCCCGTCTCCCTACCGTCCCCTCCATCCCCGCCATCCCCCGTCTCCCTACCGTCCCCTCCGTCCCCGCCACCCCCCATCTCCCTACCGTCCCCTCCATCCCCGCCATCCCCCGTCTCCCTACCGTCCCCTCCGTCCCCGCCATCCCCCGTCAACTTACAGTCCCCTCCGTCCCGCCATCCCCCGTCTCCCTACCGTCCCCTCCATCCCCGCCATCCCCCGTCTCCCTACCGTCCCCTCCGTCCCCGCCATCCCCCGTCTCCTTATTGTCCCGTCCATCCCCGCCATCCCCCGTCTCCCAACCGTCCCCTCCGTCCCCGCCATCCCCCGTCTCCCTACGGTCCCCTCCGTCCCCGCCATCCCCCGTCTCCTTACAGTCCCCTCCGTCCTCGCCATCCCCCATCTCCCTACCGTCCCCTCTGTCCCCGCCATCCCCCGTCTCCCTACCAACCCCTCCGTCCCCGCCATCCCCCGTCTCCCTACCGTCCCCTCCGTCCCCGCCATCCCCCGTCTCCTTACCGTCCCCTCCATCCCCGCCATGCCCCGTCTCCCAACCGTCCCCTCCGTCCCCGCCATCCCCCGTCTCCCTACGGTCCCCTCCGTCCCCACCATTCCCCGTCTCCTTACAGTCCCCTCCGTCCCCGCCATCCCCCGCCTCCCTACCGTCCCCTCTGTCCCCGCCATCCCTCGTCTCCCTACCGTGCTCTCCGTCCCCGCCATCCCCCGTCTCCCAACCGTCCCCTCCGTCCCCGCCATCCCCCGTCTCCCTACGGTCCCCTCCGTCCCCGCCATCCCCCGTCTCCTTACAGTCCCCTCCGTCCTCGCCATCCCCCATCTCCCTACCGTCCCCTCTGTCCCCACCATCCCCCGTCTCCCTACCGACCCCTCCGTCCCCGCCATCCCCCGTCTCCCTACCGTCTCCTCCGTCCCCGCCATCCCCCGTCTCCTTACCGTCCCCTCCATCCCCGCCATGCCCCGTCTCCCAACCGTCCCCTCCGTCCCCGCCATCCCCCGTCTCCCTACGGTCCCCTCCGTCCCCACCATTCCCCGTCTCCTTACAGTCCCCTCCGTCCGCGCCATCCCCCGCCTCCCTACCTTCCCCTCTGTCCCCGCCATCCCTCGTCTCCCTACCGCGCTCTCCGTTCCCGCCATCCCCCGTCTCCCTACCGTCCCCTCCGTCCCCGCCATCCCCAGTCTCCCTACCGTCCCCTCCGTCCCCGCCATCTCCCGTCTCCCTACCGTCCCCTCCGTCCCCGCCATCCCCCGCCTCCCTACCTTCCCCTCTGTCCCCGCCATCCCTCGTCTCCCTACCGTGCTCTCCGTTCCCGCCATCCCCCGTCTCCCCACCGTCCTCTCCGTCCCCGCCATCCCCGGTCTCCCCACCGTACCCTCCGTCCCCGCCATCCCCCGTCCCCCTACCGTCCCCTCCGTCCCCGCCATCCCCCGTCTCCCCACCGTACCCTCCGTCCCCGCCATCCCACGTCCCCCTACCGTCCCCTCCGTCCCCGCCATCCCCCGTCTCCCTACCGTCCCCTCCATCCCCCGTCTCCCTACCGTCCCCTCCATCCCCGCCATCCCCCGTCTCCCTACCGTCCCCTCCATCCCCGCCATCCCCCGTCTCCCTACCGTCCCCTCCATCCCCGCCATCCCCCGTCTCCCTACCGTCCCCTCCGTCCCCGCCACCCCCCGTCTCCCTACCGTCCCCTCCATCCCCGCCATCCCCCTGCCGTCCCCTCCATCCCCGCCATCCCCCGTCCCCCTACCGTCCCCTCCATCCCCGCCATCCCCCGTCTCCCTACCGTCCCCTCCGTCCCCGTCATCCCCCGTCTCCCTACCGTCCCCTCCATGCCCGCCATCTCTCGACTCCTTATCGTCCCCTCCGTCCCCGCCATCTCCCGTCCCCCTACCGTCCCCTCCGTCCTCGCCATCCCCCGTCTCCCTACCGTCCCCGCCATCCCCCGTCCCCCTACCGTCCCCTCCGTCCCCGCCATCCCCCGTCTCCCCACCGTACCCTCCGTCCCCGCCATCCCCCGTCCCCCTACCGTCCCCTCCGGCCTCGCCATCCCCCGTCTCCCTACCGTCTCCTCCGTCCCGCCATTCCCCGTCTCCCTACCGTCCCCTCCATCCCCTCCATCCCCCGTCTCCCTACCGTCCCCTCCGTCCCCGCCATCCCTCGTCTCCCTAACGTCCCCTCTGTCCCCGCCATCTCCCGTCTCCTTACAGTCCCCTCCATTCCCGTCATCCCCCGTCTCCCTACCGTCCCCTCCGTCCCCGCCATCCCTCGTCTCCCTACCGTCCCCTCCGTCCCCGCCATCCCTCGTCTCCTTACAGTCCCCTCCATCCCCGCCATCCCTCGTCTCCCTACCGTCCCCTCCGTCCCCGCCATCCCTCGTCTCCCTACCGTCCCCTCCGTCCCCGCCATCCCTCGTCTCCCTACCGTCCCCTCCGTCCCCGCCATCCCTCGTCTCCTTACCGTCCCCTCCATCACCGCCATCCCCCGTCTCCCTACCGTCCCCTCCATCCCCGCCATCCCCCGTCTCCCTACCATCCCCTCCGTCCCCGCCATCCCTCGTCTCCTTACCGTCCCCTCCGTCCCCGCCATCCCTCGTCTCTCTACCGTCCCCTCCATCCCCGCCATCCCCCGTCTCCCTACCGTCCCCTCCGTCCCCGCCATCCCTCGTCTCCCTACCGTCTCCTCCATCCCCGCCATCCCTCGTCTCCCTACCGTCCCCTCCATCCCCGCCATCCCCCGTCTCCCTACCGTCCCCTCCATCCCCGCCATCCCCCCTCTCCCTACCGTCCCCTCCGTCCCCGCCATCTCCCGTCTCCTTACAGTCCCCTCCATTCCCGTCATCCCCCGTCTCCCTACCGTCCCCTCCGTCCCCGCCATCCCTCGTCTCCCTACCGTTCCCTCCATCCCCGTCATCCCCCGTCTCCCTACCGTCCCCGCCGTCCCCGCCGTCCCTCGTCTCCCTACCGTCCCCTCCATCCCCGTCATCCCCCGTCTCCCTATCGTCCACGCCATCACCGCCATCCCCCGTCTCCCTACCGTCCCCTCCGTCCCCGCCATCCCCCGTCTCCCTAACGTCCCCTCCATCCCCGCCATCTCCCGTCTCCCTACCGTCCCCTCCGTCCCCGCCATCCCTCGTCTCCCTACCGTCCCCTCCGTCCCCGCCATCCCCCGTCTCCCTACCGTCCCCTCCATCCCCGCCATCCCCCGTCTCCCTACCGTCCCCTCCGTCCCCGCCATCCCCCGTCTCCTTACCGTCCTCTCCGTCCCCGCCATCCCCCGTCTCCCTACGGTCCCCTCCGTCCCCGCCATTGCCCGTCTCCCTACCGTCCCCTCCGTCCCCGCCATCCCCCGTCTCGCTACCGTCCCCTCCATCCCCGCCATCCCCCGTCTCCCTACCGTCCCCTCCATCCCCGCCATCTCCCGTCTCCCTACCGTCCCCTCCGTCCCCGCCATCCCTCGTCTCCCTACCGTCCCCTCCGTCCCCGCCATCCCCCGTCTCCCTACCACCCCCTTCATCCCCGCCATCCCCCGTCTCCCTACCGTCCCCTCCGTCCCTGCCATCCCCCGTCTCCCTACCGTGCCCTCCATCCACGCCATCCCCCGTCAACTTACAGTCCCCTCCATCCCCGCCATCCCCCGTCTCCCTACCGTCCCCTCCGTCCCCGCCATCTCCCGTCTCCCTACCGTCCCCTCCATCCCCGCCATCCCCCGCATCCCTACCATCCCATCCGTCCCCGCCATCCCCCCGTCTCCCCACCGTCCCCTCCGTCCCCGCCATCCCCCGTCTCCCTACCGTCCCCTCCGTCCTCGCCATCCCCCGTCAACTTACAGTCCCCTCCGTCCCCGCCATCCCCCGTCTCCCTACCGTCCCCTCCGTCCTCGCCATCCCCCGTCAACTTACAGTCCCCTCCGTCCCCGCCATCCCCCGTCTCCCTACCGTCCCCTCCGTCCCCGCCATCCCCCGTCACCTTACAGTCCCCTCCGTTCCCGCCATCCAACGTGTCTCTACCGTCCCCTCCGTCCCCGCCATCCCCCGTCTCCCTACCGTCCCCTCCGTCCCCGCCATCCCCCGTCTCCCTACCGTCCCCTCCATCCCCGCCATCCCCCGTCATCTTACAGTCCCTTCCATCCCCGCCATCCCCCGTCTCCCTACCGTCCCCTCCGTCCCCGCCATCTCCCGTCTCCCTACCGTCCCCTCCATCCCCGCCATCCCCCGTATCCCTACCGTCCCCTCCGTCCCCGCCATCCCCCGTCTCCCCACCGTCCCCTCCGTCCCCGCCATCTCGCGTCTCCCTACCGTCCCCTCCGTCCCCGCCATCTCCCATCTCCCTACCGTCCCCTCCATCCCCGCCATCCCCCGTATCCCTACCGTCCCCTCCGTCCCCGCCATCCCCCGTCTCCCCACCGTCCCCTCCGTCCCCGCCATCCCTCGTCTCCCTACCGTCCCCTCCGTCCCCGCCATCACCCGTCAACTTACAGTCCCCTCCATCCCCGCCATCCCCCGTCTCCCTACCGTCCCCTCCGTCCCCGCCATCTCCCGTCTCCCTACCGTCCCCTCCATCCCCGCCATCCCCCGTATCCCTACCGTCCCCTCCGTCCCCGCCATCCCCCGTCTCCCTACCGTCCCCTCCGTCCCCGCCATCCCCCGTCTCCCTACCGTCCCCTCCATCCCCGCCATCCCCCGTCTCCCTACCGTCCCCTCCGTCCCCGCCACCCCCCATCTCCCTACCGTCCCCTCCATCCCCGCCATCCCCCGTCTCCCTACCGTCCCCTCCGTCCCCGCCATCCCCCGTCAACTTACAGTCCCCTCCGTCCCGCCATCCCCCGTCTCCCTACCGTCCCCTCCATCCCCGCCATCCCCCGTCTCCCTACCGTCCCCTCCGTCCCCGCGCCATCCCCCGTCTCCTTATTGTCCCGTCCATCCCCGCCATCCCCCGTCTCCCAACCGTCCCCTCCGTCCCCGCCATCCCCCGTCTCCCTACGGTCCCCTCCGTCCCCGCCATCCCCCGTCTCCTTACAGTCCCCTCCGTCCTCGCCATCCCCCATCTCCCTACCGTCCCCTCTGTCCCCGCCATCCCCCGTCTCCCTACCGACCCCTCCGTCCCCGCCATCCCCCGTCTCCCTACCGTCCCCTCCGTCCCCGCCATCCCCCGTCTCCTTACCGTCCCCTCCATCCCCGCCATGCCCCGTCTCCCAACCGTCCCCTCCGTCCCCGCCATCCCCCGTCTCCCTACGGTCCCCTCCGTCCCCACCATTCCCCGTCTCCTTACAGTCCCCTCCGTCCCCGCCATCCCCCGCCTCCCTACCGTCCCCTCTGTCCCCGCCACCCCTCGTCTCCCTACCGTGCTCTCCGTCCCCGCCATCCCCCGTCTCCCAACCGTCCCCTCCGTCCACGCCATCCCCCGTCTCCCTACGGTCCCCTCCGTCCCCGCCATCCCCCGTCTCCTTACAGTCCCCTCCGTCCTCGCCATCCCCCATCTCCCTACCGTCCCCTCTGTCCCCACCATCCCCCGTCTCCCTACCGACCCCTCCGTCCCCGCCATCCCCCGTCTCCCTACCGTCTCCTCCGTCCCCGCCATCCCCCGTCTCCTTACCGTCCCCTCCATCCCCGCCATGCCCCGTCTCCCAACCGTCCCCTCCGTCCCCGCCATCCCCCGTCTCCCTACGGTCCCCTCCGTCCCCACCATTCCCCGTCTCCTTACAGTCCCCTCCGTCCCCGCCATCCCCCGCCTCCCTACCTTCCCCTCTGTCCCCGCCATCCCTCGTCTCCCTACCGCGCTCTCCGTTCCCGCCATCCCCCGTCTCCCTACCGTCCCCTCCGTCCCCGCCATCCTCAGTCTCCCTACCGTCCCCTCCGTCCCCGCCATCTCCCGTCTCCCTACCGTCCCCTCCGTCCCCGCCATCCCCCGCCTCCCTACCTTCCCCTCTGTCCCCGCCATCCCTCGTCTCCCTACCGTGCTCTCCGTTCCCGCCATCCCCCGTCTCCCCACCGTCCTCTCCGTCCCCGCCATCCCCGGTCTCCCCACCGTACCCTCCGTCCCCGCCATCCCCCGTCCCCCTACCGTCCCCTCCGTCCCCGCCATCCCCCGTCTCCCCACCGTACCCTCCGTCCCCGCCATCCCACGTCCCCCTACCGTCCCCTCCGTCCCCGCCATCCCCCGTCTCCCTACCGTCCCCTCCATCCCCCGTCTCCCTACCGTCCCCTCCATCCCCGCCATCCCCCGTCTCCCTGCCGTCCCCTCCATCCCCGCCATCCCCCGTCTCCCTACCGTCCCCTCCATCCCCGCCATCCCCCGTCTCCCTACCGTCCCCTCCGTCCCCGCCACCCCCCGTCTCCCTACCGTCCCCTCCATCCCCGCCATCCCCCTGCCGTCCCCTCCATCCCCGCCATCCCCCGTCCCCCTACCGTCCCCTCCATCCCCGCCATCCCCCGTCTCCCTACCGTCCCCTCCGTCCCCGTCATCCCCCGTCTCCCTACCGTCCCCTCCATGCCCGCCATCTCTCGACTCCTTATCGTCCCCTCCGTCCCCGCCATCTCCCGTCCCCCTACCGTCCCCTCCGTCCTCGCCATCCCCCGTCTCCCTACCGTCCCCGCCATCCCCCGTCCCCCTACCGTCCCCTCCGTCCCCGCCATCCCCCGTCTCCCCACCGTACCCTCCGTCCCCCGTCCCCCTACCGTCCCCTCCGGCCTCGCCATCCCCCGTCTCCCTACCGTCCCCCCCATCCCCGCCATCCCCCGTCTCCCTACCGTCCCCTCCATCCCCGCCATCCCCCATCTCCCTACCGTCCCCTCTGTCCCCACCATCCCCCGTCTCCCTACCGACCCCTCCGTCCCCGCCATCCCCCGTCTCCCTACCGTCCCCTCCGTCCCCGCCATCCCCCGTCTCCTTACCGTCCCCTCCATCCCCGCCATGCCCCGTCTCCCAACCGTCCCCTCCGTCCCCGCCATCCCCCGTCTCCCTACGGTCCCCTCCGTCCCCACCATTCCCCGTCTCCTTACAGTCCCCTCCGTCCCCGCCATCCCCCGCCTCCCTACCTTCCCCTCTGTCCCCGCCATCCCTCGTCTCCCTACCGCGCTCTCCGTTCCCGCCATCCCCCGTCTCCCTACCGTCCCCTCCGTCCCCGCCATCCCCAGTCTCCCTACCGTCCCCTCCGTCCCCGCCATCTCCCGTCTCCCTACCGTCCCCTCCGTCCCCGCCATCCCCCGCCTCCCTACCTTCCCCTCTGTCCCCGCCATCCCTCGTCTCCCTACCGTGCTCTCCGTTCCCGCCATCCCCCGTCTCCCTACCGTCCTCTCCGTCCCCGCCATCCCCGGTCTCCCCACCGTACCCTCCGTCCCCGCCATCCCCCGTCCCCCTACCGTCCCCGCCATCCCCCGTCTCCCCACCGTACCCTCCGTCCCCGCCATCCCACGTCCCCCTACCGTCCCCTCCGTCCCCGCCATCCCCCGTCTCCCTACCGTCCCCTCCATCCCCCGTCTCCCTACCGTCCCCTCCATCCCCGCCATCCCCCGTCTCCCTACCGTCCCCTCCATCCCCGCCATCCCCCGTCTCCCTACCGTCCCCTCCATCCCCGCCATCCCCCGTCTCCCTACCGTCCCCTCCGTCCCCGCCACCCCCCGTCTCCCTACCGTCCCCTCCATCCCCGCCATCCCCCTGCCGTCCCCTCCATCCCCGCCATCCCCCGTCCCCCTACCGTCCCCTCCATCCCCGCCATCCCCCGTCTCCCTACCGTCCCCTCCGTCCCCGTCATCCCCCGTCTCCCTACCGTCCCCTCCATGCCCGCCATCTCTCGACTCCTTATCGTCCCCTCCGTCCCCGCCATCTCCCGTCCCCCTACCGTCCCCTCCGTCCTCGCCATCCCCCGTCTCCCTACCGTCCCCTCCATCCCCGCCATCCCCCGTCCCCCTACCGTCCCCTCCGTCCCCGCCATCCCCCGTCTCCCCACCGTACCCTCCGTCCCCGCCATCCCCCGTCCCCCTACCGTCCCCTCCGGCCTCGCCATCCCCCGTCTCCCTACCGTCCCCTCCATCCCCGCCATCCCCCGTCTCCCTACCGTCCCCTCCATCCCCGCCATCCCCCGTCTCCCTACCGTCCCCTCCATCCCCGCCATCCCCCGTCTCCCTACCGTCCCCTCCGTTCCCGCCACCCCCCGTCTCCCTACCGTCCCCTCCATCCCCGCCATCCCCCTACCGTCCCTTCCATCCCCGCCATCTTCCGTCCCCCTACCGTCCCCTCCATCCCCGCCATCCCCCGTCTCCCTACCGTCCCCTCCGTCCCCGTCATCCCCCGTCTCCCTACCGTCCCCTCCATGCCCGCCATCCCTCGTCTCCCTACCGTCCCCTCCGTCCCCGTCATCCCCCGTCTCCCTACCGTCCCCTCCATGCCCGCCATCCCTCGACTCCTTATCGTCCCCTCCGTCCCCGCCATCTCCCGTCCCCCTACCGTCCCCTCCGTCCTCGCCATCCCCCGTCGCCCTACCGTCCCCTCCACCCCCGCCATCCCCCGTCCTCCTACCGTCCCCTCCGTCCCCGCCATCCCCCGTCTCCCCACCGTACCCTCCGTCCCCGCCATCCCCCGTCCCCCTACCGTCCCCTCCGTCCTCGCCATCCCCCGTCTCCCTACCGTCCCCTCCATCCCCGCCATCCCCCGTCTCCCTACCGTCCCCTCCATCCCCGCCATCCCCCGTCTCCCTACCGTCCCCTCCGTCCCCGCCACCCCCCGTCTCCCTACCGTCCCCTCCATCCCCGCCATCCCCCTACCGTCCCCTCCATCCCCGCCATCCCCCGTCCCCCTACCGTCCCCTCCATCTCCGCCATCCCCCGTCTCCCTACCGTCCCCTGCGTCCCCGCCATCCCCCGTCTCCCTACCGTCCCCTCCGTCCCCCGTCTCCCTACCGTCCCCTCCGTCCCCGCCATCCCTCGTCTACCTACCGTCCCCTCCGTCCCCGCCATCCCCCGTCTCCCTACCGTCCCCTCCGTCCCCGCCATCCCCCGTCTCCCTACCGTCCCCTCCGTCCCCGCCATCCCCCGTCTCCCTACCGTCCCCTCCGTCCCCGCCATCCCCCGTCTCCCTACCGTCCCCTCCATCCCCGCCATCCCTCGTCTCCCTACCGTCCCCTCCGTCCCCGCCATCCCTCGTCTCCCTACCGTCCCCTCCGTCCCCGCCATCCCTCGTCTCCCTACCGTCCCCGCCATTCCCCGTCTCCCTACCGTCCCCTCCGTCCCCGCCATCCCTCGTCTCCCTACCGTCCCCTCCGTCCCCGCCATCCCTCGTCTCCCTACCGTCCCCTCCGTCCCCGCCATCCCCCGTCTCCCTACCGTCCCCTCCGTCCCCGCCATCCCCCGTCTCCCTACCGTCCCCTCCGTCCCCGCCATCCCCCGTCTCCCTACCGTCCCCTCCGTCCCCGCCATCCACCGTCTCCCTACCGTCCCCTCCGTCCCCGCCATCCACCGTCTCCCTACCGTCCCCTCCATCCCCGCCATCCCCCGTTTCCCTACCGTCCCCTCCGTCCCGCCATCCCCCGTATCCCTACCGTCCCCTCCGTCCCCGCCATCCCCCGTCAAATTACAGTCCCCTCCGTCCCGCCATCCCTCGTCTCCCTACCGTCCCCGCCATCCCCCGTCTCCCTACCGTCCCCTCCGTCCCCGCCATCCCTCGTCTCCGTACTGTCCCCTCCGTCCCCGCCATCCCTCGTCTCCCTACCGTCCCCTCCATCCCCGCCATCCCCCGTCTCCCTACCGTCCCCCCCGTCCCCGCCATCCCCCGTCTCCTTATTGTCCCCTCCATCCCCGCCATACCCCGTCTCCCAACCGTTCCCTCCGTCCCCGCCATCCCCCGTCTCCGTACGGTCCCCTCCGTCCCCGCCATTCCCTGTCTCCTTACAGTCCCCTCCGTCCTCGCCATCCCCCGTCTCCCTACCGTCCCCTCTGTCCCCGCCATCCCCCGTCTCCCTTCCGACCCCTCCGTCCCCGCCATCCCCCGTCTCCCTACCGTCCCCTCCGTCCCCGCCATCCCCCGTCTCCTTACCGTCCCCTCCATCCCCGCCATCCCCCGTCTCCCAACCGTCCCCTCCGTCCCCGCCATCCCCCGTCTCCCTACGGTCCCCTCCGTCCCCGCCATTCCCCGTCTCCTTACAGTCCCCTCCGTCCCCGCCATCCCCCGTCTCCCTACCGTCCCCTCTGTCCCCGCCATCCCCCGTCTCCCTACCGTCCTCTCCGTCCCCACCATCCCCGCCGTCCCCACCATCCCCGCCGTCCCCACTATCCCCGCCGCCCCCACCATTCCCGCCGTCCCCACCATCCCCGCCGCCCCCACCATCTCCGCCGTCCCCACCATCTCCGCCGTCCCCACCATCCCCGCCGTCCCCACCATCCCCACCATCCCCGCCGTTCCCACCATCCCCGCCGTCCCCACCATCCCCGCCGTCCCCACCGTCCCCACCATCCCCGCCGTCCCCACCATCCCCGCCGTCCCCACTATCCCCGCCGTCCCCACCGTCCCCGACGTCTCCACCATCCCCACCGTCCCCACCATCCCCGCCGTCCCCACCATCCCCGTCGTCCCCACCATCCCCACCATCCCCGCCGTCCCCACCATCCCCGCCGTCTCCACCACCCCCGCCGTCCCCACCATCCCCGCCGTCCCCACCATCCCCGCTGTCCCCAACATCCCCACCGTCCCCACCATCTCCGCCGTCCCCACCATCCCCGCCGTCCCCACCATCCCCGCCGGTGCATGTATGATGAATAGCAATTATTTTGCATTGTTCTCTTTTGTTTGGTATCAAGCTCTTACAGCTAAAAATAATTTCTCGATGGTATGGGTTGTGGCCAATCCCCAGTAGGGAAACATACGCAGCGTTGCATCTGTATCCATCGGGAATAACTGTTTACGGTTTTAATTAGGGGTCAAGTGCAATATATCAACATTTTGTGAGCGTTTCGTCAATTTCACCTCTAGTTGCTGGTATTACGACTACGGTCTACGGCAGAACGGGACCTAGTTTGGTGCGTGTTGCATGATTTAGGGACAGCACTGATATGGCTTTACGATTTGCGACACTCGACATGGACCTCTTTTTAACCCCCCCCCCCCTCTCCACCCCTATATATGTCAACTCCCAAGTAAACATGTACATCCGTCCTACGCCACTAACTATATAGGTCAAGTTGTGTACTGATCTAGTACAGTGCGGTGTGTTACGACCGGAGTGGGGGGATCAGAAAAACAATAGGGGATGTTGTGCAGAAGGGTGAGGGGTTTGGGTCGACATAGCTTATATTAGGCATTGAAAGAGCTAGGGCGTTCTCGTTCCAACAAATTGCGGGGGTGGGGAGGTGCGGACCCCCAGGACCTCTAGGACCCCCCCACCCACACCCGCCTGGATTCCCCACTCGGTATTCCCATACATGTACATAGGGGCTCCGTCGACATACTGCACTCATTGACTACATAGACCACGTGTCATACTGAGCCAGTGACTACATAGACCACGTGTCATACTCAGCCAGTGACTACATAGACCACGTGTCATACTGAGCCAGTGACTACGTAAACCACGTGTCATACTGAGCCAGTGACTACATAGACCACGTGTCATACTGAACCAGTGACTACATAGACCACGTGTCATACTGAAACAGGGACAACAGAGACCACGTGTCATATTGAACCCATTGACTACATTGACCACCTGTCATACTGAACCAGTGACTACATAGACCACATGTAATACTGAACCCATTGACTACATTGACCACCTGTCATACTGAACCCATTGACTACATTGACCACCTGTCATACTGAACCAGTGACTACAGAGACCACGTGTCATACTGAACCCATTGACTACATTGACCACTTGTCATACTGAACCCATTGACTACATTGACCGCCTGTCATACTGAACCAGTGACTACATATACCACCTGTCATACTGAACCCATTGACTACATTAACCACGTGTCATACTGAGCCAGTGACTACATAGACCACGTGTCATACTGAGCCAGTGACTACATAGACCACGTGTCATACTGAGCCAGTGTCTACATAGACCACGTGTCATACTGAACCAGTGACTACATAGACCACGTGTCATACTGAATCAGTGACTATATAGACCACGTGTCATACTGAGCCAGTGACTACATAGACCACATGTCATACTGAGCCCATTGACTACATTGACCACCTGTCATACTGAGCCAATGACTATATAGACCACGTGTCATACTGAGCCAGTGACTACATAGACCACGTGTCATACTGAGCCAGTGACTACGTAGACCACGTGTCATACTGAACCAGGGACTACATAGACCACGTGTCATACTGAGCCAGTGACTACGTAAACCACGTGTCATACTGAACCAGGGACTACATAGACCACGTGTCATACTGAGCCAGTGACTACGTAAACCACGTGTCATACTGAACCAGGGACTACATAGACCACGTGTCATGCTGAACCAGTGACTACATAGAACACGTGTCATACTGAGCCAGTGACTATATAGACCACGTGTCATACTGAGCCAGTGACTACATAGACCACGTGTCATACTGAGCCAGTGACTACGTAGACCACGTGTCATACTGAACCAGGGACTACATAGACCACGTGTCATACTGAGCCAGTGACTACGTAAACCACGTGTCATACTGAACCAGTGACTACATAGACCACGTGTCATACTGAACCAGTGACTACATAGACCACGTGTCATACTGAACCAGGGACTACATAGACCACGTGTCATACTGAGCCAGTGACTACATAGACCACGTGTCATACTGAGCCAGTGACTACATAGACCACATGTCATACTGAGCCCATTGACTACATTGACCACCTGTCATACTGAGCCAGTGACTATATAGACCACGTGTCATACTGAGCCAGTGACTACATAGACCACGTGTCATACTGAACTAGTGACTATATAGACCACGTGTCATACTGAACCAGTGACTATATAGACCACGTGTCATACTGAACCAGTGACTACAGAGACCACGTGTCATACTGAGCCAGTGACTATACAGCGCACGTGTCATACTGATCCAGTGACGATACAGACCACGTGTCATGCTCAGGGTTCCCACAGGTCAGGGAAAACAGGGAAAACAGGGAAAATGATGGGAAAAAATTCCCTGCAGGGAAAAATCAGGGAATTTAATTTTCAAGCCAAAATCAGGGAAAAATTAGGGGATTTCAGAAGCCAAGATTGTATTTTGGCCACTGTTCAATCCCAGTCACTACTAATATCTAGAAGGTTATGAATTTCCTGTCTAATATGGTAATATCCCAATAGGTAAATGGTTATGGGCCTAATCTTGTATAATTATGCAATGGCATAACTTATCTTGCTATCATTTATGTTCACGCTTTAGGTTACATGTCTATAATAAAAGACTGTGCTTGAAGCCCAAACGGATTTGAGCAACCTTTGTCTCAGAGCTCTTTCTTAATTGTGGCTATGTCCAAAGAATACAATTTGGCTTTTTTTCTTGTGTTGTACGAGGTATGTTGCATTTAATTGCATCCCAACCAGAAATATTGCAGTTGTCCGGGTTAGCAGACAGTTATTTTTTTAGATGACGTAAGATACGAGTAAAATAAAAAAAATGTCTTGCGAATTCTAAGGATGTGGTTGTAACTGTGTGCCAACTAAGTAAGTCAAGAATCCCGTTATGTTCCTCGCATTGCTCTGCTGTGGGTGATTCGTGTGGTACACAGTTCGTTCCCGAGCAAAACGTCGCATTCCTCCTTCAACTAAGTTATGAGAAATACCCTGATGAATTCTAATTGATCTGGCGGTCTGTAAACAATGAAAAGTGTCCAGTATTACTGAAAGACATAATCCTTAATAATAACCCAAAAAGAGGGCTAAATGAGACACTGAGACCAATGTCTTAATACATTGCTATGGGCGGAACCCACCCCCCCCCCCAACCAGATTCGAATAACAGTGCCCCCAACCGGGCATTGAGACCCCCACAAACTACGTCCTTCACAGCATGAGGGTTGTAATTGGCATGATATTTAACAACTAAGGGCAATTATTTGGTGAAGTCGGCTATAATTGGGATGATTTTTTGTTTGTTTTTTCTCGATAAAGTTTATTTCCACAAAATGAAAAAGAAAAAAAATTACATTTTCACATAAACGTATATACACACATAAATTGATAATAAACCAGTGCCTCAAATCAAGTGCATTCGTTCGCGTAGGTATATTTCCCTGGCCGAAATACACTTTAAAGGTTCTCGATGGCCGAATTACAATTTTACATACAGGTACATTCCTTTACCACCGAGATATGTCTATTGCAGTAAATAAAGTCTGAAATATTAAAGAAAACTGATCTGTCATGAAAACCTAACATAATTTCCTTCTCCGATATAATTGTCTCATCAACCAACTTTTTTTTATATTGTGTTTGACATTATTCCATAATTTTTAAAGCAAGTTGCTTTTATAAAAAATAATGTATGGTGGTGTCTGGCTAGTTGCATGCGTTACATAGATTTGACTGAGACGTTTTCCTTCTGTGTAGCTGACTATTAAATGGATAAATGTTATGGAGTATTCTCCATTGCAGCGAAATCAACTGCGTTTCATTAGTGACGAAAGAGGCAAGCTTCAAACTTTGTCTGAGCTGGTTGAACATGTATCTGTAGCAAAACTTTTCTCTTAAGATAGGTATGAATATGCTTCGTCGATATAGAACTCAACATCATATTTGAAAAAAACAGTTGAACTATCCCTTGACATTAAAGTTGACTTTCCTTCAATAGACCGCTATCCTTCCCTCACTACATTTAACATTTAATGAGTTAGCGGACAGTCGGTTACCTTCTGATATAATTTAACATAGTCAAGTGATCCGGATTCCTTAACAATGTCACTAACAAATATGATTCTACATTTTATCCAACGCTTTATACACAGTGGCATACCTTGGTATAATAATAAATCGTTATTCCATAATATTTGAGCAGATGAGGAAATGTTATCGTTCGTTACATTGTCGTCACAGAGACAGTTGTCCAACCACAATCTAAGTACTTCATTCCATAAAATGATGGCAATTTATTCGGCACACCTCTTAGCTGGCAAAATGAGACTTTACGTTTAAACACTAATAGCCCGAGACATATGTAAGAGTAATAATATAAAGGAATAACGCTCCAGAAGGAATTGTTTGTTGGCTCTATTTTTTTTTATCAATTTACATGCCAACGCAACTTGAAAGTAAATCCTGTTAAAGATCTTGAGACCACCATTATCTAGGTCCTAAATAAAGACGTCTCTATTGACATGTTTTTTTATAATTTTCAGGCCGTCCTCAACAAAACAATTCCCTTTACTCCAAGGGAATTTAAAACATATATAATAATTGCGATGTTGAAGGCCACATGGTTTTCGATTACTCAGGGAAACTTTCAATGATTCAGGGAGAAATAAGGGAAAAATCATGGAATTTGTTTTCGTGTTTCCTGTGGGAACCCTGCATGCTGAACCAGTGAATACATAGACCACGTGTCATACCGAACTAGTGACTACATAGGCCCACTTCATGGTGTGGAACCAAGATTTTGCAAAATGAGAGGGGCTTCACTTCTTCTGTGTATGCAAATTTGACGACCGGAGTGGGAGGATCAGAAAAACCATAGGGGATGTAGTGCAAAAGGGTAAGGGGTTTTGGTCCACATAGCTTAAATTAGGCATTGAAAGAGCTAGGGCGTCCTCGGTCCAAAAGATGGGGGAGGGGTGGGGGTGGGGATGCAGATCCCCAGGACCTCTAGGACCGCCCCCCCCCCCGCACCCCACCACCCACCTGGATTCCCCACTGGGCCACGTATCGCGCCCCATGCATGTACATAGACGAAGCGTCTAGTCAGACCGTCGCAACTAGGCCTACACTGAAGCATGCTCATGTCTAAGAACAAACACTGACTGTACCTAAGATATAGATGTGTGTAAAGACGTGCGTGTGACATCGCAATAAATACCGCCACAGCTCTGTTTAACCTCACCTCCCAATGTAGGTCGTGCCGCAATTACACGCAGCCATGTGTTTATAACCGTTCGTACTGAGCACCTCCTCAAACTCCCGCACGTCTTGCCCATGTCGCTGTCTGTCCCCTTCTATAGCTTTAAATACGATTCTATATATACGATACATGCCCTGTCCTCTACCATGTAACACGCACAGCGTCGTCGGCTGGCGTCATGCTTACACATACACACAAGATCACTGGCGTGTATCAACTGCTTTCCATTGAAGACGGACTTACCCTCTGTAACGTCACTCACTCGCCCGATTCTTACGAACACCGGGTTCATGGTTAGGCTACAATAACCTAAAAGGTGGCCCGGAACACCGAACCATACACCATCTCGTTGGATTACCGAACCACGTGACGTTGACAAAGTCGATATGTCCGTAAGTATAAATCCGCTTTACATATGTAAACGCCTTGTAAATGTCGTGTCAGTTTATTCAATTTGTTGACACAGCTAGTCGATCAATAATACTGGTTAGACATCGTCCAGCGTAAACTCATTGTGCGTAGCTACGATGGTAGTTTATTTGAGTTTAGTGCCATAGAAAATGCTGTTTAAAGAGGTGTTACCTTTTGTCGGGGGGCTGCACGGCCAGTTTGCTCAGACGTGATTTGGCTGGCCCCACAGCGGCAATGGCACGAACTATTGCACCTGTTTAGAGACCTTCTGGTGCGTAAACAGACGTGAGCAGACATCAGGTCGACCCTCCGTGTAACGTCCTCAGTTGCAGGGAAACGGTGTACATGTGTATGTGGTTCTGTATGTGTAACACGCGTGTTCATGGCAGACGACGGGGTAAGTCACTACTGTACAGAGACCCTAAACCAGACAGGCACTGTGGTAAGGGGCGCACCATTTCATATCTGGGGGGGGGGGGGGGGGGGGGGGGCGGGGGGTAGAAAATAAATTACCATGCAATTTTTTTATTTTTCACAAATTTATTGACATTTTATTAATTTTTTTGTATCTTTGTCATAAAATTATTTATTTCTTTAGACACCAATAAGGACATTTTACAAGGTATTCTAGCATCTGAAAAGCAAACATTTTTTTCCCCCAAATAGTCACAACAAACAATTTTTTTCAAATATTTTCTAGGCCCCTCCCCCCCCCTGATATGAAATGGGGCGCCCCTAAGGGTGAATCTAGTCATATACGTAATTAGCTCAGCTTTCTATCCAGCCCTATGGTATATAGACCCGTAGTATCCCACCCAGCATGACAATCCTACGGAAGCCTAAATAGGACACGGTGACACTGTGCGCACAATTAAGACCATTCGGCAATACGTACTTATTATTAAACTGTTCGTACCGATTACTAAACTGTAGTACAGTTTAGTAATATCTACGTACAAATCAATCGGTGTAGTTTAGTGCTTACAATTACGCTGTTTAATTAACTGGACAGCTCGCTGTTCATAAGGCTCTCCCGGTAGTATCCGCTCATGCCTTTCATGCTTTTTCCGTTTGTTATCCTCAAGGCATAAACTTGATTAAAACGTATGTTTAATTTGTGGGCTGCTTTGTACACTTGGCGACCCATAGTTCCATCCACTCCGTAAAGCCTACGTCACAGTCTCGCGGGAGTGATGACAGGCACGGGTTTCCATGACAACGGCAACATAGGGATGCATAGAAGCATGTAATATTTGATTTATTTGTAATAGCACGACCGAAAATGTTTCATTTTCAACTGCATAGGGCATGTCGTCTCTCGCGAGTTCTACTTCCGGTCTTAGTGACGAACATACGAACGCTTGCTTTTTGTTCAGTGCGCAGTTTGACTCGCGCCCTGCGTGCCAATGGATACCACGCGCAGAGGGTAGTCATACTAATCACTGCTAGGCACGTGGAACCAGGCAAGGTGCGCTGCGGTAAGGAAGAGTTAGTCGCAATTCGTCTCAGGCTAACGTGCGACTTAAATAAGAAAACTTTCTATTGACACTATACTGGTAGATGTCACTTTGAACTTGTAATTTTTGATAACATTATCCACGCTCAGTAAACTTGGCGCAAAACAGCTAGATGATTTCCCAATGTTTGCACTGATCTGGAGTGATCGGGTAATTGGAAGTATTTGCAGCCATCCGGGCCAATATTTGTTTTGCAGCCAGCCGGTCCAATATTTGTTTCTCAATCATTATTGCAACCATCGATATAAAAAAGACACTTTTTCCAAAACAGTACTTTATATTTATTGTGGTAACAATACCTTTCTAAATAGCTGTAGTCCTTTCGCATTAAGGTAAGCCACCCATAATGAGCCTCGGCGATTTTGAGCAGACCTCGGTAAACATCGGCGAACATCGGCGGGCTGTAGCCCTGATATTTTAAGCAGTCTTAATGAAACAAAGCACGAATAAAACACAGCAAAATAAGTGGTGACATAGGTAAAATAAATAGAACATCGTATAATAAGCTTCGGCGATTTAGAGAAGACCTCGGTAAACATCGACAAACATCGGCGGGTGTCAGTGAAAGGGGAATCCCTAACTCGTTACGTCATTCACATGGAATCCCCAATTCGTGCCGTCATTCACAAGGTACTTCCCCCAGAATGGCTCTTCGTGATAAATTTCGAATATTCAAGAAAAAAACATGGAGAAAAAGTGTAGATAGTTCAGAAAATATTCGTGTAGATCATAATTATATCGGAGGTTATAATATATAACCAGATTTATTAAAATGTGAGCACAAGGCGTAAAATAATGATAATTGGTGTGAAATAAGCTGCTCCAAAAAATATTTCTGAAATAACATTTTCAAGTTTCAGGATGTGTTTCTCGGGAAATTTGCACGGCTACCTATATTTTTCTTTATTTTTATTCCAAGAACTATGTATTTAGAAGTTATTAAACGTGGTTTGGTGTCACGATTTTCATTTTTGATGAAATTATAGCCAATTTTGTGAAGGTGGTGATTTCAAATTTTGGCCAAAACGGTCTTGTTTTTGCATAACTGCACTTTATTATTGCCATTCTGTTATGTTTTGTGGCTACTATTTACATTGTTGTAATACATTCCTGTATTGCACTAGGCTTAAGCTTTCCAAAGAGCTATTACTGATGATAATGACTTAATATTGAGCTGAATTGTAGCAAAATCACATATTCGTGGTAGGTGTCAATTTTTGGTCATTTTGTGAAATGGGGGTTTACTTGCAAAATGGAGAAAGTATCCTAAAAATTCACCAGAAGGTGTGTAGTTGGGTAAACGTTCATAAAATAATCACAAATACAGAGTTCTTTCACCTTGGTATTATGGGTGGCTTACCTTAAAAGGTGTTGACAAACTGTTTCATAACAACCACAAAAGGACCATTACTGCCACTTTCCATTTGCACAGCGTACATATCATGAATATAATACATGGGATGAAACTCTGGAGCATTTCAGCTTTAAAACTGACTGCCTCACTATATCCAAAAAATAGATATATATATATGCAGTTTGCATCAATCATATCTCACTTGAATGGATCCTTTGACATATGCTAGCATATTATAAATAATCTATGCTTCCCCTTCCTGTAGTGACAAATCAAACATTCTCATCGTAGTTCGAGCCCTACCACAGTCATGACAAAACCAAGCATTCATATCGCCTGCCAAATCCTCTGGCTGCCATGCTAAACCAAGTATTCACACGGAGTGCCAAGCCCTTTCACGGTCATGACAAACCAACCATTTTTCTTTCAGGCCCTCTTACTGCCGTGCCATACGATGATTCAACATCGTTTGCGAAGCCCTTTCACAGTTATCACGGAACAAGCATCCACTTTACTTCGTCTGCCACGCCCTCTCACAGCCATGAAAAACCAAGCAATCACATCGTCGCCACGCCCAGTGGTACACGGTACACAGTGATGACAAACCAAACATCAACACCGTCCACCAAGCCGTCATAAACGTTCTCAAATAGGGCAACCACACATCAAACTCAATCCCCGGGGGCTAAATCTGTTGTGGGGGGGAGGCTTCGGCGGCTTGACAGGGGGTGGGGTGGGGGGGGGGGAGATTAAACCGTAGTAACTTCCCTAGAATCCGCCACTGCAATACAGGGTTTATGGACGGAATGCATGTTTGTTCTTGACGAAAGTATGCCGAGGGAATGAAGTTTGTTTGTAACAAAAGTAAATTTGGTTAACTACACGGGTTTTGGTTAACACAATTCGCTACAAAAAAACAAATAGGGTCGGCGGAGTGAAGTTTCGTGAGGATAAAAGTTGATTTGTTTCCGGAAATGGGCTTTGGCGGAGCGAATGCGATTTCGGCAAAACAGAAGTCCTTGAAGATCGTGCACAATTCGTACTCAAATGCAGAGGAAGATTGAGTCACTTCAAAGGGGGAGGGGGTGGGGAGGGTCACATAGTTTCGTGACCACCCTGTGTAACGTAACCTGGCTTCACGTCTGAAGATTATTACAGCATAACCTGTAAACAACTAATCTCGGCTTTCCCATTTACCCATCAGGAGAAAGAAGAGCGGATTGCCATGGCGACCGATGATCTCCCCCGGACGGCGCCGGCGACAGTCCGAGATGCCGCCTCCGACCTACGCTACCGGATCGACGACAACCCTCCCTGGTACCTTTCTATCTTCCTCGGATTCCAGGTCTGTCCCAGTGTAACGCTCTCTTCTCTCTGGCCCTTCAGGCCCTGTAGCATGGACCTCAGCCCCGCAAGCTGACGAACCGCTTCAGGGTGGTGGTGGTCACCGGCGAGGGTGGGACCCTCCAGAAAGGCCAAGTGGGAAAGGGGGGGGGGGGGGGAGGCGGAGGCACACCGAAAAATGGAGAACAAAAATAATTGCCTCCACGCTATGAAAAAAGGTGTCCGAGCCTCTGCTCCATTCTCCTCTCCTCAGCATCAAGCCATGACGGTGCTCGTGGGAACAATCCGATAGACGACTTCGCGGATCGTAGTTCAGATTATTCCTCTGTGAGGCGCCACTGCATGTGCGATGCATTCTGGGCATTATTTTAGTCATTGCATAACAATATATGTCGGCAATAAAAAGATAATGACTATATTGTCGTCTATGTAAAAGTTATATATCAACTGGATGTAATTTAGACAAGCTCAATAATTTTAAACATGTTTTAAATACCAATAAACGGGAAATATGTTATTTATCTTAGAAAACTTCAAGATAACACCAACGTATTTCCCGGAACTCTTTGCGCCAGTCATGCATTTTCCGAGATGGCGAATAATTGCGAAGTCTTGTATTGTTCCTACATATGTATGACGTGATGGCTCAAGAATGTCATGTATTAAGAAGCTCTTACCACACTACCTAACCTTTGTGTGATCCTCCCCCCCCCCCCTTTGTCACGGCTCTACCTGATCATTTTCTTACCTCTGTGTGACCCCCCTCCCCCCTCTGGTCACAGCACCACCTGACAATGTTCTTACCTCTGTGTAACCCCCCCACTAGTCATGGCACTACCTGACCATGTTCTTACCTCTGTCTGACCCCCCTCCCTCCGTAGACACAGCACTACCTGATCATGTTATTGCCTCTGTGTGACCCCTCCCCCTGGTCAGAGTACTACCTGACCATGTTTATACCTCTGTGACCCCCACCCTCCCCTGGTCACAGCACTACCTGACCATGTTCTTACCTCTGTGTGACCCCCCCCCCCACCCCCCGGGTCACAGCACTACCTGACCGTTCATACCTCTATGTGACCTCTCCCCCTGGTCAGAGTACTACCTGACCATGTTTATACCTCTGTGACCCCCACCCTCCCCTGGACACAGCCCTACCTGACCGTTCTCACCTCTGTGTGACCCCCTCCACCTCCCGGGTCACAGCACTACCTGACCGTTCTTACCTCTGTGTGACTCCCCGCCTCCCTGGTCACAGCACTAACTGACCATGTTCTTACCTCTGTGTGACCCCTCCCCTTGGTCACAGCATAACCTGACCATGTTCTTACCTCTGTGTGACCCCTCCCCCTGGTCACAGCACTACCTGACCATGTTTTTACCTCTGTGTGACTCCCCTCCTCCCTGGTCACCGCACTACCTGACCATGTTTTTACCTCTATGTGACCCCCCCTCCACCTCCCTGGTCACAGCGCTACCTGACCGTTCTTACCTCTGTGTGACTCCCCTCCTCCCTGGTCACCGCACTACCTGACCATGTTCTTACCTCTATGTAACCCCCCCTCCACCTCCCTGGTCACCGCACTACCTGACCGTTCTTACCTCTGTGTGACTCCCCTCCCCCTGGTCACAGCACTAACTGACCGTTCTTACCTCTGTGTGACTCCCCTCCTCCCTGGTCACCGCACTACCTGACCATGTTTTTACCTCTATGTGACCCCCCCTCCACCTCCCTGGTCACAGCACTACCTGACCGTTCTTACCTCTGTGTGACTCCCCTCCCCCTGGTCACAGTACTACCTGACCATGTTCTTACTTCTGTGTGACTCCCCTCCTCCCTGGTCACCGCACTACCTGACCATGTTTTTATCTCTATGTGACCCCCCCCCCTCCACCTCCCTGGTCACAGCACTACCTGACCGTTCTTACCTCTGTGTGACTTCCCTCCCCCTAGTCACAGCACTACATGACCATGTTCTTACCTCTATGTGACCCCCCTCCACCTCCCTGGTCACAGCACTAACTGACCGTTCTTACCTCTGTGTGACTTCCCTCCTCCCTGGTCACCGCACTACCTGATCATGTTCCTACTTCTGTGTGACCCTTTCCCCCGTTGTCGCAGCATTACCTGACCATGTTCTTAGCTCTGTGTGATCCCTCCCCCTGGTCACCGCACTACCTGACCATGTTTTTACCTCTATGTGACCCCCCATCCACCTCCCTGGTCACAGCACTAACTGACCGTTCTTACCTCTGTGTGACTTCCCTCCTCCCTGGTCACCGCACTACCTGATCATGTTCCTACTTCTGTGTGACCCTTCCCCCCGTTGTCGCAGCATTACCTGACCATGTTCTTACCTCTGTGTGACTCCCCTCCCCCTGGTCACAGCACTACCTGACTATGTTTTTACCCTCTGTGTGACTCCCTTCCTCCCTGGTCACCGCACTACCTGACCATGTTCTTACCTCTATGTGACCCCCCTCCACCTGCCTGGTCACTGCACTACCCGACCGTTCTTACCTCTGTGTGACTCCCCTCCCCCTGGTCACAGCATTACCTGGTCGTTCTTACCTCTGTGTGACTTCCCTTCTCCCTGGTCACCGCACTAACTGACCGTTCCTACCTCTGTGTGACCCCCCTCCATCTCCCTGGTCACAGCACTAACTGACCGTTCTTACCTCTGTGTGACTTCCCTCCTCCCTAATCACCGCACTAACTGACTATGTTCTTACCTCTGTGTGACTCCCCTCCTCCCGTTGTCGCAGCATTACCTGACCATGTTTTTACCTCTATGTGACCCCCCCTCCACCTCCCTGGTCACAGCACTACCTGACCGTTCTTACCTCTGTGTGACTCCCCTCCCCCTGGTCACAGCACTACCTGACCATGTTCTTACCTCTGTGTGACTCCCCTCCTCCCTGGTCACCGCACTACCTGACCATGTTTTTACCTCTGTGTGACTCCCCTCCTCCCTGGTCACAGCACTACCTGACCATGTTCTTACCTCTGTGTGACTCCCCTCCTCCCTGGTCACCGCACTACCTGACCATGTTTTTACCTCTGTGTGACTCCCCTCCCCCTGGTCACAGCACTACCTGACCGTTTTTACCTCTGTGTGACTCCCCTCCTCCCTGGTCACCGCACTACCTGACCATGTTCTTACATCTGTGTGACTCCCCTCCTCCCTGGTCACAGCACTACCTGACCGTTACTACCTCTGTGTGACTCCCCCTCCACCTCCCTGGTCACAGCACTAACTGACCGTTCTTACCTCTGTGTGACTCCCCTCCTCCCTGGTCACCGCACTACCTGACCATGTTCTTACCTCTGTGTGACTCCCCTCCTCCCTGGTCACAGCACTACCTGACCGTTCTTACCTCTGTGTGACTCCCCTCCCCCTGGTCACAGCACTACCTGACCATGTTCTTACCTCTGTGTGACTCCCCTCCCCCTGGTCACAGCACTACCTGACCATGTTCTTACCTCTGTGTGACTCCCCTCCTCCCTGGTCACCGCACTACCTGACCATGTTTTTACCTCTATGTGACCCCCCCCCCTCCACCTCCCTGGTCACAGCACTACCTGACCGTTCTTACCTCTGTGTGACTTCCCTCCCCCTGGTCACAGCACTACATGACCATGTTCTTACCTCTATGTGACCCCCCGTCCACCTCCCTGGTCACAGCACTAACTGACCGTTCTTACCTCTGTGTGACTTCCCTCCTCCCTAGTCACCGCACTACCTGATCATGTTCCTACTTCTGTGTGACTCTTCCCCCCGTTGTCGCAGCATTACCTGACCATGTTCTTAGCTCTGTGTGACTCCCCTCCCCCTGGTCACAGCACTACCTGACTATGTTTTTACCTCTGTGTGACTCCCTTCCTCCCTGGTCACCGCACTACCTGACCATGTTCTTGCCTCTATGTGACCCCCCTCCACCTGCCTGGTTACTGCACTACCCGACCGTTCTTACCTCTGTGTGACTCCCCTCCCCCTGGTCACAGCACTACCTGGTCGTTCTTACCTCTATGTGACTTCCCTCCTCCCTGGTCATAGCCCTACCTGACCATGTTCTTACCTCTGTGCGACTCCCCTCCCCCTGGTCACAGCACTACCTGACCGTTCTTACCTCTATGTGACTTCCCTCCTCCCTGGTCACCGCACTAACTGACCGTTCTTACCTCTGTGTGACTTCCCTCCTCCCTAATCACCGCACTAACTGACCGTTCCTACCTCTATGTGACCCCCCTCCGTCTCCCTGGTCACAGCACTAACTGACCGTTCTTACCTCTGTGTGACTCCCCTCCTCCCTGGTCACAGCACTAACTGACCGTTCTTACCTCTGTGTGACTTCCCTCCTCCCTAATCACCGCACTAACTGACCATGTTCCTACTTCTGTTTGACCCTTCCCCCCGTTGTCGCAGCATTACCTGACCATGTTCGGAGCCACCATGACGATCGCGGTGATCCTGACTCCCGCCATGTGCGTGGCTCCCGACAGCGTCGCCCGCAGCGAAATCCTTGGGACACTCTTCTTCGTATCCGGAATGGTCACATTGTTCCAGAGCACACTCGGCGTCAGGTCAGTAGGTCATAGGTCAAGGGTCACAGCGGTATTAGTACTTTACCTACTTTCTTGATAGTAATAGTTGCGAGTAAGTGTAGTAAGTGTAGTAAGTAATAGTAAGTGTGTGAATGTGATATCATTGCAAGTGTGTGAATGTGATATCATTGCAAGTGTGTGAATGTGATATCATTGCAAGTGTGTGAATGTGATATCATTGCAAGTGTGTGAATGTGACATCATTGCAAGTGTGTGAATGTGATATCATTGCAAGTGTGTGAATGTGATATCATTGCAAGTGTGTGAATGTGATATCATTGCAAGTGTGTGAATGTGATATCATTGCAAGTGTGTGAATGTGATATCATTGCAAGTGTGTGAATGTGGTATCATTGCAAGTGTGTGAATGTGATATCATTGCAACTGTGTGAATGTGACATCATTGCAAGTGTGTGAATGTGACATCTTTGTAAGTGTGTGAATGTGATATCATTGTAAGTGTGTGAATGTGATATCATTGCAAGTGTGTGAATGTGATATCATTGCAAGTGTGTGAATGTGACATCATTGCAAGTGTGTGAATGTGATATCATTGCAAGTGTGTGAATGTGATATCATTGCAAGTGTGTGAATGTGGTATCATTGCAAGTGTGTGAATGTGATATCATTGCAACTGTGTGAATGTGATATCATTGCAAGTGTGTGAATGTGACATCTTTGTAAGTGTGTGAATGTGATATCATTGTAAGTGTGTGAATGTGATATCGTTGCAAGTGTGTGAATGTGACATCATTGCAAGTGGGTGAATGTGGTATCATTGCAAGTGTGTGAATGTGACATCATTGCAAGTGTGTGAATGTGGCATCTTTGTAAGTGTGTGAATGTGATATCATTGTAAGTGTATGAATGTGATATCGTTGCAAGTGTGTGAATGTGACATCATTGCAAGTGGGTGAATGTGATATCATTGTAAGTGTGTGAATGTGATATCGTTGCAAGTGTGTGAATGTGACATTGCAGGTGTGTGAATGTGATATCATTGCAAGTGTGTGAATGTGACATTGCAAGTGTGTGAATGTGACATCATTGCAAGTGTGTGAATGTGACATCATTGCAAGTGTGTGAATGTGATATCATTGCAAGTGTGTGAATGTGACAGCATTGCAAGTGTGTGAATGTGATATCATTGCAAGTGTGTGAATGTGGCATTGCAAGTGTGTGAATGTGACATCATTGCAAGTGTGTGAATGTGACATTGCAAGTGTGTGAATGTGACATCGTTGCAAGTGTGTGAATTTGACCTGATTGCAAGTGGGTATTCATGTGATATCATTCTACCATTGCCCACGGATTGTCGGGGGGGGTGCTTGGCTGGTGGATGAATCATAACACTGTATTTTACTTTCAGACTTCCCATAATCCAAGGCGGGACATTCTCCTTCCTGCTGCCGACCTTCGCCATCTTGTCACTTCCTGAGTGGACCTGCCCGGCCCCAGTCATCGGTAAACGCCTGTTTTTGCTACACGAGTAAAATGAAACTGTCTGTCTCAACTGTACACCCAGCAGCCGCCTTGGATGCATAAACAATGTTGTTGGGTGCTTATCGCTTATCATGGCCACCCTGTCTGCGATGGGCCGCGGCGGATCGGGCCGGATAGTTCTCAATATGTTGAATATTTACTGTTCACATTTATCTTTGTTGGGGACTTCTAAACGTACGTAAACTTGCTGAGGTTAAGCTAACATGTTGGCATTTTGTTGCGCTTTAAATGGAAATGCAACGGTAATATAAACGTAAATTAACCTGTGCAAAACGCACTCATACACCAGGTCGGGTCATGTTGTACACATCAAATGCTTGCTTCATAAGAAACGTTATTTTCTATATGTACATATGTTACTGTACATATATCGCCCAGTTATGTTTCGTTACCTTGCTTACCTTGGGTTCTTACTCGTATTTCAGGACCGGGTGGTTGGATGCATGAATTAAATCAGTGGGAAATTTCTTGTCAATTGACCTAAATATATGCCATTGCATGTATATAAGTTTATATCATCCCCGGCAGCGGCGTGTGCAGGATAAATAAATAAAATGTTCTGCATCAGCTGCAGATGCAGGAATTTGAAAAGGGGGCGTCCATTGAAACTTGCGACCGGGGAGCGAGACTCCGGACAAAATGACGCTGCACGTTACGTACTATTTGCACAATTTATAATCGTTGGTAAGAAAGCGTGCCCCCGCCCCCCCCCCCCCGGACACACCCATGCCCGGGTTAAATGGTATGCTAAAACTATGCTACCGCTTCCAAATGAGCGTGTGAACGTGAGTCAACCGTGGAATGTTTCCGCGTATCTCAGCTGAACAAACACGCTGAAATCAGACTTAAGTGCAGTTATCGCTGGCGCACTTCACAACCGGACATTGTCGACATATAATTGAGCCTAAGGACTCTCTAACTTTTTACCATTAAGAGCCCGCCGGAAATGCTAGCGTCACCACACTGGGCCCCCTCGACAACACCACGGCAGACTTCCAACCCGGGACTGACGGAGATGAGATCTGGAAGTCAAGGATGAGAGAAGTGCGTGTGTGATATACGCCTCGTAATTAACTCACTTTTCACGATGTATTACTTTAATAATACCATGCATTTAAGGTCGCTTATTGACTAATTTACCATCTTTGGATAGTGTTTATGTGACTTTGTGTGTTGCAAACCATACAGTGACAGAGATCTCCATATTGTAATGACGCAGTGCACAAGAAAAGCACACTTTCCATGACAAGAACCACCATTATGGCAAACAATATCTTTAGCGTCATGCCCTGTTATATTACACGCACTATTTCAATGACAAGGACATAAATTCATCATTTCTCCTCTGCCATCCTCCATGCTAGCTACCAGCTTTACTTTCATCGTTAAGCTTCTTTTTGTCTTAAACCTTCTGATGTCCCGATATCGATCTTACGGCTTAATGCGCTGTACTTGCAGTTTCGATATCGATCTTAGCGGTTAATGCGCTGTACTTACAGTTTCGATATCGATCTTACGGCTTAATGCGCTGTACTTACAGTTTCGATATCGATCTTAGCGGTTAATGCGCTGTACTTACAGTTTCGATATCGATCTTACGGGTTAATGCGCTGTACTTACAGTTTCGATATCGATTTTACGGGTTAATGCGCTGTACTTACAGTTTCGATATCGATTTTACGGGTTAATGCGTCGTACTTACAGATTAATAGTTTACAGATTAACAAATTTTAAAGTTTACAGATTAAAATTGCATTGCATGTCACCATTCGTTTTCTTAGGCAGAGAATTCGGTTTCATGTCATCCATTTTTTTCTGCACATTCCACTTCTCTGTGCCACACACAGATCCAGAGAATCCGATTCATACACCCTTCTCTGTTTCACACACAGGTCCAGAGAATCCATTTCATACACCCTTCTCTGTGCCACACACAGGTCCAAAGAATCCATTTCATACACCCTTCTCTGTGCCACACACAGATCCAGAGAGTCTAATCCATATACCCTTCTCTGTGCCACACACAGATCCAGAGAATCCATTTCATACATCTATCTCGGTGCCAAACACAGATCCAGAGAATCCATTTCATACATCCTTCTCTGTGCCACACACAGATCCAGGGAATCCATTTCATACACCCTTCTCTGTGCCACACACAGATCCGGAGAATCCATTTCATACATCCTTCTCTGTGCCAAACACAGATCCAGAGAATCCATTTCATACATCCTTCTCTGTGCCACACACAGATCCAGAGAATCCATTTCATATATCCTTCTCTGTGCCACACACAGATCCAGAGAATCCATTTCATACACCCTTCTCTGTGCTCCACACAGATCCGGAGAATCCATTTCATACATCCTTCTGTGTGCCACACACAGATGCAGAGAATCCATTTCATACACCCTTCTCTGTACCACACACAGATCCAGTGAATCTATTTCATGCACCTTTCTCTGTACCACACAGATCCAGGGAATCCATTTCATACACCCTTCTCTGTGCCACACACAGATCCAGGGAATCCATTTCATACACCCTTCTTTGTCCTGCACATTGCATGTCACCATTCGTTTTCTTATGCAGAGAATTCTGTTTCATGTCATCCATTTTTTTCTGCACATTCCACTTCTCTGTGCCACACACAGATCCAGAGAATCCGTTTCATACACCCTTCTCTGTTTCACACACAGGTCCAGAGAATCCATTCCATACACCCTTCTCTGTGCCACACACAGGTCCAGAGAATCCATTTCATACACCCTTCTCTGTGCCACACACAGATCCAGAGAGTCGAATCCATATACCCTTCTCTGTGCCACACACATATCCAGATAATCCATTTCATACATCCTTCTTGGTGCCAAACACAGATCCAGAGAATCCATTTCATACATCCTTCTCTGTGCCACACACAGATCCAGGGAATCCATTTCATACACCCTTCTCTGTGCCACACACAGATCCGGAGAATCCATTTCATACATCCTTCTCTGTGCCAAACACAGATCCAGAGAATCCATTTCATACATCCTTCTCTGTGCCACACACAGATCCAGAGAATCCATTTCATACACCCTTCTCTGTGCCACACACAGATCCGGAGAATCCATTTCATACATCCTTCTGTGTGCCACACACAGATGCAGAGAATCCATTTCATACACTCTTCTCTTTACCACACACAGATCCAGTGAATCTATTTCATGCACCTTTCTCTGTACCACACAGATCCAGGGAATCCATTTCATACACCCTTCTCTGTGCCACACACAGATCCAGGGAATCCATTTCATACACCCTTCTTTGTCCTGCACATTGCATGTCACCATTCGTTTTCTTATGCAGAGAATTCTGTTTCATGTCATCCATTTTTTTCTGCACATTCCACTTCTCTGTGCCACACACAGATCCAGAGAATCCGTTTCATACACCCTTCTCTGTTTCACACACAGGTCCAGAGAATCCATTCCATACACCCTTCTCTGTGCCACACACAGGTCCAGAGAATCCATTTCATACACCCTTCTCTGTGCCACACACAGATCCAGAGAGTCGAATCCATATACCCTTCTCTGTGCCACACACATATCCAGATAATCCATTTCATACATCCTTCTTGGTGCCAAACACAGATCCAGAGAATCCATTTCATACATCCTTCTCTGTGCCACACACAGATCCAGGGAATCCATTTCATACACCCTTCTCTGTGCCACACACAGATCCGGAGAATCCATTTCATACATCCTTCTCTGTGCCAAACACAGATCCAGAGAATCCATTTCATACATCCTTCTCTGTGCCACACACAGATCCAGAGAATCCATTTCATACACCCTTCTCTGTGCCACACACAGATCCGGAGAATCCATTTCATACATCCTTCTGTGTGCCACACACAGATGCAGAGAATCCATTTCATACACCCTTCTCTTTACCACACACAGATCCAGTGAATCTATTTCATGCACCTTTCTCTGTACCACACAGATCCAGGGAATCCATTTCATACACCCTTCTCTGTGCCACACACAGATCCAGGGAATCCATTTCATACACCCTTCTTTGTCCTGCACACCGATCCAGAGAGTCCATTTCGTGCACTCTTCCCTGTTTGACACACAGATCCAGGGCGCCATCATCTGCGCCTCGTTGGTTCAGGTCCTGGTGGGCGCGACCGGGATCATTGGCGTCCTACTTCGCTTCATCGGACCCATCACCATCGCCACCACCATCAGTCTCATCGGGATCTCCCTCTTCGAGACGGCCGCCATGTTCGCCTCTAAGCAGTGGGGCATCGCCATCATGTGAGTGGGACGTGCACCCTCCCCCTCCCCCTCACCCTCGCCCTCCTCCTCACCCTCACCCTCCTCTTCCCCCTCACCTTCACCCTCACCCTCACCCTCACCCTCCCCCTCCCCCTCACCCTCGCCCTCCTCCTCACTCTCACCCTCCTTTTGCCCCTAACCTTCCCCCTCACCCTCACCCTCGCCCTCACCCTCACCCTCACCCTCCTCTTCCCCCTCACCTTCACCCTCACTCTCACCCTCCTCTTCCCCCTCACCTTCACCCTCACCCTCACCCTCCTCTTCCCCCTCACCTTTACCCTCACCCTCACCCTCCCAGTCCTCTCGGCATTACGCCATCTTACTGCAGATACTGGAATGAGAGACATAACGAGCCATTAACATAACAAGTTCCATTTAATACGTTTAAGTGTTTAAATGCACCATAATGATGACAAACAACTGCCACCCGCAACGTAGCCACCCCCCGCTCCCGCCCCCTCCCCTCCCCCGCCGCCACGAAGGATAACATCAGTGGGGTATCGCCATCATACCGCACCGTAGTCATCCCCACTGCCCCTCCCCCCCCACCACGCCATACACACATGAAGTGAAACATACCCAATATAACCCCGTCCGTAGATAACTGTACTAGCCTGGGGGGTGGGAGGTAGTACCGATTTTTTTTTTCAAGTGGCGTGACGCATCCTACATTGACAGGCACTGCGGAGTCAACGGGTACAAAGTTACGTCATGCGCCAGCCTCAACGCATACCGGGGTGACGTCTTTAAATAGCGCCCAGCCAGCGCTATGCAGCCGTGTGCAGCAATGGTCTCAGTGATCGGTGGTGGATCCAAAATTTGGGGATTCAGTCTGAGACACTTTATCCTTTGTACACCCATCCCCTTTAACAGCTGCTGCCCCCCCCCCTGTTTTTTCACCTGTTTGACCGCCTATTTTCTGTGACTCCCCCCACCCACTTCCCCGCCATCATAATGACCCCCCTAAGTTTTGGTCGATAGGCGCGGATCCACCATTTTGCAACATCTTGCCCCCCCCACCCCCCTCCCTTCTTTGGGGGATCAGCGCCTGCTTTAACACTGTAACTGTTGATATTTATTATACTCCCAACTATCCTGTAGCGGATTTCACGAACGCAGTTTAGCCGACTACGGAGCTTAGTCGACTTAATCGAAGTTACCATATAAATTTTAGCCGACTAGGCCCGGTAGCCGGCAAAATATAAACGTGAAATAGGCCACTGGACAACCGTGCGTCGTCTGAACGACTTAACAGCAATGATATTGAAGTGAATTAACGAGTATCACATTCACCGACTGACGAGCTTTCAATTTTGTCTAGGGGCCACCCCGATAGCTCAGTAGATTAGAGCGCTCGCCTTGAGCGCTTTGGCCATCTGAGAGCATAACGGGACGTGAATTGGTGGTTCGAGTCCCGCTGTGGCCATGTCTGTGTGGTCGCAAGATAAATGTCCCATGTTCTTCCGCAAAGAGTAGGGGGTTACCCCGGGGGCATGGCTCCACTTTTCCCTTCCTTCTCCCATTGACGCCATATGACCAACCAAGCAATCAATTTTGCCTATTCATATTTTCATGCGCGGCAGTTTGTAGATCTTTAATCATGACCCGGCCTGTTACTTTCTCCCCCAGGACAATGGTTTTTGTGACGGTATTCTCGCAGTATCTCAGGAACATCGACGTGCCCATCTGTAGCGTCAAACGTGTCCACAAGAAGCTGAAGTGTGGCAAAACAACGTCACCGGTCTTCAAGATGTTTCCTGTAAGTATGCTCAGTTTACATATTACAGAGCGTGTATTTCATTTCTTTGTTGTCGATAATATACCATTATCGTCATCACGTGAATCGAATAATTATCGTTCGGAATTATATATAAACTATACATAGTCCACTAGGGAATATATACATAAAAAAATACTCTGGCGTTCTGAATTATCTTCCACTGACCAGGCAATGAGTTATTTGTAAAGCCAATAAGGAATTTCTGTAGCCAATTAGAGATTTGTAGAACTTCTTTTAAACTAAATAATTTAATTTTGAAAGAAATATAAACTATAGAACTAAGACAAAAGCCCATTGTTAGTTCGACCTTGACCTCTGTAGGTGATCCTTGCCATCATGTTATCCTGGATGGTGTGCCTGATCCTCACGGTGACAGACGTCTTTCCCGATGACCCCAGTGACCCGGCCTACAACGCCAGAACAGATACCAAGACCTCCATCATCGAAAAGGCGGCCTGGTTCCGCCTCCCCTACCCATGTAAGTTCCGGGCACGGAAATTTGAAAACTTAACATTTGTGGTTCACCATTACATGTAGCATGTGCCGTGTAAATAGCATAACGTGGATCAGAAGCCGTAACAATTAATTAATCTTAATCCACACTAATAATGAATACCGCGTTAGGTCAAATAATAAGCGATTAAAAACTGTCAAATGTCCAGGAAATGTTATATCAACGATTAGATACTAAGCAATCTGGAACTTCTATTTTAACGTAGTTACGTCTATAACCCCGACCTCTAAGATATAAACATGTCTCAATTTAATGGTGATAATAGTGAATAATTTTTTGCTTGTTCTATGCTTGCAAATGTGGGACAGTGTCATATTTTGGCAATGACAAAATTATGTGACATTGTTAACCTAATCTAGGGGGCCACGTGCTGTATACGTGGCGGATCCAGGGGGGCACAGGGGGCACGCCCCCCCTCCCCCCCCCCATTTCGCTGAAGAAGGGGGCGCAAGGGGCACACTCACTATTCTTTCTTCCGTACACGCTTACCAGCACCCCCCCCCCCCCCGCCTCCCGGTCGTTTTTCGATCCGCGCCCGCGCCTGGATCGTGCTTTAGTAAATTCCTGGATCCGCCACTGCGTATTACCTGTTTTTGACACAAGGACACACGTGTCCCATGTCTGTTGTGTTGTTGATGGCGGGGCCGTGTTCTCTGCAGTCCAATGGGGCATCCCGACCGTCAGCCTGGCCGGGACGCTCGGCATGCTGTCCGGAGTCATAGCCGGCATGCTCGAATCCGTGGGAGACTACTACGCATGCGCGAGGATGTCTGGAGCGCCACCGCCGCCAGTCCACGCCATAAATAGAGGTGACATTTATTGCAAGCAGTTTGTATATGGACAAATGGATCAACTGGCCTTCATCTTCGTTATACGTGGCGATGTTTACTAATGTCCGGTCTTATGATGACACATAGGCCGTGTTAAACACTTTTATTGCTATTATTGAAAATAACCCGGCAAATTTTATGAAAACCCTTATTGAAGCGCGTCCTTATTAATTTTGAAAACCTAGCTATGCATCTTATCTTCCCCCGGTTATAGATAAAAACCAAATGTGTGTGCCGCACACCTAACGAGTCGAATGGCTCGATATTTATTTCACAATCATTTTTTTTTTCACATAAACGAATAGATAAATCGCGTGAGAAGTATTATTTGCCAATATTGCCTCAACCGTGTCTCCCCTTGACGCAGGTATCACTGTGGAGGGTCTGGGCTGTGTGCTCGCTGGTATGTGGGGTAGCGGCACCGGAACAACGTCATACAGTGAAAACATTGGCGCCATCGGCATCACCAAGGTAAGTTGCATGACGTCATAAGGCCATTAACCACGTGCCTAGAGACGAGGGGCCGTATTTATAATCGCCACTTAGGCTACGCCACTAGACTTAGCGCTAAGTGGAAGATTTGTCAAGCGATTATGGGGTTCAAAATACATAAGTAGTCTAAGTGGCCTAAGTGGCGATTATGAATGCGGCCCCAGCGCGCGATATTAATAGATAGCTTAACCGGCTGACGGCCATAGCGGACAGCAATGCTTGGGGTTTAACTTTTGTTTATGATTTGCCCTTCGATATGCGATGTTCCACGAGTTTCGTGGCCCATGTCACAGGCGACATTTTATCCTAGTTATGGTTTAGTGTTGGCATGCATGTATATAATTATTTGCCGTATATAAATACATTATCAATTATCAAGTTATATGCCTTAAACTGCCTCCCCGGCCCACACCACCACCCTCATAACTTCATTATGTGGTAATGGCCCTGGCCTTGCACTTGGTCGAGACGGTCTAGGGTTCGATCTCTGGAGTCGGCCGATAAGCCGTATATTAGCTGCTGAGCAAGTCTTTCTCTGGGAGAGATAGCAGCTCCCGGACCGGAACCTATTGAGCACCATGCTTTTTATCAGTTCACAGTTACATACTTGGCACGCCCCCGACCCCCCGCGCTCCCGCCCGCCCCCTATCTTTTCCCGTCACCACCCCAGGCTGTATGGCCCCTCTGTTCTGAAGGTAGTCACTACCCCAGGCTGTATCGCCTCTCTGTTCTGAAGGTAGTCACTACCCCAGGATGTATGGCCCCTCTGTTCTGAAGGTTGTCACTACTCCAGGCTGTATCGCCCCTCTGTTCTGAAGGTAGTCACTACCCCAGGTTGTATGGCCCCTCTGTTCTGAAGGTAGTCACTAGCCCAGGCTGTATGGCCTCTCTGTTCTGAAGGTAGTCACTACCGCAGGCTGTATCGCCTCTCTGTTCTGAAGGTAGTCACTACCCCAGGCTGTATCGCCTCTCTGTTCTGAAGGTAGTCACTACCCCAGGATGTATGGCCCCTCTGTTCTGAAGGTTGTCACTACTCCAGGCTGTATCGCCCCTCTGTTCTGAAGGTAGTCACTACCCCAGGTTGTATGGCCCCTCTGTTCTGAAGGTAGTCACTAGCCCAGGCTGTATGGCCTCTCTGTTCTGAAGGTAGTCACTACCGCAGGCTGTATCGCCTCTCTGTTCTGAAGGTAGTCACTACCCCAGGCTGTATCGCCTCTCTGTTCTGAAGGTAGTCACTACCCCAGGCTGTATGGCCTCTCTGTTCTGAAGGTAGTCACTACCCCAGGCTGTATGGCCTCTCTGTTCTGAAGGTAGTCACTACCCCAGGCTGTATGGCCCCTCTGTTCTGAAGGTAGTCACTACCCCAGGCTGTATGGCCTCTCTGTTCTGAAGGTAGTCACTACCCCAGGCTGTATCGCCTCTCTGTTCTGAAGGTAGTCACTACCCCAGGCTGTATCGTCTCTCTGTTCTGAAGGTAGTCACTACCCCAAGCTGTATCGCCTCTCTGTTCTGAAGGTAGTCACTACCCCAGGCTGTATGGCCTCTCTGATCTGAAGGTAGTCACTACCCCAGGATGTATGGCCACTCTGTTCTGAAGGTAGTCACTACCCCAGGCTGTATGGCCTCTCTGTTCTGAAGGTAGTCACTACCCCAGGCTGTATGGCCTCTCTGATCTGAAGGTAGTCACTACCCCAGGATGTATGGCCCCTCTGTTCTGAAGGTAGTCACTACCCCAGGCTGTATGGCCTCTCTGTTCTGAAGGTAGTCACTACCCCAGGATGTATGGCCCCTCAGTTCTGAAGGTAATCACTACTCCAGGCTGTATCGTCTCTGTTCTGAAGGTAGTCACTACCCCAGGCTGTATGGCCTCTCTGTTCTGAAGGTAGTCACTACCCCAGGCTGTATCGCCTCTCTGTTCTGAAGGTAGTCACTACCCTAGGCTGTATGGCCTCTCTGTTCTGAAGGTAGTCACTACCCCAGGTGGTATCGCCCCTCTGTTCTGAAGGTAGTCACTACCCCAGGATGTATGGCCTCTCTGTTCTGAAGGTAGTCACTACCCCAGGCTGTATGGCCTCTCTGTTCTGAAGGTAGTCACTACCCCAGGATGTATGGCCCCTCTGTTCTGAAGGTAGTCACTACCCCAGGCTGTATGGCCTCTCTGTTCTGAAGGTAGTCACTACCCCAGGCTGTATCGCCTCTATGTTCTGAAGGTAGTCACTACCCCAGGCTGTATCGTCTCTCTGTTCTGAACGTAGTCACTACCCCAGGCTGCATCGCCTCTCTGTTCTGAAGGTAGTCACTACCCCAGGCTGTATGGCCTCTCTGATCTGAAGGTAGTCACTACCCCAGGATGTATGGCCCCTCTGTTCTGAAGGTAGTCACTACCCCAGGCTGTATGGCCTCTCTGTTCTGAAGGTAGTCACTACCCCAGGCTGTATGGCCTCTCTGATCTGAAGGTAGTCACTACCCAGGGAGTTATGGCCCCTCTGTTCTGAAGGTAGTCACTACCCCAGGCTGTATGGCCTCTCTGTTCTGAAGGTAGTCACTACCCCAGGCAGTATCGCCTCTCTGTTCTGAAGGTAGTCACTACCCCAGGCTGTGTCGCCCCTCTGTTCTGAAGGTAGTCACTACCCCAGGCTGTATCGCCTCTCTGTTCTGAAGGTAGTCACTACCCCAGGCTGTATGGCCTCTCTGTTCTGAAGGTAGTCACTACCCCAGGCTGTACGGCCTCTCTGATGTGAAGGTAGTCACTACCCCAGGCTGTATGGCCTCTCTGTTCTGAAGGTAGTCACTACCCCAGGCTGTATGGCCTCTCTGTTCTGACGGTAGTCACTACCCCAGGCTGTATCGCCCCTCTGTTCTGAAGGTAGTCACTACCCCAGGCTGTATGGCCTCTCTGTTCTGAAGGTAGTCACTACTCCAGGCTGTATGGCCTCTCTGTTCTGAAGGTAGTCAATACCCCAGGATGTATGGCCCCTCTGTTCTGAAGGTAGTCACTACCCCAGGCTGTATGGCCTCTCTGTTCTGAAGGTAGTCACTACCCCAGGCTGTATCGCCCCTCTGTTCTGAAGGTAGTCACTACCCCAGGCTGTATCGTCTCTCTGTTCTGAAGGTAGTCACTACCCCAGCCTGTATCGCCTCTCTGTTCTGAAGGTAGTCACTACTCCAGGCTGTATGGCCTCTCTGTTCTGAAGGTAGTCACCACCCCAGCCTGTATGGCCCCTCTGTTCTGAAGGTAGTCACTACCCCAGGATGTATGGCCCCTCAGTTCTGAAGGTAGTCACTACCCCAGGATGTATGGCCTCTCTGTTCTGAAGGTAGTCATTACCCCAGGCTGCATGGCCTCTCTGTTCTGAAGGTAGTCACTACCCCAGGCTGTATCGCCTCTCTGTTCTGAAGGTAGTCACTACCCCAGGCTGTATGGCCTCTCTGTTCTGAAGGTAGTCACTACTCCAGGCTGTATCGTCTCTCTGTTCTGAAGGTAGTCACTACCCCAGCCTGTATCGCCTCTCTGTTCTGAAGGTAGTCACTACCCCAGGCTGTATCGCCCCTCTGTTCTGAAGGTAGTCACTACCCCAGGCTGTATGGCCTCTCTGTTCTGAAGGTAGTCACTACCCCAGGCAGTATCGGCTCTCTGTTCTGAAGGTAGTCACTACCCCAGGCTGTATGGCCTCTCTGTTCTGAAGGTAGTCACTACCCCAGGCTGTATCGCCTCTCTGTTCTGAAGGTAGTCACTACCCCAGGCTGTATCGTCTCTCTGTTCTGAAGGTAGTCACTACCCCAGGCTGTATCGCCTCTCTGTTCTGAAGGTAGTCACTACCCCAGGCTGTATGGCCTCTCTGATCTGAAGGTAGTCACTACCCCAGGATGTATGGCCCCTCTGTTCTGAAGGTAGTCACTACCCCAGGCTGTATGGCCTCTCTGTTCTGAAGGTAGTCACTACCCCAGGCTGTATGGCCTCTCTGATCTGAAGGTAGTCACTACCCCAGGATGTATGGCCCCTCTGTTCTGAAGGTAGTCACTACCCCAGGCTGTATGGCCTCTCTGTTCTGAAGGTAGTCACTACCCCAGGATGTATGGCCCCTCAGTTCTGAAGGTAATCACTACTCCAGGCTGTATCGTCTCTGTTCTGAAGGTAGTCACTACCCCAGGCTGTATGGCCTCTCTGTTCTGAAGGTAGTCACTACCCCAGGCTGTATCGCCTCTCTGTTCTGAAGGTAGTCACTACCCCAGGCTGTATGGCCTCTCTGTTCTGAAGGTAGTCACTACCCCAGGATGTATGGCCTCTCTGTTCTGAAGGTAGTCACTACCCCAGGCTGTATGGCCTCTCTGTTCTGAAGGTAGTCACTACCCCAGGATGTATGGCCCCTCTGTTCTGAAGGTAGTCACTACCCCAGGCTGTATGGCCTCTCTGTTCTGAAGGTAGTCACTACCCCAGGCTGTATCGCCTCTATGTTCTGAAGGTAGTCACTACCCCAGGCTGTATCGTCTCTCTGTTCTGAACGTAGTCACTACCCCAGGCTGCATCGCCTCTCTGTTCTGAAGGTAGTCACTACCCCAGGCTGTATGGCCTCTCTGATCTGAAGGTAGTCACTACCCCAGGATGTATGGCCCCTCTGTTCTGAAGGTAGTCACTACCCCAGGCTGTATGGCCTCTCTGTTCTGAAGGTAGTCATTACCCCAGGCTGCATGGCCTCTCTGTTCTGAAGGTAGTCACTACCCCAGGCTGTATCGCCTCTCTGTTCTGAAGGTAGTCACTACCCCAGGCTGTATGGCCTCTCTGTTCTGAAGGTAGTCACTACTCCAGGCTGTATCGTCTCTCTGTTCTGAAGGTAGTCACTACCCCAGCCTGTATCGCCTCTCTGTTCTGAAGGTAGTCACTACCCCAGGCTGTATCGCCCCTCTGTTCTGAAGGTAGTCACTACCCCAGGCTGTATGGCCTCTCTGTTCTGAAGGTAGTCACTACCCCAGGCTGTATCGTCTCTCTGTTCTGAAGGTAGTCACTACCCCAGGCTGTATCGCCTCTCTGTTCTGAAGGTAGTCACTACCCCAGGCTGTATGGCCTCTCTGATCTGAAGGTAGTCACTACCCCAGGATGTATCGCCTCTCTGTTCTGAAGGTAGTCACTACCCCAGGCTGTATGGCCTCTCTGATCTGAAGGTAGTCACTACCCCAGGCTGTATCGCCTCTCTGTTCTGAAGGTAGTCACTACCCCAGGCTGTATGGCCTCTCTGATCTGAAGGTAGTCACTACCCCAGGATGTATGGCCCCTCTGTTCTGAAGGTAGTCACTACCCCAGGCTGTATGGCCTCTCTGTTCTGAAGGTAGTCACTACCCCAGGCTGTATGGCCTCTCTGATCTGAAGGTAGTCACTACCCCAGGATGTATGGCCCCTCTGTTCTGAAGGTAGTCACTACCCCAGGCTGTATGGCCTCTCTGTTCTGAAGGTAGTCACTACCCCAGGATGTATGGCCCCTCAGTTCTGAAGGTAATCACTACTCCAGGCTGTATCGTCTCTGTTCTGAAGGTAGTCACTACCCCAGGCTGTATGGCCTCTCTGTTCTGAAGGTAGTCACTACCCCAGGCTGTATCGCCTCTCTGTTCTGAAGGTAGTCACTACCCCAGGCTGTATGGCCTCTCTGTTCTGAAGGTAGTCACTACCCCAGGTGGTATCGCCCCTCTGTTCTGAAGGTAGTCACTACCCCAGGATGTATGGCCTCTCTGTTCTGAAGGTAGTCACTACCCCAGGCTGTATGGCCTCTCTGTTCTGAAGGTAGTCACTACCCCAGGATGTATGGCCCCTCTGTTCTGAAGGTAGTCACTACCCCAGGCTGTATGGCCTCTCTGTTCTGAAGGTAGTCACTACCCCAGGCTGTATCGCCTCTATGTTCTGAAGGTAGTCACTACCCCAGGCTGTATCGTCTCTCTGTTCTGAACGTAGTCACTACCCCAGGCTGCATCGCCTCTCTGTTCTGAAGGTAGTCACTACCCCAGGCTGTATGGCCTCTCTGATCTGAAGGTAGTCACTACCCCAGGATGTATGGCCTCTCTGTTCTGAAGGTAGTCACTACCCCAGGCTGTATGGCCTCTCTGTTCTGAAGGTAGTCACTACCCCAGGCTGTATGGCCTCTCTGATCTGAAGGTAGTCACTACCCCAGGAGTTATGGCCCCTCTGTTCTGAAGGTAGTCACTACCCCAGGCTGTATGGCCTCTCTGTTCTGAACGTAGTCACTACCCCAGGCAGTATCGCCTCTCTGTTCTGAAGGTAGTCACTACCCCAGGCTGTGTCGCCCCTCTGTTCTGAAGGTAGTCACTACCCCAGGCTGTATCGCCTCTCTGTTCTGAAGGTAGTCACTACCCCAGGCTGTATGGCCTCTCTGTTCTGAAGGTAGTCACTACCCCAGGCTGTACGGCCTCTCTGATGTGAAGGTAGTCACTACCCCAGGCTGTATGGCCTCTCTGTTCTGAAGGTAGTCACTACCCCAGGCTGTATGGCCTCTCTGTTCTGACGGTAGTCACTACCCCAGGCTGTATCGCCCCTCTGTTCTGAAGGTAGTCACTACCCCAGGCTGTATGGCCTCTCTGTTCTGAAGGTAGTCACTACCCCAGGCTCTATGGCCTCTCTGTTCTGAAGGTAGTCACTACCCCAGGCTGTATGGCCTCTCTGTTCTGAAGGTAGTCACTACCCCAGGCTGTATCGCCCCTCTGTTCTGAAGGTAGTCACTACCCCAGGCTGTATCGTCTCTCTGTTCTGAAGGTAGTCACTACCCCAGCCTGTATCGCCTCTCTGTTCTGAAGGTAGTCACTACCCCAGGCTGTATGGCCTCTCTGTTCTGAAGGTAGTCACCACCCCAGCCTGTATGGCCCCTCTGTTCTGAAGGTAGTCACTACCCCAGGATGTATGGCCCCTCAGTTCTGAAGGTAGTCACTACCCCAGGATGTATGGCCTCTCTGTTCTGAAGGTAGTCATTACCCCAGGCTGCATGGCCTCTCTGTTCTGAAGGTAGTCACTACCCCAGGCTGTATCGCCTCTCTGTTCTGAAGGTAGTCACTACCCCAGGCTGTATGGCCTCTCTGTTCTGAAGGTAGTCACTACTCCAGGCTGTATCGTCTCTCTGTTCTGAAGGTAGTCACTACCCCAGGCTGTATGGCCTCTCTGTTCTGAAGGTAGTCACTACCCCAGGCTGTATCGCCCCTCTGTTCTGAAGGTAGTCACTACCCCAGGCTGTATGGCCTCTCTGTTCTGAAGGTAGTCACTACCCCAGGCAGTATCGGCTCTCTGTTCTGAAGGTAGTCACTACCCCAGGCTGTATCGCCCCTCTGTTCTGAAGGTAGTCACTACCCCAGGCTGCAAGGCCTCTCTGTTCTGAAGGTAGTCACTACCCCAGGCTGTATGGCCTCTCTGTTCTGAAGGTAGTCACTACCCCAGGCTGTATGGCCTCTCTGATCTGAAGGTAGTCACTACCCCAGGCTGTATGGCCTCTCTGTTCTGAAGGTAGTCACTACCCCAGGCTGTATCGCCTCTCTGTTCTGAAGGTAGTCACTACCCCAGGCTGTATGGCCTCTCTGTTCTGAAGGTAGTCACTACCCCAGGCTGTATGGCCTCTCTGATCTGAAGGTAGTCACTACCCCAGGCTGTATGGCCTCTCTGTTCTGAAGGTAGTCACTACCCCAGGCTGTATCGCCTCTCTGTTCTGAAGGTAGTCACTACCCCAGGCTGTATCGCCCCTCTGTTCTGAAGGTAGTCACTACCCCAGGCTGTATCGCCTCTCTGTTCTGAAGGTAGTCACTACCCCAGGCTGTATCGCCTCTCTGTTCTGAAGGTAGTCACTACCCCAGGATGTATGGCCCCTCTGTTCTGAAGGTAGTCACTACCCCAGGCTGTATGGCCTCTCTGTTCTGAAGGTAGTCACTACCCCAGGCTGTATCGCCTCTCTGTTCTGAAGGTAGTGACTACCCCAGGCTGTATCGCCCCTCTGTTCTGAAGGTAGTCACTACCCCAGGCTGTATGGCCTCTCTGTTCTGAAGGTAGTCACTACCCCAGGCTGTATGGCCTCTCTGTTCTGAAGGTAGTCACTACCCCAGGCTGTATCGCCTCTCTGTTCTGAAGGTAGTGACTACCCAAGGCTGTATGGCCTCTCTGTTCTGAAGGTAGTCACTACCCCATGCTGTATCGTCTCTCTGTTCTGAAGGTAGTCACTACCCCAGGATGTATGACCCCTCTGTTCTGAAGGTAGTCACTACCCCAGGCTGTATGGCCTCTCTGATCTGTAGGTAGTCACTACTCCAGGCTGTATGGCCCCTCTGTTCTGAAGGTAGTCACTACCCCAGGATGTATGGCCCCTCTGTTCTGAAGGTAGTCACTACCCCAGGCTGTATGGCCCCTGTTCTGAAGGTAGTCACTACCCCAGGCTGTATGGCCCCTCTGTTCTGAAGGTAGTCACTACCCCAGGACGTATGGCCCCTCTGTTCTGAAGGTAGTCACTACCCCAGGCTGTATGGCCCCTCTGTTCTGAAGGTAGTCACTACCCCAGGTTGTACGGCCCCCCTGTTCTGAAGGTAGTCACTACCCCAGGCGGTATCGCCTCTCTGTTCTGAAGGTAGTCACTACCCAGGCTGTATCGCCTCTCTGTTCTGAAGGTAGTCACTACCCCAGGCTGTATGGCCTCTCTGTTCTGAAGGTATTTACTACCCTAGGCTGTATGGCCTCTCTGTTCTGAAGGTAGTCACTACCCCAGGCTGTATGGCCTCTCTGTTCTGAAGGTAGTCACTACCCCAGGCTGTACGGCCTCTCTGTTCTGAAGGTAGTCACTACCCCAAACTGTATCGCCTCTCTGTTCTGAAGGTAGTCACTACCCCAGGCTGTATCGCCTCTCTGTTCTGAAGGTAGTCACTACCCCAGGCTGTATGGCCTCTCTGTTCTGAAGGTAGTCACTACCTCAGGCTGTACAGCCTCTCTGATGTGAAGGTAGTCACTACCCCAGGCTGTATGGCCTCTCTGTTCTGAAGGTAGTCACTACCCCAGGCTGTATGGCCTCTCTGTTCTGAAGGTAGTCACTACCCCAGGCTGTATGGCCTCTCTGTTCTGAAGGTAGTCAATACCCCAGGATGTATGGCCCCTCTGTTCTGAAGGTAGTCACTACCCCAGGCTGTATGGCCTCTCTGTTCTGAAGGTAGTCACTACCCCAGGCTGTATCGCCCCTCTGTTCTGAAGGTAGTCACTACCCCAGGCTGTATCGTCTCTCTGTTCTGAAGGTAGTCACTACCCCAGGCTGTATCGCCTCTCTGTTCTGAAGGTAGTCACTACCCCAGGCTGTATGGCCTCTCTGTTCTGAAGGTAGTCACCACCCCAGCCTGTATGGCCACTCTGTTCTGAAGGTATTCACTACCCCAGGATGTATGGCCCCTCAGTTCTGAAGGTAGTCACTACCCCAGCATGTATGGCCTCTCTGCTCTGAAGGTAGTCATTACCCCAGGCTGCATGGCCTCTCTGTTCTGAAGGTAGTCACTACCCCAGGCTGTATGGCCTCTCTGTTCTGAAGGTAGTCACTACTCCAGGCTGTATCGTCTCTCTGTTTTGAAGGTAGTCACTACCCCAGGCTGTATCGCCTCTCTGTTCTGAAGGTAGTCACTACCCCAGGCTGTATCGCCTCTCTGTTCTGAAGGTAGTCACTACCCCAGGCTGTATCGCCCCTCTGTTCTGAAGGTAGTCACTACCCCAGGCTGTATGGCCTCACTGTTCTGAAGGTAGTCACTACCCCAGGCTGTATGGCCTCTCTGTTCTGAAGGTAGTCACTACCCCAGGATGTATGGCCCCTCTGTTCTGAAGGTAGTCACTACCCCAGGCTGTATGGCCTCTCTGTTCTGAAGGTAGTCACTACCCCGGGCTGTATCGTCTCTCTGTTCCGAAGGTAGTCACTACCCCAGGATGTATGGCCCCTCTGTTCTGAAGGTAGTCACTACCCCAGGCTGTATGGCCCCTCTGTTCTGAAGGTAGTCACTACCCCAGGTTGTACGGCCCCCCTGTTCTGAAGGTAGTCACTACCCCAGGCGGTATCGCCTCTCTGTTCTGAAGGTAGTCACTACCCAGGCTGTATCGCCTCTCTGTTCTGAAGGTAGTCACTACCCCAGGCTGTATGGCCTCTCTGTTCTGAAGGTATTTACTACCCTAGGCTGTATGGCCTCTCTGTTCTGAAGGTAGTCACTACCCCAGGCTGTATGGCCCCTCAGTTCTGAAGGTAGTCACTACCCCAGGATGTACGGCCTCTCTGTTCTGAAGGTAGTCATTACCCCAGGCTGCATGGCCTCTCTGTTCTGAAGAGAGTCACTACCCCAGGCTGTATCGCCTCTCTGTTCTGAAGGTAGTCACTACCCCAGGCTGTATGGCCTCTCTGTTCTGAAGGAAGTCACTACTCCAGGCTGTATCGTCTCTCTGTTCTGAAGGTAGTCACTACCCCAGGCTGTATGGCCTCTCTGTTCTGAAGGTAGTCACTACCCCAGGCTGTATCGCCCCTCTGTTCTGAAGGTAGTCACTACCCCAGGCTGTATGGCCTCTCTGTTCTGAAGATAGTCACTACCCCAGGCAGTATCGGCTCTCTGTTCTGAAGGTAGTCACTACCCCAGGCTGTATCGCCCCTCTGTTCTGAAGGTAGTCACTACTCCAGGCTGCATGGCCTCTCTGTTCTGAAGGTAGTCACTACCCCAGGCTGTATCGCCTCTCTGTTCTGAAGGTAGTCACTACCCCAGGCTGTATCGCCTCTCTGTTCTGAAGGTAGTCACTACCGCAAGATGTGTGGCCCCTCTGTTCTGAAGGTAGTCACTACCCCAGGCGGTATCGCCTCTCTGTTCTGAAGGTAGTCACTACCCCAGGCTGTATCGCCTCTCTTTTCTGAAGGTAGTCACTACCCCAGGCTGTATCGCCCCTCTGTTCTGAAGGTAGTCACTACCCCAGGCTGTATGGCCTCTCTGTTCTGAAGGTAGTCACTACCCCAGGATGTATGGCCCCTCTGTTCTGAAGGTAGTCACTACCCCAGGCTGTATGGCCTCTCCGTTCTGAAGGTAGTCACTACCCCGGGCTGTATCGTCTCTCTGTTCCGAAGGTAGTCACTACCCCAGGATGTATGGCCCCTCTGTTCTGAAGGTAGTCACTACCCCAGGCTGTATGGCCCCTCTGTTCTGAAGGTAGTCACTACCCCAGGTTGTACGGCCCCCCTGTTCTGAAGGTAGTCACTACCCCAGGCGGTATCGCCTCTCTGTTCTGAAGGTAGTCACTACCCAGGCTGTATCGCCTCTCTGTTCTGAAGGTAGTCACTACCCCAGGCTGTATGGCCTCTCTGTTCTGAAGGTATTTACTACCCTAGGCTGTATGGCCTCTCTGTTCTGAAGGTAGTCACTACCCCAGGCTGTATGGCCCCTCAGTTCTGAAGGTAGTCACTACCCCAGGATGTACGGCCTCTCTGTTCTGAAGGTAGTCATTACCCCAGGCTGCATGGCCTCTCTGTTCTGAAGAGAGTCACTACCCCAGGCTGTATCGCCTCTCTGTTCTGAAGGTAGTCACTACCCCAGGCTGTATGGCCTCTCTGTTCTGAAGGAAGTCACTACTCCAGGCTGTATCGTCTCTCTGTTCTGAAGGTAGTGACTACCCCAGGCTGTATGGCCTCTCTGTTCTGAAGGTAGTCACTACCCCAGGCAGTATCGGCTCTCTGTTCTGAAGGTAGTCACTACCCCAGGCTGTATCTCCCCTCTGTTCTGAAGGTAGTCACTACCCCAGGCTGTATGGCCTCTCTGTTCTGAAGATAGTCACTACCCCAGGCAGTATCGGCTCTCTGTTCTGAAGGTAGTCACTACCCCAGGCTGTATCGCCCCTCTGTTCTGAAGGTAGTCACTGCCCCAGGCTGCATGGCCTCTCTGTTCTGAAGGTAGTCACTACCCCAGGCTGTATCGCCTCTCTGTTCTGAAGGTAGTCACTACCCCAGGCTGTATCGCCTCTCTGTTCTGAAGGTAGTCACTACCGCAAGATGTATGGCCCCTCTGTTCTGAAGGTAGTCACTACCCCAAGCTGTATGGCCTCTCTGTTCTGAAGGTAGTCACTACCCCAGGCTGTATCGCCCCTCTGTTCTGAAGGTAGTCACTGCCCCAGGCTGCATGGCCTCTCTGTTCTGAAGGTAGTCACTACCCCAGGCTGTATCGCCTCTCTGTTCTGAAGGTAGTCACTACCCCAGGCTGTATCGCCTCTCTGTTCTGAAGGTAGTCACTACCGCAAGATGTATGGCCCCTCTGTTCTGAAGGTAGTCACTACCCCAAGCTGTATGGCCTCTCTGTTCTGAAGGTAGTCACTACCCCAGGCTGTATCGCCTCTCTGTTCTGAAGGTAGTCACTACCCCAGGCTGTATCGCCCCTCTGTTCTGAAGGTAGTCACTACCCCAGGCTGTATGGCCTCACTGTTCTGAAGGTAGTCACTACCCCAGGCTGTATGGCCTCTCTGTTCTGAAGGTAGTCACTACCCCAGGATGTATGGCCCCTCTGTTCCGAAGGTAGTCACTACCCCAGGCTGTATGGCCCTTCTGTTCTGAAGGTAGTCACTACCCCAGGTTGTATGGCCTCTCTGATTTGTAGGTAGTCACTACTCCAGGCTCTATGGCCCCTCTGTTCTGAAGGTAGTCACTACCCCAGGATGTATGGCCCCTCTGTTCTGAAGGTAGTCACTACCCCAGGCTGTATGGCCCCTCTGTTCTGAAGGTAGGCACTACCCCAGGCTGTATCGCCCCTCTGTTCTGAAGGTATTCACTACCCCAGGATGTATGGCCCCTCTGTTCTGAAGGTAGTCACTACCTCAGGCTGTATGGCCCCTCTGTTCTGAAGGTAGTCACTACCCCAGGTTGTACGGCCCCCCTGTTCTGAAGGTAGTCACTACCCCAGGCGGTATCGCCTCTCTGTTCTGAAGGTAGTCACTACCCAGGCTGTATCGCCTCTCTGTTCTGAAGGTAGTCACTACCCAGGCTGTATCGCCTCTCTGTTCTGAAGGTAGTCACTACCCCAGGCTGTATGGCCTCTCTGTTCTGAAGGTATTTACTACCCTAGGCTGTATGGCCTCTCTGTTCTGAAGGTAGTCACTACCCCAGGCTGTATGGCCTCGCTGTTCTGAAGGTAGTCACTACTCTAGGCTGTATCGTCTCTCTGTTCTGAAGGTAGTCACTACCCCAGGCTGTATCGCCCCTCTGTTCTGAAGGTAGTCACTACCCCAGGCTGTATGGCCTCTCTGTTCTGAAGGTAGTCACTACCCCAGGCTGTATGGCCTCTCTGTTCTGAAGGTAGTCACTACCCCAGGCTGCATCGCCCCTCTGTTCTGAAGGTAGTCGCTACCCCAGGCTGTATGGCCTCTCTGTTCTGAAGGTAGTCACTACCCCAGGCTGTATCGCCCCTCTGTTCTGAAGGTAGTCACTACCCCAGGCTGTATGGCCTCTCTGTTCTGAAGATAGTCACTGCCCCAGGCTGTATGGCCTCTCTGTTCTGAAGGTAGTCACTACCCCAGGCTGTATGGCCTCTCTGTTCTGAAGGTAGTCACTACCCCAGGCTGTATCGCCTCTCTGTTCTGAAGGTAGTCACTACCCCAGGCTGTATGGCCTCTCTGTTCTGAAGATAGTCACTACTCCAGGCTGTATCGTCTCTCTGTTCTGAAGGTAGTCACTACCCCAGGCTGTATGGCCTCTCTGTTCTGAAGGTATTTACTACCCTAGGCTGTATGGCCTCTCTGTTCTGAAGGTAGTCACTACCCCAGGTTGTATGGCCCCTCAGTTCTGAAGGTAGTCACTACCCCAGGATGTATGGCCTCTCTGTTCTGAAGGTAGTCATTACCCCAGGCTGCATGGCCTCTCTGTTCTGAAGAGAGTCACTACCCCAGGCTGTATCGCCTCTCTGTTCTGAAGGTAGTCACTACCCCAGGCTGTATGGCCTCTCTGTTCTGAAGGTAGTCACTACTCCAGGCTGTATCGTCTCTCTGTTCTGAAGGTAGTCACTACACCAGGCTGTATGGCCTCTCTGTTCTGAAGGTAGTCACTACCCCAGGCTGTATCGCCTCTCTGTTCTGAAGGTAGTCACTACCCCAGGCTGTATCGCCTCTCTATTCTGAAGGTGGTCACTACCGCAGGATGTATGGCCCCTCTGTTCTGAAGGTAGTCACTACCCCAGGCTGTATGGCCTCTCTGTTCTGAAGGTAGTCACTACCCCAGGCTGTATCGCCTCTCTGTTCTGAAGGTAGTCACTACCCCAGGCTGTATCGCCCCTCTGTTCTGAAGGTAGTCACTACCCCAGGCTGTATGGCCTCACTGTTCTGAAGGTAGTCACTACCCCAGGCTGTATGGCGTCTCTGTTCTGAAGGTAGTCACTACCCCAGGATGTATGGCCCCTCTGTTCTGAAGGTAGTCACTACCCCAGGCTGTATGGCCTCTCTGTTCTGAAGGTAGTCACTACCCCGGGCTGTATCGTCTCTCTGTTCCGAAGGTAGTCACTACCCCAGGATGTATGGCCCCTCTGTTCTGAAGGCAGTCACTACCCCAGGCTGTATGGCCTCTCTGATCTGTAGGTAGTCACTACCCCAGGCTGTATGGCCTCTCTGTTCTGAAGGTAGTCACTACACCAGGCTGTATCGCCCCTCTGTTCTGAAGGTAGTCACTACCCCAGGCTGTATGGCCTCTCTGATCTGAAGGTAGTCACTACCCCAGGCTGTATGGCCTCTCTGTTCTGAAGGTAGTCACTACCCGAGGCTGAATCGCCTCTCTGTTCTGAAGGTAGTCACTACCCCAGGCTGTATGGCCTCTCTGTTCTGAAGGTAGTCACTACCCCAGGCTGTATGGCCTCTCTGTTCTGAAGGTAGTCACTACCCCAGGCTGCATCGCCCCTCTGTTCTGAAGGTAGTCGCTACCCCAGGCTGTATGGCCTCTCTGTTCTGAAGGTAGTCACTACCCCAGGCTGTATCGCCCCTCTGTTCTGAAGGTAGTCACTACCCCAGGCTGTATCGCCTCTCTGTTCTGAAGATAGTCACTGCCCCAGGCTGTATGGCCTCTCTGTTCTGAAGGTAGTCACTACCCCAGGCTGTATGGCCTCTCTGTTCTGAATGTAGTCACTACCCCAGGCTGTATCGCCTCTCTGTTCTGAAGGTAGTCACTACCCCAGGCTGTATGGCCTCTCTGTTCTGAAGATAGTCACTACTCCAGGCTGTATCGTCTCTCTGTTCTGAAGGTAGTCACTACCCCAGGCTGTATGGCCTCTCTGTTCTGAAGGTATTTACTACCCTAGGCTGTATGGCCTCACTGTTCTGAAGGTAGTCACTACCCCAGGCTGTATGGCCTCTCTGTTCTGAAGGTAGTCACTACCCCAGGATGTATGGCCCCTCTGTTCCGAAGGTAGTCACTACCCCAGGCTGTATGGCCCTTCTGTTCTGAAGGTAGTCACTACCCCAGGCTGTATGGCCTCTCTGATCTGTAGGTAGTCACTACTCCAGGCTGTATGGCCCCTCTGTTCTGAAGGTAGTCACTACCCCAGGATGTATGGCCCCTCTGTTCTGAAGGTAGTCACTACCCCAGGCTGTATGGCCCCTCTGTCCTGAAGGTAGTCACTACCCCAGGCTGTATGGCCCCTCTGTTCTGAAGGTAGTCACTACCCCAGGATGTATGGCCCCTCTGTTCTGAAGGTAGTCACTACCCCAGGCTGTATGGCCCCTCTGTTCTGAAGGTAGTCACTACCCCAGGTTGTAGGGCCCCCCTGTTCTGAAGGTAGTCACTACCCCAGGCGGTATCGCCTCTCTGTTCTGAAGGTAGTCACTACCCAGGCTGTATCGCCTCTCTGTTCTGAAGGTAGTCACTACCCCAGGCTGTATGGCCTCTCTGTTCTGAAGGTATTTACTACCCTAGGCTGTATGGCCTCTCTGTTCTGAAGGTAGTCACTACCCCAGGCTGTATGGCCTCTCTGTTCTGAAGGTAGTCACTACTCCAGGCTGTATCGTCTCTCTGTTCTGAAGGTAGTCACTACCCCAGGCTGTATGGCCTCTCTGTTCTGAAGGTAGTCACTACCCCAGGCTGTATCGCCTCTCTGTTCTGAAGGTAGTCACTACCCCAGGCTGTATGGCCTCTCTGTTCTGAAGGTAGTCACTACTCCAGGCTGTATCGTCTCTCTGTTCTGAAGGTAGACACTACCCCAGGCTGTATGGCCTCTCTGTTCTGAAGGTAGTCACTACCCCAGGCTGTATCGCCCCTCTGTTCTGAAGGTAGTCACTACCCCAGGCTGTATGGCCTCTCTGATCTGAAGGTAGTCACTACCCCAGGCTGTATGGCCTCTCTGTTCTGAAGGTAGTCACTACCCGAGGCTGAATCGCCTCTCTGTTCTGAAGGTAGTCACTACCCCAGGCTGTATCGCCCCTCTGTTCTGAAGGTAGTCACTACCCCAGGCTGTATGGCCTCTCTGTTCTGAAGGTAGTCACTACCCCAGGCTGTATGGCCTCTCTGATCTGAAGGTAGTCACTACCCCAGGCTGTATGGCCTCTCTGTTCTGAAGGTAGTCACTACCCGAGGCTGAATCGCCTCTCTGTTCTGAAGGTAGTCACTACCCCAGGCTGTATCGCCTCTCTGTTCTGAAGGTAGTCACTACCCCAGGCTGCATCGCCCCTCTGTTCTGAAGGTAGTCGCTACCCCAGGCTGTATGGCCTCTCTGTTCTGAAGGTAGTCACTACCCCAGGCTGTATCGCCCCTCTGTTCTGAAGGTAGTCACTACCCCAGGCTGTATCGCCTCTCTGTTCTGAAGATAGTCACTGCCCCAGGCTGTATGGCCTCTCTGTTCTGAAGGTAGTCACTACCCCAGGCTGTATGGCCTCTCTGTTCTGAAGGTAGTCACTACCCCAGGCTGTATCGCCTCTCTGTTCTGAAGGTAGTCACTACCCCAGGCTGTATGGCCTCTCTGTTCTGAAGATAGTCACTACTCCAGGCTGTATCGTCTCTCTGTTCTGAAGGTAGTCACTACCCCAGGCTGTATGGCCTCTCTGTTCTGAAGGTATTTACTACCCTAGGCTGTATGGCCTCTCTGTTCTGAAGGTAGTCACTACCCCAGGTTGTATGGCCCCTCAGTTCTGAAGGTAGTCACTACCCCAGGATGTATGGCCTCTCTGTTCTGAAGGTAGTCATTACCCCAGGCTGCATGGCCTCTCTGTTCTGAAGAGAGTCACTACCCCAGGCTGTATGGCCTCTCTGTTCTGAAGGTAGTCACTACCCCAGGCTGTATGGCCTCTCTGTTCTGAAGGTAGTCACTACTCCAGGCTGTATCGTCTCTCTGTTCTGAAGGTAGTCACTACCCCAGGCTGTATGGCCTCTCTGTTCTGAAGGTAGTCACTACTCCAGGCTGTATCGCCCCTCTGTTCTGAAGGTAGTCACTGCCCCAGGCTGTATGGCCTCTCTGTTCTGAAGGTAGTCACTACCCCAGGCAGTATCGGCTCTCTGTTCTGAAGGTAGTCACTACCCCAGGCTGTATCGCCCCTCTGTTCTGAAGGTAGTCACTAAGCCAGGCTACATGGCCTCTCTGTTCTGAAGGTAGTCACTACCCCAGGCTGTATGGCCTCTCTGTTCTGAAGGTAGTCACTACCCCAGGCTGTATGGCCTCTCTGTTCTGAAGGTATTTACTACCCTAGGCTGTATGGCCTCTCTGTTCTGAAGGTAGTCACTACCCCAGGCTGTATGGCCTCTCTGTTCTGAAGGTAGTCACTACTCCAGGCTCTATCGTCTCTCTGTTCTGAAGGTAGTCACTACCCCAGGCTGTATGGCCTCTCTGTTCTGAAGGTAGTCACTACCCCAGGCTGTATCGCCTCTCTGTTCTGAAGGTAGTCACTACCCCAGGCTGTATGGCCTCTCTGTTCTGAAGGTAGTCACTACTCCAGGCTGTATCGTCTCTCTGTTCTGAAGGTAGTCACTACCCCAGGCTGTATGGCCTCTCTGTTCTGAAGGTAGTCACTACCCCAGGCTGTATCGCCCCTCTGTTCTGAAGGTAGTCGCTACCCCAGGCTGTATGGCCTCTCTGATCTGAAGGTAGTCACTACCCCAGGCTGTATGGCCTCTCTGTTCTGAAGGTAGTCACTACCCGAGGCTGAATCGCCTCTCTGTTCTGAAGGTAGTCACTACCCCAGGCTGTATCGCCCCTCTGTTCTGAAGGTAGTCACTACCCCAGGCTGTATGGCCTCTCTGTTCTGAAGGTAGTCACTACCCCAGGCTGTGTGGCCTCTCTGTTCTGAAGGTAGTCACTACCCCAGGCTGCATCGCCCCTCTGTTCTGAAGGTAGTCGCTACCCCAGGCTGTATGGCCTCTCTGTTCTGAAGGTAGTCACTACCCCAGGCTGTATCGCCCCTCTGTTCTGAAGGTAGTCACTACCCCAGGCTGTATCGCCTCTCTGTTCTGAAGATAGTCACTGCCCCAGGCTGTATGGCCTCTCTGTTCTGAAGGTAGTCACTACCCCAGGCTGTATGGCCTCTCTGTTCTGAAGGTAGTCACTACCCCAGGCTGTATCGCCTCTCTGTTCTGAAGGTAGTCACTACCCCAGGCTGTGTGGCCTCTCTGTTCTGAAGATAGTCACTACTCCAGGCTGTATCGTCTCTCTGTTCTGAAGGTAGTCACTACCCCAGGCTGTATGGCCTCTCTGTTCTGAAGGTATTTACTACCCTAGGCTGTATGGCCTCTCTGTTCTGAAGGTAGTCACTACCCCAGGTTGTATGGCCCCTCAGTTCTGAAGGTAGTCACTACCCCAGGATGTATGGCCTCTCTGTTCTGAAGGTAGTCATTACCCCAGGCTGCATGGCCTCTCTGTTCTGAAGAGAGTCACTACCCCAGGCTGTATCGCCTCTCTGTTCTGAAGGTAGTCACTACCCCAGGCTGTATGGCCTCTCTGTTCTGAAGGTAGTCACTACTCCAGGCTGTATCGTCTCTCTGTTCTGAAGGTAGTCACTACCCCAGGCTGTATGGCCTCTCTGTTCTGAAGGTAGTCACTACTCCAGGCTGTATCGCCCCTCTGTTCTGAAGGTAGTCACTACCCCAGGCTGTATGGCCTCTCTGTTCTGAAGGTAGTCACTACCCCAGGCAGTATTGGCTCTCTGTTCTGAAGGTAGTCACTACCCCAGGCTGTATCGCCCCTCTGTTCTGAAGGTAGTCACTAAGCCAGGCTACATGGCCTCTCTGTTCTGAAGGTAGTCACTACCCCAGGCTGTATGGCCTCTCTGTTCTGAAGGTAGTCACTACCCGAGGCTGAATCGCCTCTCTGTTCTGAAGGTAGTCACTACCCCAGGCTGTATCGCCCCTCTGTTCTGAAGGTAGTCACTACCCCAGGCTGTATGGCCTCTCTGTTCTGAAGGTAGTCACTACCCCAGGCTGTATGGCCTCTCTGTTCTGAAGGTAGTCACTACCCCAGGCTGCATCGCCCCTCTGTTCTGAAGGTAGTCGCTACCCCAGGCTGTATGGCCTCTCTGTTCTGAAGGTAGTCACTACCCCAGGCTGTATCGCCCCTCTGTTCTGAAGGTAGTCACTACCCCAGGCTGTATCGCCTCTCTGTTCTGAAGATAGTCACTGCCCCAGGCTGTATGGCCTCTCTGTTCTGAAGGTAGTCACTACCCCAGGCTGTATGGCCTCTCTGTTCTGAAGGTATTTACTACCCTAGGCTCTATGGCCTCACTGTTCTGAAGGTAGTCACTACCCCAGGCTGTATGGCCTCTCTGTTCTGAAGGTAGTCACTACCCCAGGCTGTATGGCCCCTCTGTCCTGAAGGTAGTCACTACCCCAGGCTGTATGGCCCCTCTGTTCTGAAGGTAGTCACTACTCCAGGATGTATGGCCCCTCTGTTCTAAAGGTAGTCACTACCCCAGGCTGTATGGCCCCTCTGTTCTGAAGGTAGTCACTACCCCAGGTTGTATGGCCCCTCAGTTCTGAAGGTAGTCACTACCCCAGGATGTATGGCCTCTCTGTTCTGAAGGTAGTCATTACCCCAGGCTGCATGGCCTCTCTGTTCTGAAGAGAGTCACTACCCCAGGCTGTATCGCCTCTCTGTTCTGAAGGTAGTCACTACCCCAGGCTGTATGGCCTCTCTGTTCTGAAGGTAGTCACTACTCCAGGCTGTATCGTCTCTCTGTTCTGAAGGTAGTCACTACCCCAGGCTGTATGGCCTCTCTGTTCTGAAGGTAGTCACTACTCCAGGCTGTATCGCCCCTCTGTTCTGAAGGTAGTCACTACCCCAGGCTGTATGGCCTCTCTGTTCTGAAGGTAGTCACTACCCCAGGCAGTATCGGCTCTCTGTTCTGAAGGTAGTCACTACCCCAGGCTGTATCGCCCCTCTGTTCTGAAGGTAGTCACTAAGCCAGGCTACATGGCCTCTCTGTTCTGAAGGTAGTCACTACCCCAGGCTGTATGGCCTCTCTGTTCTGAAGGTAGTCACTACCCGAGGCTGAATCGCCTCTCTGTTCTGAAGGTAGTCACTACCCCAGGCTGTATCGCCCCTCTGTTCTGAAGGTAGTCACTACCCCAGGCTGTATGGCCTCTCTGTTCTGAAGGTAGTCACTACCCCAGGCTGTATGGCCTCTCTGTTCTGAAGGTAGTCACTACCCCAGGCTGCATCGCCCCTCTGTTCTGAAGGTAGTCGCTACCCCAGGCTGTATGGCCTCTCTGTTCTGAAGGCAGTCACTACCCCAGGCTGTATCGCCCCTCTGTTCTGAAGGTAGTCACTACCCCAGGCTGTATCGCCTCTCTGTTCTGAAGATAGTCACTGCCCCAGGCTGTATGGCCTCTCTGTTCTGAAGGTAGTCACTACCCCAGGCTGTATGGCCTCTCTGTTCTGAAGGTATTTACTACCCTAGGCTCTATGGCCTCACTGTTCTGAAGGTAGTCACTACCCCAGGCTGTATGGCCTCTCTGTTCTGAAGGTAGTCACTACCCCAGGATGTATGGCCCCTCTGTTCCGAAGGTAGTCACTACCCCAGGCTGTATGGCCCTTCTGTTCTGAAGGTAGTCACTACCCCAGGCTGTATGGCCTCTCTGATCTGTAGGTAGTCACTACTCCAGGCTGTATGGCCCCTCTGTTCTGAAGGTAGTCACTACCCCAGGATGTATGGCCCCTCTGTTCTGAAGGTAGTCACTACCCCAGGCTGTATGGCCCCTCTGTCCTGAAGGTAGTCACTACCCCAGGCTGTATGGCCCCTCTGTTCTGAAGGTAGTCACTACTCCAGGATGTATGGCCCCTCTGTTCTGAAGGTAGTCACTACCCCAGGCTGTATGGCCCCTCTGTTCTGAAGGTAGTCACTACCCCAGGTTGTACGGCCCCCCTGTTCTGAAGGTAGTCACTACCCCAGGCGGTATCGCCTCTCTGTTCTGAAGGTAGTCACTACCCAGGCTGTATCGCCTCTCTGTTCTGAAGGTAGTCACCACCCCAGGCTGTATGGCCTCTCTGTTCTGAAGGTATTTACTACCCTAGACTGTATGGCCTCTCTGTTCTGAAGGTAGTCACTACCCCAGGCTGTATGGCCTCTCTGTTCTGAAGGTAGTCACTACTCCAGGCTGTATCGTCTCTCTGTTCTGAAGGTAGTCACTACCCCAGGCTGTATGGCCTCTCTGTTCTGAAGGTAGTCACTACCCCAGGCTGTATCGCCTCTCTGTTCTGAAGGTAGTCACTACCCCAGGCTGTATGGCCTCTCTGTTCTGAAGGTAGTCACTACCCCAGGCTGTATGGCCCCTCTGTTCTGAAGGTAGTCACTACCCCAGGCTGTATGGCCTCTCTGATCTGAAGGTAGTCACTACCCCAGGCTGTATGGCCTCTCTGTTCTGAAGGTAGTCACTACCCGAGGCTGAATCGCCTCTCTGTTCTGAAGGTAGTCACTACCCCAGACTGTATCGCCCCTCTGTTCTGAAGGTAGTCACTACCCAGGCTGTATGGCCTCTCTGTTCTGAAGGTAGTCACTACCCCAGGCTGTATGGCCTCTCTGTTCTGAAGGTAGTCACTACCCCAGGCTGTATCGCCTCTCTGTTCTGAAGATAGTCACTGCCCCAGGCTGTATGGCCTCTCTGTTCTGAAGGTAGTCACTACCCCAGGCTGTATGGCCTCTCTGTTCTGAAGGTATTTACTACCCTAGGCTCTATGGCCTCACTGTTCTGAAGGTAGTCACTACCCCAGGCTGTATGGCCTCTCTGTTCTGAAGGTAGTCACTACCCCAGGATGTATGGCCCCTCTGTTCCGAAGGTAGTCACTACCCCAGGCTGTATGGCCCTTCTGTTCTGAAGGTAGTCACTACCCCAGGCTGTATGGCCTCTCTGATCTGTAGGTAGTCACTACTCCAGGCTGTATGGCCCCTCTGTTCTGAAGGTTGTCACTACCCCAGGATGTATGGCCCCTCTGTTCTGAAGGTAGTCACTACCCCAGGCTGTATGGCCCCTCTGTCCTGAAGGTAGTCACTACCCCAGGCTGTATGGCCCCTCTGTTCTGAAGGTAGTCACTACTCCAGGATGTATGGCCCCTCTGTTCTGAAGGTAGTCACTACCCCAGGCTGTATGGCCCCTCTGTTCTGAAGGTAGTCACTACCCCAGGTTGTACGGCCCCCCTGTTCTGAAGGTAGTCACTACCCCAGGCGGTATCGCTTCTCTGTTCTGAAGGTAGTCACTACCCAGGCTGTATCGCCTCTCTGTTCTGAAGGTAGTCACTAGCCCAGGCTGTATGGCCTCTCTGTTCTGAAGGTAGTCACTACCCCAGGCTGTATGGCCTCTCTGTTCTGAAGGTAGTCACTACTCCAGGCTGTATCGTCTCTCTGTTCTGAAGGTAGTCACTACCCCAGGCTGTATGGCCTCTCTGTTCTGAAGGTAGTCACTACCCCAGGCTGTATCGCCTCTCTGTTCTGAAGGTAGTCACTACCCCAGGCTGTATGGCCTCTCTGTTCTGAAGGTAGTCACTACCCCAGGCTGTATGGCCCCTCTGTTCTGAAGGTAGTCACTACCCCAGGCTGTATGGCCTCTCTGATCTGAAGGTAGTCACTACCCCAGGCTGTATGGCCTCTCTGTTCTGAAGGTAGTCACTACCCGAGGCTGAATCGCCTCTCTGTTCTGAAGGTAGTCACTACCCCAGACTGTATCGCCCCTCTGTTCTGAAGGTAGTCACTACCCCAGGCTGTATGGCCTCTCTGTTCTGAAGGTAGTCACTACCCCAGGCTGTATGGCCTCTCTGTTCTGAAGGTAGTCACTACCCCAGGCTGCATCGCCCCTCTGTTCTGAAGGTAGTCGCTACCCCAGGCTGTATGGCCTCTCTGTTCTGAAGGTAGTCACTACCCCAGGCTGTATCGCCCCTCTGTTCTGAAGGTAGTCACTACCCCAGGCTGTATCGCCTCTCTGTTCTGAAGATAGTCACTGCCCCAGGCTGTATGGCCTCTCTGTTCTGAAGGTAGTCACTACCCCAGGCTGTATGGCCTCTCTGTTCTGAAGGTAGTCACTACCCCAGGCTGTATCGCCTCTCTGTTCTGAAGGTAGTCACTACCCCAGGCTGTATGGCCTCTCTGTTCTGAAGATAGTCACTACTCCAGGCTGTATCGTCTCTCTGTTCTGAAGGTAGTCACTACCGCAGGCTGTATGGCCTCTCTGTTCTGAAGGTATTTACTACCCTACGCTGTATGGCCTCTCTGTTCTGAAGGTAGTCACTACCCCAGGTTGTATGGCCCCTCAGTTCTGAAGGTAGTCACTACCCCAGGATGTATGGCCTCTCTGTTCTGAAGGTAGTCATTACCCCAGGCTGCATGGCCTCTCTGTTCTGAAGAGAGTCACTACCCCAGGCTGTATGGCCTCTCTGTTCTGAAGGTAGTCACTACCCCAGGCAGTATCGGCTCTCTGTTCTGAAGGTAGTCACTACCCCAGGCTGTATCGCCCCTCTGTTCTGAACGTAGTCACTAAGCCAGGCTACGTGGCCTCTCTGTTCTGAAGGTAGTCACTACCCCAGGCTGTATGGCCTCTCTGTTCTGAAGGTAGTCACTACCCGAGGCTGAATCGCCTCTCTGTTCTGAAGGTAGTCACTACCCCAGGCTGTATCGCCCCTCTGTTCTGAAGGTAGTCACTACCCCAGGCTGTATGGCCTCTCTGTTCTGAAGGTAGTCACTACCCCAGGCTGTATGGCCTCTCTGTTCTGAAGGTAGTCACTACCCCAGGCTGCATCGCCCCTCTGTTCTGAAGGTAGTCGCTACCCCAGGCTGTATGGCCTCTCTGTTCTGAAGGTAGTCACTACCCCAGGCTGTATCGCCCCTCTGTTCTGAAGGTAGTCACTACCCCAGGCTGTATCGCCTCTCTGTTCTGAAGATAGTCACTGCCCCAGGCTGTATGGCCTCTCTGTTCTGAAGGTAGTCACTACCCCAGGCTGTATGACCTCTCTGTTCTGAAGGTATTTACTACCCTAGGCTCTATGGCCTCACTGTTCTGAAGGTAGTCACTACCCCAGGCTGTATGGCCTCTCTGTTCTGAAGGTAGTCACTACCCCAGGATGTATGGCCCCTCTGTTCCGAAGGTAGTCACTACCCCAGGCTGTATGGCCCTTCTGTTCTGAAGGTAGTCACTACCCCAGGCTGTATGGCCTCTCTGATCTGTAGGTAGTCACTACTCCAGGCTGTATGGCCCCTCTGTTCTGAAGGTAGTCACTACCCCAGGATGTATGGCCCCTCTGTTCTGAAGGTAGTCACTACCCCAGGCTGTATGGCCCCTCTGTCCTGAAGGTAGTCACTACCCCAGGCTGTATGGCCCCTCTGTTCTGAAGGTAGTCACTACTCCAGGATGTATGGCCCCTCTGTTCTGAAGGTAGTCACTACCCCAGGCTGTATCGCCCCTCTGTTCTGAAGGTAGTCACTACTCCAGGATGTATGGCCCCTCTGTTCTGAAGGTAGTCACTACCCCAGGCTGTATCGCCCCCCTGTTCTGAAGGTAGTCACTACCCCAGGCGGTATCGCCTCTCTGTTCTGAAGGTAGTCACTACCCAGGCTGTATCGCCTCTCTGTTCTGAAGGTAGTCACTATCCCAGGCTGTATGGCCTCTCTGTTCTGAAGGTATTTACTACCCTAGGCTGTATGGCCTCTCTGTTCTGAAGGTAGTCACTACCCCAGGCTGTATGGCTTCTCTGTTCTGAAGGTAGTCACTACTCCAGGCTGTATCGTCTCTCTGTTCTGAAGGTAGTCACTACCCCAGGATGTATGGCCTCTCTGTTCTGAAGGTAGTCACTACCCGAGGCTGAATCGCCTCTCTGTTCTGAAGGTAGTCACTACCCCAGGCTGTATCGCCCCTCTGTTCTGAAGGTAGTCACTACCCCAGGCTGTATGGCCTCTCTGTTCTGAAGGTAGTCACTACCCCAGGCTGTATGGCCTCTCTGTTCTGAAGGTAGTCACTACCCCAGGCTGCATCGCCCCTCTGTTCTGAAGGTAGTCGCTACCCCAGGCTGTATGGCCTCTCTGTTCTGAAGGTAGTCACTACCCCAGGCTGTATCGCCCCTCTGTTCTGAAGGTAGTCACTACCCCAGGCTGTATCGCCTCTCTGTTCTGAAGATAGTCACTGCCCCAGGCTGTATGGCCTCTCTGTTCTGAAGGTAGTCACTACCCCAGGCTGTATGGCCTCTCTGTTCTGAAGGTAGTCACTACCCCAGGCTGTATCGCCTCTCTGTTCTGAAGGTAGTCACTACCCCAGGCTGTATGGCCTCTCTGTTCTGAAGATAGTCACTACTCCAGGCTGTATCGTCTCTCTGTTCTGAAGGTAGTCACTACCCCAGGCTGTATGGCCTCTCTGTTCTGAAGGTATTTACTACCCTAGGCTGTATGGCCTCTCTGTTCTGAAGGTAGTCACTACCCCAGGTTGTATGGCCCCTCAGTTCTGAAGGTAGTCACTACCCCAGGATGTATGGCCTCTCTGTTCTGAAGGCAGTCATTACCCCAGGCTGCATGGCCTCTCTGTTCTGAAGAGAGTCACTACCCCAGGCTGTATCGCCTCTCTGTTCTGAAGGTAGTCACTACCCCAGGCTGTATGGCCTCTCTGTTCTGAAGGTAGTCACTACTCCAGGCTGTATCGTCTCTCTGTTCTGAAGGTAGTCACTACCCCAGGCTGTATGGCCTCTCTGTTCTGAAGGTAGTCACTACTCCAGGCTGTATCGCCCCTCTGTTCTGAAGGTAGTCACTACCCCAGGCTGTATGGCCTCTCTGTTCTGAAGGTAGTCACTACCCCAGGCAGTATCGGCTCTCTGTTCTGAAGGTAGTCACTACCCCAGGCTGTATCGCCCCTCTGTTCTGAAGGTAGTCACTAAGCCAGGCTACATGGCCTCTCTGTTCTGAAGGTAGTCACTACCCCAGGCTGTATCGCCTCTCTGTTCTGAAGGTAGTCACTACCCCAGGCTGTATCGCCTCTCTATTCTGAAGGTAGTCACTACCGCAGGATGTATGGCCCCTCTGTTCTGAAGGTAGTCACTACCCCAGGCTGTATGGCCTCTCTGTTCTGAAGGTAGTCACTACCCCAGGCTGTATCGCCTCTCTGTTCTGAAGGTAGTCACTACCCCAGGCTGTATCGCCCCTCTGTTCTGAAGGTAGTCACTACCCCAGGCTGTATGGCCTCACTGTTCTGAAGGTAGTCACTACCCCAGGCTGTATGGCCTCTCTGTTCTGAAGGTAGTCACTACCCCAGGATGTATGGCCCCTCTGTTCTGAAGGTAGTCACTACCCCAGGCTGTATGGCCTCTCTGTTCTGAAGGTAGTCACTACCCCGGGCTGTATCGTCTCACTGTTCCGAAGGTAGTCACTACCCCAGGATGTATGGCCCCTCTGTTCTGAAGGTAGTCACTACCCCAGGCTGTATGGCCTCTCTGATCTGTAGGTAGTCACTACCCCAGGCTGTATGGCCTCTCTGTTCTGAAGGTAGTCACTACCCCAGGCTGTATCGCCCCTCTGTTCTGAAGGTAGTCACTACCCGAGGCTGAATCGCCTCTCTGTTCTGAAGGTAGTCACTACCCCAGGCTGTATCGCCCCTCTGTTCTGAAGGTAGTCACTACCCCAGGCTGTATGGCCTCTCTGTTCTGAAGGTAGTCACTACCCCAGGCTGTATGGCCTCTCTGTTCTGAAGGTAGTCACTACCCCAGGCTGCATCGCCCCTCTGTTCTGAAGGCAGTCGCTACCCCAGGCTGTATGGCCTCTCTGTTCTGAAGGTAGTCACTACCCCAGGCTGTATCGCCCCTCTGTTCTGAAGGTAGTCACTACCCTAGGCTGTATCGCCTCTCTGTTCTGAAGATAGTCACTGCCCCAGGCTGTATGGCCTCTCTGTTCTGAAGGTAGTCACTACCCCAGGCTGTATGGCCTCTCTGTTCTGAAGGTAGTCACTACCCCAGGCTGTATCGCCTCTCTGTTCTGAAGGTAGTCACTACCCCAGGCTGTATGGCCTCTCTGTTCTGAAGATAGTCACTACTCCAGGCTGTATCGTCTCTCTGTTCTGAAGGTAGTCACTACCCCAGGCTGTATGGCCTCTCTGTTCTGAAGGTATTTACTACCCTAGGCTGTATGGCCTCTCTGTTCTGAAGGTAGTCACTACCCCAGGTTGTATGGCCCCTCAGTTCTGAAGGTAGTCACTACCCCAGGATGTATGGCCTCTCTGTTCTGAAGGTAGTCATTACCCCAGGCTGCATGGCCTCTCTGTTCTGAAGAGAGTCACTAGCCCAGGCTGTATGGCCTCTCTGTTCTGAAGGTAGTCACTACCCCAGGCTGTATGGCCTCTCTGTTCTGAAGGTAGTCACTACTCCAGGCTGTATCGTCTCTCTGTTCTGAAGGTAGTCACTACCCCAGGCTGTATCGCCTCTCTGTTCTAAAGGTAGTCACTACCTCGGGCTGTATGGCCCCTCTGTTCTGAAGGTAGTCACTACCCCCGGCTGTATCGCCTCTCTGTTCTGAAGGTAGTCACTACCCCAGGCTGTATGGCCTCTCTGTTCTAAAGGCAGTCACTACCCCAGGCTGTATGGCCTGTCTGTTCTGAAGGTAGTCACTACCCCAGGCTGTATCGCCTCTCTGTTCTGAAGGTAGTCACTACCCCAGGCTGTATCGCCTCTCTGTTCTGAAGGTAGTCACTACCCCAGGCTGTATCGCCTCTCTATTCTGAAGGTAGTCACTACCGCAGGATGTATGGCCCCTCTGTTCTGAAGGTAGTCACTACCCCAGGATGTATGGCCTCTCTGTTCTGAAGGTAGTCACTACCCCAGGCTGTATCGCCTCTCTGTTCTGAAGGTAGTCACTACCCCAGGCTGTATCGCCCCTCTGTTCTGAAGGTAGTCACTACCCCAGGCTGTATGGCCTCACTGTTCTGAAGGTAGTCACTACCCCAGGCTGTATGGCCTCTCTGTTCTGAAGGTAGTCACTACCCCAGGATGTATGGCCCCTCTGTTCTGAAGGTAGTCACTACCCCAGGCTGTATGGCCTCTCTGTTCTGAAGGTAGTCACTACCCCGGGCTGTATCGTCTCTCTGTTCCGAAGGTAGTCACTACCCCAGGATGTATGGCCCCTCTGTTCTGAAGGTAGTCACTACCCCAGGCTGTATGGCCTCTCTGATCTGTAGGTAGTCACTACTCCAGGCGGTATGGCCCCTCTGTTCTGAAGGTAGTCACTACCCCAGGATGTATGGCCCCTCTGTTCTGAAGGTAGTCACTACCCCAGGCTGTATGGCCCCTCGGTTCTGAAGGTAGTCACTACCCCAGGCTGTATGGCCTCTCTGTTCTGAAGGTAGTCACTACCCCAGGATGTATGGCCCCTCTGTTCTGAAGGTAGTCACTACCCCAGGCTGTATGGCCCCTCTGTTCTGAAGGTAGTCACTACCCCAGGTTGTACGGCCCCCCTGTTCTGAAGGTAGTCACTACCCCAGGCGGTATCGCCTCTCTGTTCTGAAGGTAGTCACTACCCAGGCTGTATCGCCTCTCTGTTCTGAAGGTAGTCACTACCCCAGGCTGTATGGCCTCTCTCTTCTGAAGGTATTTACTACCCTAGGCTGTATGGCCTCTCTGTTCTGAAGGTAGTCACTACCCCAGGCTGTATGGCCTCTCTGTTCTGAAGGTAGTCACTACTCCAGGCTGTATCGTCTCTCTCTTCTGAAGGTAGTCTCTACCCCAGGCTGTATGGCCTCTCTGTTCTGAAGGTAGTCACTACCCCAGGCTGTATCGCCTCTCTGTTCTGAAGGTAGTCACTACCCCAGGCTGTATGGCCTCTCTGTTCTGAAGGTAGTCACTACCCCAGGCTGTATCGCCCCTCTGTTCTGAAGGTAGTCACTACCCCAGGCTGTATGGCCTCTCTGTTCTGAAGGTAGTCACTACCCCAGGCTGTATGGCCTCTCTGTTCTGAAGGTAGTCACTACCCCAGGCTGCATCGCCCTTCTGTTCTGAAGGTAGTCACTACCCCAGGCTGTATGGCCTCTCTGTTCTGAAGGTAGTCACTATCCCAGGCTTTATCGCCCCTCTGTTCTGAAGGTAGTCACTACCCCAGGCTGTATCGCCTCTCTGTTCTGAAGATAGTCACTACCCCAGGCTGTATGGCCTCTCTGTTCTGAAGGTAGTCACTAGCCCAGGCTGTATCGCCTCTCTGTTCTGAAGGTAGTCACTACCCCAGGCTGTATGGCATCTCTGTTCTGAAGGTAGTCACTACTCCAGGCTGTATCGTCTCTCTGTTCTGAAGGTAGTCACTACCCCAGGCTGTATGGCCTCTCTGTTCTGGAGGTAGTCACTACCCCAGGCTGTATCGCTTCTCTGTTCTGAAGGTAGTCACTACCCCAGGCTGTATGGCCTCTCTGTTCTGAAGATAGTCACTACTCCAGGCTGTATCGTCTCTCTGTTCTGAAGGTTGTCACTACCCCAGGCTGTATGGCTTCTCTGTTCTGAAGGTAGTCACTACCCCAGGCTGTATGACCTCTCTGTTCTGAAGGTAGTCACTACCCCAGGCTGTATCGCCTCTCTGTTCTAAAGGTAGTCACTACCTCGGGCTGTATGGCCCCTCTGTTCTGAAGGTAGTCACTACCCCCGGCTGTATCGCCTCTCTGTTCTGAAGGTAGTCACTACCCCAGGCTGTATGGCCTCTCTGTTCTAAAGGCAGTCACTACCCCAGGCTGTATGGCCTGTCTGTTCTGAAGGTAGTCACTACCCCAGGCTGTATCGCCTCTCTGTTCTGAAGGTAGTCACTACCCCAGGCTGTATGGCCTCTCTGTTCTGAAGGTAGTCACTACCCCAGGCTGTATGGCCTCTCTGTTCTGAAGGTAGTCACTACCCCTGGCTGTATCGCCTCTCTATTTTGAAGGTAGTCACTACCCCAGACTGTATGGCCTCTCTGTTCTAAAGGTAGTCACTACTCCAGGCTGTATGGCCTCTCTGTTCTGAAGGTAGTCACTACCCCAGGCTGTATCGCCTCTCTGTTCTGAAGGTAGTCACTACCCCAGGCTGTATCGCCTCTCTGTTCTGAAGGTAGTCACTACCCCAGGTTGTATGGCCTCTCTGTTCTGAAGGTAGTCACTACCCCAGTCTGTATGGCCCCTCTGTTCTGAAGGTAGTCACTACCCCAGGCTGTATCGCCTCTCTGTTCTGAAGGTAGTCACTACCTCAGGCTGTATGGCCCCTCTATTCTGAAGGTAGTCACTACCCCAGGCTGTATGGCTTCTCTGTTCTGAAGGTAGTGTCTACCCCAGGCTGTATGGCTTCTCTGTTCTGAAAGTAGTCACTACCCCAGGCTGTATGGCCTCTCTGTTCTGAAGGTAGTGACTACCCCAGGCTGTATGGCTTCTCTGTTCTGAAGGTAGTCACTACCCCAGGCTGTATGACCTCTCTGTTCTGAAGGTAGTCACTACCTCAGGCTGTATCGCCTCTCTGTTCTAAAGGTAGTCACTACCTCGGGCTGTATGGCCCCTCTGTTCTGAAGGTAGTCACTACCCCCGGCTGTATCGCCTCTCTGTTCTGAAGGTAGTCACTACCCCAGGCTGTATGGCCTCTCTGTTCTAAAGGCAGTCACTACCCCAGGCTGTATGGCCTGTCTGTTCTGAAGGTAGTCACTACCCCAGGCTGTATCGCCTCTCTGTTCTGAAGGTAGTCACTACCCCAGGCTGTATGGCCTCTCTGTTCTGAAGGTAGTCACTACCCCAGGCTGTATGGCCTCTCTGTTCTGAAGGTAGTCACTACCCCCGGCTGTATCGCCTCTCTATTTTGAAGGTAGTCACTACCCCAGACTGTATGGCCTCTCTGTTCTAAAGGTAGTCACTACTCCAGGCTGTATGGCCTCTCTGTTCTGAAGGTAGTCACTACCCCAGGCTGTATCGCCTCTCTGTTCTGAAGGTAGTCACTACCCCAGGCTGTATGGCCTCTCTGTTCTGAAGGTAGTCACTACCCCAGGTTGTATGGCCTCTCTGTTCTGAAGGTAGTCACTACCCCAGTCTGTATGGCCTCTCTGTTCTGAATGTAGTCACTACCCCAGGCTGTATGGCCTCTCTGTTCTGAAGGTAGTCACTACCCCAGGCTGTATGGCCTCTCTGTTCTGAAGGTAGTCACTGCCCCAGGCTGTACGGCCCCTCTTTTCTGAAGGTAGTCACTTCCCCAGGCTGTATGGCCTCTCAGTTCTGAAGATAGTCACTACCCCAGGCTGTATCGCCTCTCTGTTCTGAAGGTAGTCACTACCCGAGGCTGTATGGCCTCTCTGTTCTGAAGGTAGTCACTACCCCAGGCTCTATCTCCTCTCTGTTCTGAAGGTAGTCACTACCCCAGGCTGTATCTCCTCCCTGTTCTGGAGGTAGGCACTACCCCAGACTGTATGGCCCCTCTGTTCTGAAGGTAGTCACTACCGCAGGTTGTATGGCCTCTCTGTTCTGAAGGTAGTCACTACCCCAGGCTGTATGGCCCCTCTGTTCTGAATGTAGTCACTACCCCAAGCTGTATCGCCTCTCTGTTCTGAAGGTGGTCACTACTCCAGGCTGTATGGCCTCTCTGTTCTGAAGGTAGTCACTACCCCAGGTTGTATGGCCTCTCTGTTCTGAAGGTAGTCACTTCCCCAGGCTGTATGGCCTCTCTGTTCTGAATGTAGTCACTGCCCCAGGCTGTACGGCCCCTATGTTTTGAAGGTAGTCACTTCCCCAGGCTGTATCTCCGCTCTGTGCTGTAGGTAGGCACTACCCCAGACTGTATGTCCGCTCTGTTCTGAAGGTAGTCACTACCCCAGGCTGTATGGCCTCTCTGTTCTGAAGGTAGGCACTACCCCAGACTGTATGGCCCCTCTGTTCTGAAGGTAGTCACTACCCCAGGCTGCATGGCCTGTCTGTTCTGAAGGTAGTCACTACCCCAGACTGTATGGCCTCTCTGTTCTGAAGGTAGTCACTACCCCAGGCTGTATGGCCTCTCTGATCTGAAGGTAGTCACTACCCCAGGCTCTATGGCCTCTCTGTTCTGAAGGTAGTCACTACCCCAAGCTGTATCGCCTCTCTGTTCTGAAGGTAGTCACTACCCCAGGCTGTATGGCCCCTCTGTTCTGAAGGTAGTCACTACCCCAGGCTGTATCGCCTCTCTGTTCTGAAGGTAGTCTCTTCCTCAGGCTGTATGGCCCCTCTATTCTGAAGGTAGTCACTACCCCAGGCTGTATGGCTTCTCTGTTCTGAAGGTAGTGACTACCCCAGGCTGTATGGCTTCTCTGTTCTGAAGGTAGTCACTACCCCAGGCTGTATCGCCTCTCTGTTCTGAAGGTAGTGACTACCCCAGGCTGTATGGCTTCTCTGTTCTGAAGGTAGTCACTACCCCAGGCTGTATGACCTCTCTGTTCTGAAAGTAGTCACTACCCCAGGCTGTATCGCCTCTCTGTTCTGAAGGTAGTCACTACCCCAGGCTGCATGGCCTCTCTGTTCTGAAGGTAGTCACTACCCCAGGCTGTATGGCCTCTCTGTTCTGAAGGTAGTCACTACCCCAGGCTCTATGGCCTCTCTGTTCTGAAGATAGGCACTACCCCAGGCTGTATGGCCTCTCTGTTCTGAAGGTAGTCACTACCCCAAGCTGTATCGCCTCTCTGTTCTGAAGGTAGTCACTACCCTAGGCTGTATGGCCGCTCTGTTCTGAAGGTAGTCACTACCCCAGGCTGTATGGCCTCTCTGTTCTGAAGGTAGTCACTACCCCAAGCTGTATCGCCTCTCTGTTCTGAAGGTAGTCACTACCCCAGGCTGTATGGCCTCTCTGTTCTGAAGGTAGTCACTACCCCAGGCTGTATGGCCTCTCTGTTCTGAAGGTAGTCACTACCCCAGGCTGTATGGCCCCTCTGTTCTGAAGGTAGTCACTACCCCAGGCTGTATCGCCTCTCTGTTCTGAAGGTAGTCACTACCTCAGGTTGTATGGCCCCTCTATTCTGAAGGTAGTCACTACCCCAGGCTGTATGGCTTCTCAGTTCTGACGGTAGTGACTACCCCAGGCTGTATGGCTTCTCTGTTCTGAAGGTAGTCACTACCCCAGGCTGTATCGCCTCTCTGTTCTGAAGGTAGTGACTACCCCAGGCTGTATGGCCTCTCTGTTCTAAAGGTAGTCACTACCCCAGGCTGTATGGCCTCTCTGTTTTGAAGGTAGTCACTACCCCAGACTGTATGGCCTCTCTGTTCTAAAGGTAGTCACTACTCCAGGCTGTATGGCCTCTCTGTTCTGAAGGTAGTCACTACCCCAGGCTGTATCGTCTCTCTGTTCTGAAGGTAGTCACTACCCCAGGCTGTATGGCCCTACTGTTCTGAAGGTAGTCACTACCCCAGGTTGTATGGCCTCTCAGTTCTGAAGGTAGTCACTACCCCAGTCTGTATGGCCCTTCTGTTCTGAATGTAGTCGCTACCCCAGGCTGTATGGCCTCTCTGTTCTGAAGGTAGTCACTACTCCAGGCTGTATGGCCTCTCTGTTCTGAAGGTAGTCACTGCCCCAGGCTGTACGGCCCCTCTGTTCTGAAGGTAGTCACTTCCCCAGGCTGTATGGCCTCTCAGTTCTGAAGATAGTCACTACCCCAGGCTGTATCGCCTCTCTGTTCTGAAGGTAGTCACTACCCCAGGCTGTATGGCCTCTCAGTTCTGAAGGTAGTCACTACCCCAGGCTGTATCTCCTCTCTGTTCTGAAGGTAGTCACTACCCCAGGCTGTATCTCCTCTCTGTTCTGAAGGTAGGCACTACCCCAGACTGTATGGCCTCTCTGTTCTGAAGGTAGTCACTACCCCAGGTTGTATGGCCTCTCTGTTCTGAACGTAGTCACTACCCCAGGCTGTATGGCCCCTCTGTTCTGAATGTAGTCACTACCCCAGGCTGTATGGCCTCTCTGTTCTGAAGGTAGTCACTACCCCAGGCTGTATGGCCTCTCTGTTCTGAAGGTAGTCACTACCCCAGGCTGTACGGCCCCTTTGTTCTGAAGGTAGTCACTTCCCCAGGCTGTATGGCCTCTCTGTTCTGAAGGTAGTCACTACCCCAGGCTGTTTCGCCTCTCTGTTCTGAAGGTAGTCACTACCCCAGGCTGTATGGCTTCTCTGTTCTGAAGGTAGTCACTACCCCAGGCTGTATGGCCTCTCTGTTCTGAAGGTAGTCACTACCCCAGGCTGTATGGCCCCTCTGTTCTGAAGGTAGTCACTACCCCAGGCTGTATGGCTTCTCTGTTCTGAAGGTAGTCACTACCCCAGGCTGTATGGCCTCTCTGTTCTGAAGGTAGTCACTACCCCAGGCTGTATGGCCTCTCTGTTCTGAAGGTAGTCACTACCCCAGGCTGTATGGCCTCTCTGTTCTGAAGGTAGTCACTACCCCAGGCTGTATGGCCTCTCTGTTCTGAAGGTAGTCACTATCCCAGGCTGTATCGCCCCTCTGTTCTGAAGGTGGTCACTCCCCTAGGCTGTATCGCCCGTCTGTTTTGAAGGTAGTCACTACCCCAGGCTGTATCGCCTCTCTGTTCTGAAGGTAGTCACTACCCCAGGCTGTATGGCCCTCTGTTCTGAAGGTAGTCACTACCCCAAGCTGTGTCGCCTCTCTGTTCTGAAGGAAGTCACTACCCTGGGCTGTATGGCCCCTCTGTTTTAAGGTAGGCAGTCGCCGTGTGATCCAAGTAGCCGCAATCGTCATGATGATCTTCGGAACTCTGGGCAAGTTCGGCGCTCTGTTCGTCACCATTCCTGACCCGGTCATTGGCGGGATATTCATGATTATGTTCGGTGAGTTAACATGGCGGGATTTTCATGATTATGTTCGGTGAGTTAACATGGCGGGATCTTAATGATTATGTTCGGTGAGTTAACATGGCGGGATCTTCATGATTATGTTTGGTGAGTTAATATGGCGGGATCTTCATGATTATGTTTGGTGAGTTAACATGGCGGGATCTTCATGATTATGTTCGGTGAGTTGACATGGCGGGATCTTCATGATTATGTTTGGTGAGTTAACATGGCGAGATCTTCATGATTATGTTTGGTGGGTTAACGTAGCGGGATCTTCATGATTATGTTTGGTGAGTTAACATGGCGGGATCTTCATGATTATGTTCGGTGAGTTGACATGGCGGGATCTTCATGATTATGTTTGGTGAGTTAACATGGCGAGATCTTCATGATTATGTTTGGTGGGTTAACGTAGCGGGATCTTCATGATTATGTTTGGTGAGTTAACACAGCGGGATCTTCATGATTATGTTCGGTGAGTTAACATGGCGAGATCTTCATGATTATGTTTGGTGAGTTAACATAGCGGGATCTTCATGATTATGTTCGGTGAGTTAACATGGCGGGATCTTCACGATTATGTTTGGCGAGTTAACATAGCGGGATCTTCATGATTATGTTCAGTGAGTTAACATGGCGGGATCTTCATGGCTATGTTCAGCTAGTTAACATGGCGGGATCTACATGGTTATGTTTGGTGAGTTAACATGGCAGGATGTTCATGAATATGTTCGGTAAGTTAACATGGCGGGATCTTCATGATTATGTTCGGTGAGTTAACATGGCGGGATCTTCATCATTATGTTCGGTGAGTTAACATGGCGGGATCTTCATGATTATGTTTGGTGAGTTAACATATCGGGAGCTTCATGATTATGTTCGGTGAGTTAACATGGCGGGATCTTCATGATTATGTTTGGTGAGTTAACATTGCGGGATCTTCGTGATTATGTTCGGTGAGTTTACATGGCGAGATCTTCATGATTATGTTGGTGAGTTAACATGGCGGGATCTTCATGGTTATGTTCGGCAAGTTCACATGGCGGGATCTCCATGATTATGTTTGGTGAGTTAACATGTCGGGATCTTCATGATTGTGTTCGGTGAGTTAACATGTCGGAATCTTCATGATTATGTTTGGTGAGTTAACATGGTGGGATCTTCATGATTATCTTTGGTGAGTTAACATGGCGGGATCTTCATGATTATGTTTGGTGAGTTAAAATGGCGAGATCTTCATGGTTATGTTTTGTGAGTTAACATGGTGGGATCTTCATGATTATGTTCGGTGAGTTAATATGGCGGGTCCCTTGATTTGCTGTGAACCGTTCATGACAGTGACGGAAGAAATATCGCCTGGTCTGTTACAAGTGTTACTGAATCTCATGAGGTTACCAACCAGAACCACCGTCATAACGCCTCTACAATACACCTTACTCCATAGACCTAATGTTGATACTCGCACCACTGTTCTCAGGGTGATATTAGATAAGCTTACGATGGTATATTTCACGCTGACAATGAAATCATATGCGCTTTCAATGACACCACACACGCTTACGGTGACGTCCACATTGAGACAATGTAAATGTCAAACACCTTACATTATATGATTATGTTTACATGATTATCTGGCTGACACAGTTCATCGTAGAGCAATAAATCCATGTCAAAGCGTGAAGTTAGATCCCATGCATCTGGGTTATGACGTCCCATATTAACTATCGCAATGACGTCACTTATCGCACGGAGATTACGAATTTACGATGACGTCAAACCCCCTTAATCATTTTGGCCAGGACGTCATATAACCGTCGTTGCAACGGCAATGACGTCACCACTTATAACTATGACGTCACTTCCTATACAGGTGTCATAGCGGCAGTCGGGATTTCAAATCTCCAGTACGTGGAGCTCAACTCGTCCCGAAACCTTTTCGTCTTTGGGGTGTCCATGTTCTTCGGGCTGTCGCTGCCCCACTGGATCGGCAAGAACCCTGGCTGCATTAACACTGGTACGTCCATAAACAAAGCAACTTTACATCAAGAATTCCGCGTTTGCAGTCGGCAAAGATATGGTCTGTTATAATACAATACAATGACTGAAACGGCCAACTGCAGACAAGCACCATGTCGCATCCATGCTCGAGTTAACGGGGCCGTCGCATTGACATGGTTGACGCTATTAGCTAAACCAAAGGATTCATGTGCCACCCGAAACAAGTCAGTCTTGTCCAGTCGTGCGCAACGGCTGTTTTTAACAGAGGTTATTTCATTATTCTATTGGAGCCAGTAACCTTCCGTAGATGATACGACAATTTTGGACGAGCAACTTTACAAGACACGGTGTCTGGTTTTGTCGGTGTTAACTAGTGTTACGTAATCGTATAGATTCTCATGTCTACCTTCGGGATAAATTACAAATAGGCTGCAGCGTTTTGATGACGTAGTATGCAAAAAAGCTACGCTGGCCCACACGAAATGGTAGAACAAGTCTTTAACAATGTGCCCCTTTTATTCACTACACGTTATATATTTCCACCGGTGAAATAAATGCCAAAAATTATCATTTCTATATTAAGAGAGTTTCTCAATGATAACAATTGCTATGAATAATTCTATGAATAATTCCTGCTAAATTCACAACACGTGCCGTCGCAATATATCATGTGAGTGATTCAATTTCCACGTGTTTCGGCGTTTTGCCCATAATGCCATCGTACATGTAAACATCGTGCCTTCCAGGAGCGGCCATCGTGGATCAGATCCTGACAGTCCTACTCATGACCAGCATGTTCATAGGCGGCAGTCTGGCCTTCTTTCTGGATAACACGGTGCCAGGTTAGTTAATCAACAATATCCGCTCCTGTGCAGACAGGAAGATAAATCCGACCCTTGGTTGTATATTCAGGACGCTTTAGCCACCTTTGGTCATATCCCGTCAATGGGAGAAGGAAGGGTTGAGCGGAGCCATGTCCCCTGGGAGTAACCCCCCACTGTTTTCGACCATGTTGATTCCCAACTGTACGCAAAAGTGACGGAAATACACAAAAATGCATTTGATTTCCACAGTCGGGGACATTATCCAAGCCCGGCGTATATATATCGGAGCCTTCGCCGCCAATAGACTAAGAGGAATAACCAGTATACCCGGATGAACCATCCTTGTATTGCAGGCACCCTCGAGGAGCGTGGTCTCGCCCTCTGGCGGCAACAGATCAAGGACGAGTCCCGAAGCGGCGAGGCTGGTTCCCGGGCTCCCACCACTTATGACTTCCCGTGCGGCATGCGCAAGGTCCGCCAGTGGGGCTGGACACGTTACGTGCCCTTCTGTCCAACCTTCACTGGCTGCCGGAAGCAGCGAAAAGATGTGACCTTTGACCTGAGTTTTCCCGACCTGGATGACGCCAATAATGGCGGTGTTACCAGGAAACTGAAATCGGACAGCTCGGTATAGTGGAGAGCGATGGTTTCTGTAGCAATGTCCCCGAAATAAAGCTCAAGGGGAAGAATATCTCAGCGTGTTAGTGAACCTGATAATCTGATCTTGCATTGATGATACGAGGGTGTAGGCCGATATTCTGCTTTAGAAGCTGATGTTTGTGGCTAATATCACAAGTTATGAGACATATATAGGGGTCTGGAAGGGGTAAATAGCGACACGCAACACCGGCATATTTGAAAAATCGACCCCCAAATTGACCCCCAAATTCCGACACTGAGGATCTGAAAAAGCGACATCGACACGGACACGGAAGGCCGTGAAAAATCGATATTCGACATTGGGAATTTAGAAAAAACGATACTGGACACTGGATCCCCCCCCCCCCACCCCTCCTTCCAGACCCCTATATATTCTACAGTACACATTACAATGGCATCAATTACGTTGCCAAAAATGTAGCATATAAATATATGTCCATGTTAAAAATAGCCAGTAAAAGAAGTGCGTGTCTATGTTGGACAAGACTAGATCTGCATTGGCCGGCTTCGGAATTGGAATCACGAGATTCATCATTAATTGGATTATCCCAGCTTTCCACGGCAAAGAGTTTCAAGTGGTTCATAGAATAAGGCCTCCTTGGTGTGGGTGGCAGAGGTATTAGTCGGTCGTGTATTATAGAACACGTGTTACCACTAGTTAAAACCACGTAGTATTAAGCCAGTAGATATGTAATAAGGTTTTGGCAGCTCGTAGACAGCAAAAACGCCAGTTAAACGGTCTGTTTTGTATGGATTTGTAATGAAATCTTGCAACGCTATTAAACAGTTCCAAGATATTTCTTTTTCTGTTGGCATTTTTTATGTGTAACTTGGTGCATACGTTAGCATCGCGAATTTATCGCTTTCGTGAGAGTAATGAATCATTGCATTTTATGTGTTTTTTGAATAGTGTTTAAGGTCTTACCGTGTCAATGAGTGCGTCGATGAGGTTGCTCGGTCTAACCTCTGTAGGCCATATCATCACAACGGGTATGGTCAAGGTACAAGAGATCCCGGGAGTAACCCCCTACTCTTGGCGAAAGGATCCAGACTGTGAGTAATGGGGTGACTGCCCCCTACCGCCCTTCTCCGGTGATATTGGTGTCCTGTGAATGATTCGGAATCCCGCGACAAACGTAACACCAATACACCCCATGTACAACGACTTTCAGTAATAACTAGGTGGTTAACTCACATTGAAGAAACGCGCCGAGAACAAACATTTTTATTTTCTTCATTGAACCAATGTCACGACATGGCTCGACACAAGTAGGGCAGGTCTGATACACCACAGCACGAGGATCACACACTCTAGCATTATCAAGTAACATGTGTAATGATTATACGTCTGGTAGACCATTCCCACTGATTCAAATTTCGTTCTCTCTCTCTGCAAATATCTTAGAGCTAGGCGACGCGGGGGGTTATTGGTCAACGGAAGACCAGACCCCAGACTCGTCACAGTGGGTAAGAGGTTTGCTTCTTAATTAATCAGTGTGCTTTGAAACCCGGTCTCAGACATTGTTTATCAAGTAGTGATTTGAGCGGGTTTCAGTTTGCTGGGCATGTGGCCAGTAACTGATCTGAAATAGAGCAGTCTCGACACGTATATTTGTATACACAAATATATTTATATGTATAACATGTTTGTAAATAGAGAATTCATCTTCCTGACACATTGGTTAACAAGTATAATTATAACGATGACAAGATGAGAGCTATCTATGCGACAAGAAGTAATCAAAAGGTGACAGGATGAAAACTTCATCGGTGAGGGGGGGGGGGCATAACTTGCAACGTTATGTAAATACTTACACAATACATCATCACTATCGATTGCTGCGAATTTACATCCAGTTGTCCAACCAACCTGTACCAGACACCACACTGAACCCATGTAGGAGTATGACAGATCTCATTGATGAATGTTACATATGCCGTGTTTATGCACAGAAAGGTTAAATTGGGCCGAGAAACTTCCCGAGAATCTCACAATGAAAAATGCTTGGGTTAAAACTGAAACTGCGCCAGATGTATGTGCCAGATGTATGTGCCAGATGTATGTGCCAGATGTATGTGCCAGATGTATGTGCCAGGGCCCGAACTCGCGAAATGTTTATCTGCGGTTCGCTGGTGCATCATGTCAAACGCATTTATGTGTATATTCAGGCTATATTTGATCTTGGCGCCCATGGGACAATGTGAACATACCCCGCACTTCACTTTGCCATGCAGACCTTTACGCCGCGTTATGTCAGACGAACCAAGATATGTTAGGTAATCCCCCATTGGAGATTGTTCACCTGAAGCTCCAGGGCGCTGCCCACTGAGTTTTGAGACCTCGATTATCAGGTAGCAACACAGCGAGGACCACGGGAACACCGCCATGTTAACACGTCATTGGTTGCCATGTGGTTTCCATGGTTGGTTGGTTGGTTGGTTATTCAGGACGCTTTAACCACTTTTGGTCATGTCGCGTCAATGGGAGAAGGGAGGGAGAGTGGAGCCATGTCTCCGGGGGTAACCCCCTACTCTTTACGAAGAAAGACATGGGATCTTTATCCTGCGACCACACAGACATGGCCACAGCAGGGCTCGAACCACCGACCCACGTGCCGTTAGACTCTCAGGTGACCAGAGCACTCAATGCGAGCGCTCTAGCCCACTGAGCTATCGCGCCGGACCCGGGTTTCCATGAAGACGGAGATCAATGTGGTAATACTAGTCTACTTGTTTGTGCCCCCTTATGTGACAATTAGTATAAGCCGTGAATACACTGACGGTAATCTTGCTATGTACGTATGATCAACAAATGCTTTGCTTAGGACAACGTATATGCACACAAGAACCCCAAGAAATCAAACATCACGCGAGATTTGCAGGACGAGAACAGCACCGAATGAGAAGGAGGACGACATGCAAGTAAATAATTGAGCAACCTTCCCCTACCTTGCACACTACCCCCAAGCTGCCATGACAGTTCTGGCTGCCGGGCGCTCAATAACTATAGTCGGTCCACCGAAACACCAATGATGATGAATTATCCATGAAGCAATACTTGGCAACGAGGAGTAGGAATATCTTAGCTTGGTCTGGGCTCCCGATAGCTTAATTAAAGAAGCTAGTTTCTGTGAGAGGTTTTTCGAAGAAAACAATCGAGTACACCGTTATAATAAAACGTTGGCCAAAGAGGTTTACTGTTAACGCAATGCAAAACAATGAATTTGTTAACCCGTTGATAAAATAATGCACGTTTTTCTAGCGAAATGCTACATTGGTTGCGTTCCTCGACTGGTATGAAAGATTTCGGCAACTAGACTAGTCCCGATTTGGGGCATTAACCACAACAACGCAGCGAATACAAGGCTATTGAATGAGTGTTGCGATTAACTGAATGATGAATAAGAGTAAGTAGTTTTCAGAGAATTGAGAAATGACACTCGTGATCGAAATGCATATATTTTGGCTAAACACCAGATCTCACTTTCTGTAAACCTTCATCACATCGATAATATCGGACCAGAGAACGGCAGTCTTACTTAAAGCGGCAGAGTGAGTAATACGACGCCGCGGGACACTCATTTCGCTTTTTCAAATTTATATATTGATGTACAATAACAATCAAAGACCTAATACCAAGTGACTCTACAATGCACCGCGAGTTATATAAGTTTTTACCTTGCTAGTTAGGATGCAAACACGCATTTTGTTTCACTAAACTTAGCAGTATCCATAATGTAACAATTATATTATTGAATGTAAATGATGGAAGTGCTTCGGGCGATAATAAGGAGCTGGCATAATCGAGGAGCCTTGCCATGATGCTGGCAATAATGTTTGTAACAATAATGCTTATTGTAGCACGACAGGAATTGAACACTAGATTATTAACGAATTTCTCCATCTCGTCACATAAGCGCTGATGGAACATGAACTATAACAAGTGCCCATTATTCCCTACTAGTAATTATTGAATCCCAGCGGAATGATGCAAACTCTGGCAGCTTACCTCATTGCACGGTATCAAATACAGCTGCAGGCTACAGCCACGCCAATAAATGACGTCACACGTGCAAATGAACTTTTGGCAAATGAACGGCGGACATGGCAGTGACGTCATCAATGAACGAACTTTATTTTGGTCACTTTCTCCAGGACGTCGTGAATGTGTCTCTGGAGGTAGCTGACCGGTGGGCCGCGATCGGGACTATCGGCCTTATCCTGCTCCATGACCTTATCCATGAGGGGGGTGAGGCCGCGTACCCGGATCACCACGGAGCTGTGGTCGTTGACGTGGACGCCGATGGCCAGCGAATCCCTGCTCTCTAGGATCAGTCCCACCGGGAATATGAAGCCGTCCTCGATGTAGCGCGCCCGGACCATGGGCGTCGTCTCGTAGATCTGAGGGTGGATCCGGATGTCGTTGCTCACGTAGACGATCCGGTAGGGGTTCACCCGGATCACCACCATGTGGGCCGTGTAGAAGCGGCGGTGGTTGGCGGTCTTGAACATGGTGCTGTGCGCGATGCCGACGTAATACGGGTACTCGTACAGCTCGAAGGGCGTCCCCCCGCGCAGGTGCGACACGTGGTCGGCGAAGTTGAGGCCGTCGCGCTGCGTCTCGTCGTGGATGAACTCGCAGGCGCCATCTAGCGAGCAGTGCATGATGCGCAGCGGGTCGAGATTGTGGACGAAGTAGAGCTGGCCGCGGTCTATGAGGGACATCCAGTGCTTGTCGCGGGGCATCTCGTCCTTGGAGGCGGCCGCCACCATGGGGGACCCCCCGCGGATCTTGGGGATGATAGGCATGTTGGTCTCCATGTCCCACAGCACCGTGAAGTCCATGTACCACTGCTGCTTGAAGGCCATGGCGGCGTTGAAGCTACAGAGAAGTCTGTCGCCGACCCGCGTCAGGCGAGGCTCGATGGGGCCGTCCCCGACCCACCACTGCTTGGGGGCCGGCACCCCCATGATGGACCCGTTGGTCACCGGCCGCATCTGGCGGTCGAACCGCTGCGTGTACAGCCAGTTGTCGGCGAAGTGGTTCGACGGCCAGTCGTCCTTGGGTTCGTACTTCTCGCGGTCGAGCCAGATCCGCGAGACGAGGACGAGTTCGCCCCTGAACCACGTGATGGCGGGGCTGTTGGCGAAGTAGATGTTGTCGTGGGGCGGGTCGATGAAGCGCTTACCGGCCTCCCGCTCCACGTACGGCGAGAACGAGTGGATCAGCGATGACGTCACCTTCTTCAGCAGACCATGGGACCGGCCGGTTGCGTTGAACATGTAGCCGCCTAGGTCGAAGGTAAACTCCAGCCTGTCTTTGGCCAGGATAGCCTGGTCATCACCGCCATCGCCACCGACGGCGCCGGTGGACGACTGAAGGCGGCGGCGGTGCACGGGTACCCGGACGCTTCCTCTGACGCCACTGGGGTACATGGCGTTATCGCGGAGGCCCGGGGTCAGCAGTAGGATCATGGTGACCAGAACGAGGCTGGCGCCTACCAAAACGAGGCGGTGCAGCCCTGCGCGCGCCAGACCCATGACCGCCAGACGGGGCATGACGTCACCTGTGACGTCACACACGCCGCGAGGTGAAACCAGTCGCCACGTGAATCAGGCGTGGCGGCATCTGGGTGTGACGTCACACAGCAATGGCGTCCCAACCCACGCTAAATGAAGTTGTCGGATACCTGTGGAGACACAACAAAGAATATATGAAATAAACAACATAAGATGTGGAAAGCAGCGAAAGCAGAAATAACCAATGGGCGACGTACTAAATGTGAAATGTTCATCGCCAAATATCAAAGTGCGACGGCAAGACATTATTTCGTGAGCCCATCCGATACAATGATGCCTTCTTTCTCTCCACGCCTCGACCTACTCGTATGCGGGCTGGCTCCCCCATGCAGCAGCCTCCAGCCGCGCCAATGTGTCAGTCGGGTGCATGGCTCAGGGCCTGTCAGTCCGTCTTGTGGCCACGACGCCTACCCGCAGGTCACGTGGGTGCAGGCGTGAAGACAACCGCGAAATGGTTCTCCCCACTAATCTATGGATGCTACTATAGTGACATCTAATGTTTCAACATCTCCCGATCGTGAGAGAGAGAGAGGGTGAGAGATATAGGAAGATATATTAAGAAGAGAAAGACAAGGGAGAAAGAGCGGCTCGGCGAGAAAGGAGAAATACTATCGCATACGCAGAGCGTCAGCAGCGTGTTCCAATGCTCCCCACAGCAATGACTATCACATCGGACTGCAACCGCCCTCAGTATCCATACACCGAGCTATTGATAATGATATGTTATAGATACGTTATCCTCCGCTACTTCCCCGGTGACATTAGCCACTCAAATGTCACGCAAAAAACTGCAGCGCCACAACAGCAGCTGCAGCCATTCCAACACCTCGGTTATGAAGGCTAAACAGACCAACAGAAGGTGACTATAATAAAAAGGAGCGTGGAACTGAAATAAAAACGTGCAAAAATGTGGAACTAAATCTCCGCCCATGCCATTAAATCGCCATTGTTGTTGGCGAGACACAAGACACAGACACAAGACCAATATAAACAGGAGGAACTGGAAATATAATATCTGATGATACGGGTTCTGTTGAAACTTATTACACTGCGGAGGCGTTGCGAAGCCAGGTATATCATTGCGAATGGAAGGACACCAATCCTTTGGGTGGGTGTTGTCTTTCGATGTCTCACCCAGTGTCCCATTACAGTCATTAGGATATAAACTTGCCGCCCAAAGAGGTGGGGAACAACATGGGAAGACGCCGTGTGCGAGTGCGAGAGAGCATCCAACAATTAGTGTAAGGAACCAGTGCGCAGGCAGCTAATTGGTCCCGTCATTGCGAGGATACCTGTAAGGTCCTCTAGTGGCCGGTCGCTGTGAATTCACTCGTTAACTGCCGGATAACGGTGGTTATCCAGCAGCAACACAACAGGTGTGTGTATGTGAGGTGGGGCGGTGATGGTGGGGGATCAGATCAAGCACGTAGGGAGTGGGTGGGGGAGGTCGGTCGGGTGAGGGTTTGGGTGAAATGAGCGGTTTCAGGGCGCTGGGTGGGTGGGTGAAGGAGGGCGAGGTTCATCAAGCCAAAACGCGATGCAGATACTCCGGTGACTTTATAGCCACGGCGATACACGAACAACGGGGGGTGGTGGGTGAGTGGGACAGGTGGGAGGGGGGGGGGGGAGGGAATGGCCGACAAGTAGGGGAGGAGAGCGGCCGTAAGTCGCTTGATCTGTATGGTAAATAGGACTCGTCTCACCCCCAACTCCCGTTGAATGCCTTTCCCTTCACCCCAGCCACCCCCAACCCCGCCTCCTACCCACACCCACGCCAAATCAATAACGGCACTCAGCAAGATATGTGTAACTCACCCCCCCCCCCCATCCTCCCCAGGCATACATTGCCACCTCTCCCATAACTTCATTGGCGCCCTACCCACCCCCACCCCCCTCCGCCCTTCACCCCGCCACACCCCATGGCCATGGGCCCGCCGCCTCGCTGTGGCTCAGCACCCAAGGCTCCCCACTCCACTCCACCCCACCCCACCCCACTCCAACCTACCCCACCCCACTCGACGCACGTCTTGTCTCGCCTCGCTTGGGTGACCCGACCCCCTCATCCCAGCACAGGTGTTCTCTCCTCCGCTGTAAATCATCGGCGCTCCGTCCATCCCTCCGAAATGGGGGGTGATGGAAGTGGCTGTAGAGGGAGGTGCGCCTTAAATTTGCCAGAAAATCTCGACATTAATATTCATGAATGTTACGTGACTAGCGCGTCACGCTTCATCAATATTCATTACTGCCCGGTCAGCGCAAATGGCGGCCGGCGTAGGAGTTGTGCCCGCGTGGGGCCTCATCTTGACATCTACTGCTGCTGCTGCTGCTGCTGCTGAGGAAATTCTGCCTACTCTTTGTCGTGAATCTCACTAGTTCCTCCTCCGCTCCTCTTGCCCCGCTTCTTTTATAGGTCCCCCCTACACCCCGGCCCCATCAGAATTCCTCCCCGTCCCTCGGGAGTACCCTGGTCACATTCCGCTACATTTAACCTATGCAGGGCCCGCCCCACCCCCTGGGACGCCCTGGCCTCTCCCCTGGCCTGGTGTCATGCTCGGTGTGTGTTCCCGCTAAAGATATGCCGCCCCCACCCAGCAGGTGTTGTGGCGGATCTCCCTCTCAAGTGGTTGGGGCCCGCCCCACCTCCTTCCTGCGCCCGGGGGACAACACTAGCCCCATCCAGTTGTCACTTCCACCCCACTCCGATCCGCGCATTGGGCGACCTGCCTCGCTGGACTTTTATTTCTATGGGTGCCTTACCAATATTACCAGACACGCTAACGCCCCACTACGGTTCCCCTACAGTATATAACAGCTTTACCGTGCACGCACACTCTTATTACGTATAATGTCTCAAAATTGATTGCCATTCCTTATTAACCATAGAAACATCCATGTGTGCCCTAAAAGGAGGGTTGCAACCCCATGCCCCCCTTAGATCCCCCTCTGCCCCCCCCCCCCTTTCCACCCTCGATCTTCTAAAACCCTAGAGGTTTGGAAGCATGTTAAATAATTAACACACCAAACCAGACCAGATAGATACCTGATAAACATCTCCCACCACCACCAGGGGCAGGTTAGGAGGGTTGCACCCTCCCCCCTTAGGAACTTGAACATACACTGTAGAAGTCGGGTTTTCCGTGCAAACCACCCCCCCCCCCGTGTCGCAAATTCCTAGACCGTCCCTGAGTCCTGGCCACTCTGTCTTGTCAGTAGCCCTACAGTCACAATCTGTGGTGGAGAAAATGTTGTCTTTTTCAGTATAAATATCAAGTTTGTACCAGATGTTGCGATTGCGTATGATCTGAAACCCCTTTCCGCTTGTCAGGGTCAGGGGAAACACCTTGTTGTGCTTTTAATAGCGCTGCTGGGCACGCTGATTTAAGGGTCACAATGAATATTGATGAGGCGGGAGGCTGGTGACGTAACAAGCATGAATATTCATGTCGAGGTTTTCTGGCGAATTTAAGGCGCACCGTAGAGGGAGGGGTGAGGGAGTGAGGAGGTGGCTGTAGAGGGAGGGGTGAGGGAGTGAGGAGGTGGTTGCGGAGGGAGGGGTGAGAGGGTGAGGGGGTGATGGGGGTGAAGGGGTGATGGGGGTGAGGGTGGAGGGAGGGGGTGTACGCTGGCGGACCAGGACCCCCAGGTGATAGCGTGCGACAAGATGACTGACTGACTACCCGCGCTCTCGTTGCAAAGAAAGATTGTTAGTGCTCCAGGTCACTTGTGCAATCATGAAATGAAAAACGTTGGGTATTTTAGGCGGTTTCCGTGCGCAGATACCGATAAATTAGGCCCAGAAACCGTCCGGGACAGTGAAGTGGGATTGAATGGTACGTGACCCAGATGCAGTCGCTCACGGCCGGCTTAGCTTCGCTCTTTGCAAAGAGAACAAGGGCCATGCACACATATGGGAGTGTACAAGAAAACCTTGTTTTGGTCCTCACACTTTTGTGAGACCATTGGTATTACTGAGTTGACGCTATCTCACTTTTCACTTTAAAAGCCTGGCTCCTCTCGATAGCGGACTCACCATGTCGAGGGTTGTTGGCGAGTTGGATTCGCTTTTTTCCGGGAACCTGCGTGGTATTTGACCTAGGTATACGATGCTACTAATGTAATTTTAACCCCAAATTATTCAAGAGATTTACTTATTTAAGAATAAAAATACATATAATTTAAATTTAAATAAATAATTTACTTTCATTATCAATGTTATTACAAGGCTTAACAGCATAAAAGTGATAGTTACAACGAATAGGGTATCTTTAGCTACAAACATATAATTCATTAGTTTTTTTTCCATAAAAAGCCAGCATACAGACGGGCGATGATGGGGGGCGGGGGGGGGGGGGGAGGGGGGATCTATTTCATCTCTCTACCTTGAACTACGCGTCTATCCCCCGGTTCTGAACACACATCGTTTGTTTGCCCTTTTCACACACCCGTTGACATATCAGCGACGTTTCTTTGTCCCGAGGGGCAACCTAGTTTTAGCCGCTGAAAGCCAGGTTGTTACGCAATAAAGGTGTTGCGCCACTGATGGAATGAAAACGTAACAATAATGTTTTGTGTCGTGGGTGCATGGGAGTCACCCCTTGTATTTGGATCACCCGCTTGTTTCCACCTTGCCAATAGCGCAGTAACCTCAGCCAGTGTGCCCGACCAACCTCCATGCCCTTTCTTCACAATGATGACGTGCAAGGTAGCCTGGGACTGTGAAAAACGGGTTAAAATGTCGACCACTGTCTGCGCTGGTGGGTGCAATCCCACACCCGTATTTCCTTCCAGCGTGGAGACCCATATTTGGACGATGTTTATGGATTAGACACCTTTCTTTGTGGTCCCACCCCCCAATTGTCATTGTTTCGTGTTCATTTAACTAAGACGCCCCACCCCACCCAAGGTTGGAGAGCACTCTGCCAGGAAAATGAGCTCGGTCCTTACTGCAGCTCTGTCCCACGTAACCGCCCACCTCATGGTTGACCTCAACGGTGCTGGGGTCACAACAAGTTTTAGAGGATTGTTGAAGTGGAATTTGAAAAATATAGTCATTCCGTTGTCGTACGGGCACAAAGTTCAAAGCGTTTCACACCATTGACCTTGATCGAACTCGAACAAAATAGTTCGAACGAAATAGTGCCTTTAATTAATCAAAATTGAAACAATGAATTCATTCGGTACGGTATCAATAGCCCCCTAAATGCTAAATAGGGATGAAAATCCTAAATTTTCGCGTATGAAGGATAATTCTGATGGTTTCAAGTGGGGCAGAAGGATTTAATCGGAATGCCCTCTGCCGGCAGATCGGTTGGAGAGGTAACTCCGGAGGGGGATGGTACTTTTAATACCCCACTGGGTTGAGAAGGGGTTCGCGGAATAGCCCCCCTCCACCCCCGCCCCCCCTCATGCAAGCCCGCTTGTTTTATTCTGTTTTTCCATGGGACAAAACCGCTGGGACACTGTTTATCAATATGTTAGTTGCAATGTGTCTTTAAATACCCGTTTTATAGGGGTATCTTTCTCATAATAAATGTCCAAGAAGCAGGAGACTACAGACACACGTGCCACTTCTCTAATAGGGCTGTACAGTCACTTCGGGATCTTATCGAGACCCCACGAGACAGGGATACCTATGCTCTACGTCAATGCCTAGCATCAACGGCCTGTACGTGCTGCCTACCTTCCGGTTGTTTGCCTTCACTCACCTCACACACAAGATCGGCTAAAGCTGTCCTTGGAAGCACAACTAACCACTAAAGTTATGTGCCTATCCGAATTATAACCATCTGAGTAGATTTATGTAATGTATGAGCGGTTAGGCAGTTGATAAACCAGAATGCGGTTGTCTCATGAGTGACTGTCAGTGTCAGGCGATTTAACGTGCTGCGCGGGGTTTTCCATGTCGTATGACGTAATAATCATCTTGACGCGCGTGTCTGCGCGCGGTATCTACGGTTACGTAACAACGCTCCTTATATGGACTGAGCAGGTGAGGACAATGGTGCTCCGTTTGTCGTAGAACTGTAAACATCGATGATTTGGCTCAAAATACGACGCTTCCAACAGCCTCATCGAAGGGACCACATGCATTATGGAGAGATAAATGTCTTATCTTTAATTATATTAGGATTTTATAGTTAGCCATGCCTGGACTAAAGCAAACAAAAAATAGTTTCACACCCACTCGATTTTCACGCACAAACCGCGCAGCCGGCCGGCTCCCAGCACTAAAACGTTGACTACAATGAGTGCGAGTCACGTAGTTGCAGCAAGGCACCAGCGTGATGCGCACTCGTTCTAAGAGCACGTGTTTTTTTGTTGGTCCCCAAAAGACCTAAACCGGAAATAGAACCCGCGAGAACTGTACAGCCCTATAGAACTCCCAAGAAGCATGAGCCTAGAGGCACACGCGATTTGTCTCCAATAAGACAAAATTTATGAGCCTAGAGGGACACGCGATATGTCTCTAAACCCCCGGTGGAAGTCCGTCTCAGTTCCGTCTGTGGTCCGCGGCGCACGATGCAAACGCCTACCATATATCAGCAGTCGCCAGAAAAAAAAGTGACGTGTTCCCAGAATCCCTATCGTGTCTTACGACCACCAGAGGTCCGCTTACACCCTCAGGCTGGGCATCTGGTTCTGGTGCAAAGTTCAAATTTCAAAAATTAATCAGGTCATTTTTCGTTGCTCCGCTAACGTAGACTGCTGTCCATTCGATGTGACCGCGCTCTTCTTTGTCAACGGCGACGTGGCCAACGTAATATCAGTAAGGCCTGGTGTCGGGCCATAGGCCACGCCGTTGCGTAACCCGATACCCCCTTTTCTGGGTTTTGAATAAACCCCAGTTTAACCTATCATCGTGTGTTTGTTTTTCTCGCACCAAACATAGCTGCGATACTGCCTGTCCTCAGCGTTTCCCGGGAGCTTTATAAAGGTCGATTATTGATGAAGTACTGTTCTTCTCTTTGCACGTTACATCATGGATATAAGTTAATTTTCTGTAAAAAAGTTGGGGTCGAATACCGTTTGTGGACATCATGAAACTCTGCGTCGGTACCAGTGCGGAAAATACATGGGTTGTTTTAATGTTGGCGATAGATAATTGCTGGTCCATTAATACACTAAATTAGCATGGGAGTAAAATTGGCAACATTTGCAATACATCCCAAACAAGGAATTCAAACTCTGTGTACCTACAAACGCACAAAATCTATACGTTATCTTAATGTTGGCGGTGGATCATTGTATTTATTTATCGATGACCTAATTTAGCATGAGGACAAAACGCATTGGCAATAATATATATATATATATATATGTAGCATGAGGGCAAACACATTGACAATAATATATATATATATATATGTATAGCATGAGGGCAAAAACATTGACAATAATATATATATATATATATATATATATGTATAGCATGAGGGCAAAAACATTGACAATAATATATATATATATATGTATAGCATGAGGGCAAAAACATTGACAATAATATATATGTATGTATACGGCAAAAGGTAAACTGGGCCAAAACTCAGGTTTAAGGATGTTTGTAAGCGTGAGATAAAGGCTTTCGTCATCGAATGAAATTCTTGGGAGTATTTACCATTTCAAAAAAGGGGTTGGGTACGTCTCGTGCGCGAGGGAATAGCACACCACGACGGGCTCTAGTTTGAGAAACTGGATTTGCAACGCCAATCTAGGCATCCAATGAGTAAAAACCTTGACCAAACGATAGGTCGGCCATGGGACGACTGCGGTAAGCTATGTTGGTCACAGATAGGCTTATTTAGTTATAAGCGCAAATGCCGCGGAACAATTGTTATTACTGAAACCAAAACAAAAAGCTGCAAATCCATCGTCTGTCGTAGACTGACGGATGCCAACCATGGTATATGTATATAGTTTACATATTATAAATAAAAATGGCGACATATCCGGTCTCTCGACGCCCCCCCCCCCCTCCTCCTCCTGCTTCTCCCTGTCTCGGCCAAGCATGAGGATGCACCACAGCGCTAAACAGCTCAGACAGCGGTGACGTCTGGCAGCGGTGAACGCCATGTGACAGACGTTCCTGGCTGTGACACACGGCACGCAAAAGGCGTCGACGGGGAAACATGACGCCGGTAGGACTTGGGCGGCGACACTGATGGCGACGGCCGCTGGGTGTCATGTGAAGGCGCAAAGTCAATCTAGATGTATGGGTGGAGGGTGAAGGGGGGGGGGTGGATGGGGGAGGAGTGTGGATTGTAGGCAGGCGGGTGGCTGTAAGATGCCGTAAGATATGGAGATGGGGGTGGGGACGAGGCGTCTGTGTGGCTGTACGGTGTGGGGGTGGTGGTGGGGGCGAAGTGTCTATGAGGCTGTAGTGAGGGGGCTGGGGGAAAGGCGTTTAGTTTGCTAGGCAGGGGGTGATCTAGGTGTATGTGTGATTTTAGAGTGTGGGGTGGGGATTAGAGTGGTGTGGGGGTGGGGGTGGGGGTGGGGGTGGGGGTGGGGATGGGATGAGAGTGGGGTGGGAGTGGGGGTGGGAGTGGGGGTGGGAGTGGGGGTGGGAGTGGGGGGGGGATCGAAGTGTCTGTGGGGCTGGAGGGGGCGAGGGGTGGTCGGGGGGGTGGAAGTGGGAGTGGGGAGTGGGGGTTGGGTTCTGTGTGGGCAGCCACGTGTGTGCCAGGTTAAGACCCTATTAGGATGCGGGTTACTGCAGCTTGATGTGAGTAGGCGCTAAGCCCTAATGAAAAAAGGTGACTTCACACTGTGGGTGGCGGATATAATCGGAGAGGTTTAAGGGGTCGGCGGTCCAGGCTAAGATGGCGAGAAACGGCTTGAGCGTCGGCTTTGGGTGAGGAGGGAAGGTTGAAAGGGTGGGCGGGTAGATCATGATGCTTTTCTCCACAGATACCCTTAAAGAGCCTGTATTTCGAAATGGTGCAGTTCTAAGTTTCCATATTGCAAAATATTCGTATTGACTGAATTTCCGCATTTTGATAAAGTATATCCGTATTTTCCAAATTTCCGTATTTGGAAATGTCCATGTTTCCTAAAAATAAACAAAAATAGTATTTCGAAATATCCGTATTTTCTAAATTTCCGTATTTTCGGACTTTTGGGCTTTACGTTTTCTTTTCCCGAATTGTCACATTGCGGGGGGAGCCCACATTTACAGTGGAATGAGATACTGACCTGGGTGGCCTTCGGAATAACACAATTTGGAGCTCGCACCCCCCCCCCCCGAAAAAAAACTCATTATAAGTTCCCTGAAGCCCTTTAACAGCGTGCATGTTGCTGGGGTCTGTATCACCTGACAATTGTGGCGATTTAATTATAGGCAGCGGGGCTTTAAATTCTCAGCCAGCCCCTAAAACTTCCTTGAGTTGCTACTTCCGTGGCTGCTTCAGCCGTCGCCCAGTGACAGCCGGAGGGGTTACCCCGGTTACCCCGGTTACCCCGGGTGGCCCGAGGGGGAGACCGCTCAGCGGGTCGCCAGACTATAGAGGGCCGTAATAACATCCCAGCATGCTGATTATAACGTAATAAAACGTAGGTAAAACACCGGACTCCTTTACAAGTGAATAGCATTTTGTGTATGGGGCTTTTCTCCTGTTACCCTTAGTACACTCGGCTGCCAATGATATACAAATATATATATGCGGCGCGAAACAATTAATGTTTCAGTAGGTAATTTACTGCCCCTTTGGAAGTCAGCCCTGCCATTTGGCGATCTAAAAAACTGTATGATTTGACAACGAAAAAGTCGTTAGCTAGCATGGCATTTACATCGCCAACAATGACTATTGTATCGTGGCGCTGTTTCCATGGCAAAACTATACCAACGGAATGCCATTCATAATTTCATAAACTAGAAGAGACATTTTTGGTTAAATGGTCTATTTTTTAATTTTTTATTAACAGACAATTTGAACCAACTTATTATGGTAAATAACTTTATGGCGAATTTTATGAAGCCCCATTTGGGAATTATATATTGCAACATTTATTTTATTTTCCATCAGACAAGAACAAGGTTACTTTTGATGGGACTATGTTGAATATTTCACGTAGGCTATATGATAACAAGATGCATCGTATATATCATAGCGTAGGGTTATATTAATTACTCCATGCTGAATAACAACCTTGGCACCATGACGGGCACGCCGCAGTTGGCACCATGTAATCCCACAATTAATGAGGAAGCTGTCCTTCTTATGACTATGACTAAGGCACTATTCTAGTAGATCCAGATGCGTGCTTTTTGTTTCCATTCATGGCATCCGCGTCGGTATTTCAAAAATACATTTCAGCAGACGTTTGATATACTACTCACAATTTGCTAAGGATCACTTCTATGCAGAGATATCTGAGTGATAACAGGTGACTGTGTAATTCTACTATAATACAGATGAACCGTCCCCAATCTGTGTCCAATCTGGTACTCGTGTGCCACCATGCATGGTAAAGGCAAACGTCTTTATATTATAGTAGAATTACACAGTCACCTGTTATACACTCAGATATATCTGCAGCGAGGTGATCCTTAGCAAATGGTGAGTAGTATATAAACGCTTTGCCGGATTCGCATAGATGGTTTCTGTAATTTGATTGTTACCATTTGACGCGTGGTACCCAAGAGATCACAATGGCAAGAACTCTTTCGGTTTAGTGGTTGTATTGTATATTCAGGAACCTTTAACCAATTATGGTCATATTGCTTCAATAGGAGTAGAAAGGGAAGAGTGGAGCCATGTCCCAGGGATGAACCCCTACTCTTTGCGAAGAAGGACATGGGATCTTTGTCCTGCGAGCACACAGATATGGCCAGAGCGGGGCGCGAACCATCGACCCACGTACACTTAGGCTCCCCGGTGGCCAGAGCACTTAAAGCCAGCGCTCTCTCACTGAGCCATCGAGCAACCAGTCCTGGTGGCGTACAGTCCTGGTGGTGCATAGTCCTGGTGGCGTACAACGCTTGTGACGTACACCGTACTCTCACGGCGTCACCCTTCCCCACCCCACCATCCAACAACTATATATGACATATCTCCACCGGATCTCTGACTAATAGCTACTTGGACCATCCCTCTACGCGCACGCCATCCACCCCCCCCCACCCCCCTCCCCCACCCCCACATAGAGACGACCCTAGACTAATTTTCAAGTCACCTGTACCCCAACGTTGTGGTCCCGTGACGCCATAAAAGGGCGATAAATAGAGATTTATGGGCGACAGGAACACTGGATGTAAAGACGACGGGATTCCCAAAACCATTCACTTGGTGTTGTTTCCTATGGAAGCACTATTCTTCGGATGTCCACGGAGCACCCCCCCCTCCCCCCCATCAGGGTATGTTATAACAGCAAGCCCTGCAGCGGCAGATACCAATGCTACAATGTATCATGATAGCTTGTGATACTTATTACCAAACAAAGCAAACAAAACGCCTGTCATAAAATATTGTTTATAGAATTTAAGTGAAGAGTACATTAAAGTTACATATAGAGTTGTTTTGCTTTTTTTGAATGTCGATTTTCCGCACAAAGAACACAAACCTAAAGTCTTAAGGCTCATAGCAAACTATAAACACTTCCATATCCCGCACCAATTATCTGCCAATGACCCAAAACAATCCCACTTCTTGAATTTTCCCTCCTTGTGCCTGTGGCGAAACGTCATCAACGTGTGCACATGTTATATACCGATTCCACCCACAGATAGCGCTCTAGCCCAAAATGGCTGTACATATATGACTACAGGAGCGTCCAGAACGCCACTACCCCTCGTCGGCGGCCGAAGACGCTGTGTGGGGAATTTGTGAAGTTCTAAGTCAGTAGGGGCTCAAAAGCGGGGGCTGAAATCAGATCTAAATGACCGTTTCCCCTCATCTCTCGATGGTTTGACACATCGATAAACCTTTTATTTGTCACAAACACCCATTTAGACACTCAAGTTTAAAAAGTTTATTTTGATTCACCTGCTGCAACTATCACCTCGGAGTTTTCTTTAAGAATATTTCAAAATATCAGCATGACTGCAACCACCATAAGTAACGCGACCCTATAAACACCGACCCAAGTCCCCGTACATTTAAAAACTGTTATTCACGTATGGGTGAGGTCAGTTTTGGACAATGACCTGGGGCCCCCCAAGACAATTCCGGTCAGTCGGCTTAATAATGACGTGGAATAGCGTCAATCGTCAGTTGTAATTCACATTAATAGCCATCAGTACGTAAATATCATATGAAGTGATCTCGCTCCTACATAGCGGGTGAAGATCCTATTCTTGGATTAACATTTGTTGGGCCATAAAGAGACTTTTTCGACACGGCGATTTTTTAAATCAACAACACTCAGGGGCCGTATATGTTATATGCCCAGCCTTCACAAAGAGTAAATGAACAGCTCAAACGGCCTCGTTCATGGAGATCGAGTAAATAAAGCTCTCACATGATTTCGTTAATAAAGAGCACATGAATATCTCACATGTTCTCGATCATGAAGAATTAATGATTTGCCCTACATGGCCTCGTTCGTAAAGAGTAAATGCATATCTCACATGATCTCGTTCATAAAGAGTAAATGAATAACTCACAGGACTTCGTTTATAAAGAGTAAATTAATAACTCACATGACCTCGTTCATAATGACCAAATGTATCTCACATGACCTCGTTCATCAAGAGTAACTGCACCTCACATGACCTCGGATGGCATTAACTTATTCATTGAAGGTGTACATACTATTTGACATGATCCAGGCAGAGGCCTCCATGAGTCTTCACACCGTTTGCCTTTACTATGATTCGGTTGTACACGTTTCCATTGGACTCCCTGGCCACCCACCTTATGAAGCCGTGGCTATCGGCCTTACCGACGTATTGCCTTAGTGTCTGACTGTATCTTTGGAAGAGAAGGCGTCAGCTGTCCGCGATATGTATGACTCGCCGCTCCAACAATAAGCAGCTTATAAAGCAAACGCCTGGGAAAAGAAGAACTCGATGTTTGGCCGGTGGCGCCACCCAGCGACCAAGGCGCTTAAGAGAGCACTGACTGGTCACCCTGGTGACGATGAGACTGGTTATTCCTCCGGCGTGTCGTCACCGATACCCTCCGCAACAGCCCCTCACCCCCCACCAAGCACTTCCACCACACACCATCTCCCGTAACGCCCTGGCAGCTCCACCCCTTTCTGACTGCAAAGCCGCCTCTGCCAATCCTCCCCGTACCCCCACCCCATCTCCCCACCCCTCTATGTCTCCATCCTCGGGCTCCTCCCTCAGCAACATCCCATCCGCCCCCGCCCGCCCGCCCCTCCCCCCTCCCCCCATCTCTATAGGTCGCCCACGACCCAGATCCCCGGGGCCGTTAGAAAACAAGCCTGACGCTTGCCGGCCGACCCATCCCTGTTACCAGCTCGTGAGTTAGTTGCCCGGATCTATTTCGCGCTTCTGGGAAGATACTGAGTTTTAATTACCGATAGAAGCCCTTCCCGTTTCAAAGCTTGGAAACCAGATATGTCTGCGAGGAAGATGCGTTCTGGCACGACCGCCAGGGGGCGACACTCGGGCACGACCGCCAGGGGGCGACACTACGGCACGACCGCCAGGAGGGAATGGGCGGCCTGGGGACTGGCTCTCGTTGGCCGTCACGTGGTTGGCGAAATGCCGTATTATCGTGTTAAAAATCGCATGACATGGAGTGTCACAGAAAGGCGACATTTCTTCCCTTGTCCGGTGTTCATGGCTCATGGTACGAACATGACGCTTCACGCAACCATACACGATGGTTGGTTGTACCTTCAGGACGCTATAACCACTCTTGGTCCTATCGCCTCAATGGGAGAATGAAGGGAGAGTGGAGCCATGTCCCGGGGGTAACCCCCTACTCTTTGCGAAGAAGGACACGAGATCTATATCCTGCGACCATACACGAAGCACCTGATGAGGCACAACAAATTGAAGTGACGTTCAAGCCGCAGATATTCAACTGAACACTTAGTAGTATATGATTTGTGTATTATACACCAATAAAGAACAAAATCTGTCAAAATCTCAAATAACTATCCAAAAAATATCCATAGCCGTGATATTCCAGTTGTTCGCAGCTCATATATATCATTTTGCCAAAAAAGCTACTTTTTACGCCCGCATGCATGCACAATGAGACTTGTAGAACAATCTCTTCGCCTGGTATATCGAATGATTCATGCGGTGTATCTTGATATCAGATGAGCCGGAGTCTTTAGATTAGAACACATAGGAGCCGCGTCTACGCAATCGATTTCGCGACTGCAAACTGCTTCATCGCACGCCAGTGCTTTCTAGATACACCAACGTAATTTAACCCAGGGCGGTCCTCGAAAGCCGATGGAATCCATTGTAATTTAATGCAACTCATATAACCCTGGTAACAGCTGGAAACTCAGTGTGATCCGATGCAAGTTAACACACGCCGTTGGCATTCAATGAAATCCATAGCTAGTTAAGGAAATCCATAGTTATCCAGTGACATTCCGTTGTCATTCAAGAACTTTCTATTGCAATTCATTGACATCAGTGGTAATGCAAAGAATCCATGGTAATTCAAGTCCCTGGTGAATTGGAGCATTTGTTAACCAGGCAGTTGAAAAAACAGTTTCAGCAGTATGACTTCCCTATCTCAAACTCTACCTTTTTCTAAAACTAATTATCCCAAATGCACATTTAACCCAGGTTCTGATCCTGCAGACACGTACATGCAACACTGAATAATGATCACGACTCCACCCATACCCCGATTAGGGTTAGGGTAACCCTAACCCTAACCCTAACCCTAACCCATACCCCGATTCCATGATATCACCCCCAACATGAAAATACGCAGAATTACCCCTTGAAGTTGACCTCACTGGCTAAAATATACAGTGCAGAATTCTTCCAATAAATATCAAGAGTATAGTAGAGAAGGTCAAGGTCATCGCTACCTGTTGCGCCAATGACCATATCCGACAAGGGAGACACATTACTCTGTAGCAGGACAAGGGTGTCAGGCGAGGTGCAACGGCTGTGTGTCTTGTCATACAACACGGGTATCACACCCTTGGGCTACCAAAGCGACCTGTTTCCATTTTCTGCGTACCGAGTTGGTTGTATATTCAGGATACTTTAACAAATTCTGGTCATATCGCGTCAATATGGGAGAAGGAAGGGAGAGTGGAGCCATGCCCCCGGGGGTAACTCCCTACTCTTTGCGAAGAAGGACATGGGATCTGCATCCTACGATCACAGAGACATGGTCACAGCGGGGCGCGTACCACCGATCCACGTGCCGTTGGGCCCCCGGCCTGCGTCATGGAGGAATGATATGAAACAGGCCACCGCACAGCGGCTGCTGCCTAATGTGAGAGACGGCTAGACTGTGTCCCAATGAGGTCGGACAACCCGCTGGATGCAGGCCACTGACACAGCGGCTGCTGCCTAGTGTGATAGGCGGCTAGACTGTGTCCCAAGGAGGTCGGACAACCCGCTGAATGCAGGCCACGGGCACAGCGGCGGCTGCCTAGTGTGATAGACGGCTAGAATGTGTCCCAATGAGGTCGGACAACCCGCGGAATGCAGGCCACTGGCACAGCGGCTGCGGCCTAGTGTGATAGACGGCTAGACTGTGTCCCAATGAGGTCGGACAACCCGCTGGATGCAGGCCACTGGCACAGCGGCGGCTGCCTAGTGTGATAGACGGCTAGACTGTGTCCCAATGAGGTCGGACAACCCGCTGGATGCAGGCCACTGGCACAGCGGCTGCTGCCTAGTGTGATAGACGGCTAGACTGTGTCCCAATGAGGTCGGACAACCCGCTGGATGCAGGCCACTGGCATAGCGGCGGCTGCCTAGTGTGATAGACGGATAGAATGTGTCCCAATGAGGTCGGACAACCCGCTGGATGTAGGCCACTGGCACAGCGGCTGCTGCCTAGTGTGATAGACGGCTAGAATGTGTCCCAATGAGGTCGGACAACCCGCTGGATGTAGGCCACTGGCACAGCGGCTGCTGCCTAGTGTGATAGACGGCTAGAATGTGTCCCAATGAGGTCGGACAACCCGCTGGATGCAGGCCACTGGCACAGCGGCGGCTGCCTAGTGTGATAGACGACTAGACTGTGTCCCAATGAGGTCGGACAACCCGCTGGATGCAGGCCACTGGCACAGCGGCTGCGGCCTAGTGTGATAGACGGCTAGAATGTGTCCCAATGAGGTCGGACAACCCGCTGGATGCAGGCCACTGGCACAGCGGCTGCGGCCTAGTGTGATAGACGGCTAGAATGTGTCCCAATGAGGTCGGACAACCCGCTGGATGCAGGCCACGGGCACAGCGGCTGCTGTCTAGTGTGATAGACGGCTAGACGCCTGGCAACATGTCTAATGGGTGATCGAAAACCCCTCATGGTTATTGATCGCAGCATGCCGTGGATCAGTGCCCTAATTCTCTTCCTGCAAGGTGAGTGGCTCTGAACGATATTCAAAATTTAAAAAAAATGGAGGCCAACTTCGTTTGAATTAAAGTTCATGACACTGGCATATATTGATTGACCCAGTTTAGCTAACGTTTTACCCGTGCGAGTCCGTGCATACCGAATCAGATATTGAGGGCACGTTGATCGGTGGTTGGAGGCCAGCTGTGGCCAATTATGATAGCTATATTCAAGCAATTCAATTTGTCAATGTGAGGTTGATGTTTCATTACAGAATGCAACATAACTATGATCCTTCAAACCGCAGCCATGTTGGCGTGGACACCTCACCAACAAAGCCTACAGTTTGTGCATGGTGGGGCATGGACCCCGGCACTCTGTAGTGGCGCCCCGATCACTGAGCCCACCTACATGCACAGATCTCTGAAAAAAACAACACTGAAGTTAGCCAGAAAGCGACACGGAACGTCGTGAAAAATCGACATTCGACGCTAAGATACTGGAACCCCCTCCTCCCCCCCCCCCCGCCCCAAACCCCTACAGAGCCCTACAGACCCCTACAGGAAGTAGGACCCAGAAACTGAACACTGAAAGGACACTGAATCGACGGCGGAACGTGTGCGCGAGATATTTAAACTGATATATATTATGATCTTAACATCTATACATGTGGTTATAACACTGACCATTTTTGGTGTCCGTATTTGAAAAACGTCTCACTTTGGCGGCAGCAACAGACTGACAATTTCTTTAGCCACGTTTGGCGTCGCAACAGGACATGTCAGTCACCTGGACCCAGGCGAGGTGAAGAGGTGTGCCGTGGGCGAGCTGCCCCCTCAGTCACCATGCAATAGATGCTGAGTAGATCTATTTCCCAATCGTGTGCCATGGCATGTATGGTGCATTTTCGTCGTGACGTCGTACCGAAATCATCACGCACCTAACAAACGACTCACTAGGCACTACTCGCAAACTTGCCGCGACCAATTAACGTTGTCGATCTGAAGAGCTATTCGTTTGCATGGGTAGTCTTCAGACGTGTGAATGCGGTATCCAGAGGCGTGAGTCATAGGTGGGTCGTTCTTCCATGTAAGGGCAAACCAGTGTTTCAGCATACTCACGTATTACTCACGCCTAACGTTTACCACAATAATACATTTCGTGAGCTTAAACATGAACATGAGCTATACGTTGTGAGAATGATTATCCAATGCCAGTGAAAGAAAGCAGTCCAGAAAGACGTTGCTGGGAATAAATTTCCGTATAAGGTCAGATGAACTGTATCCTGCGTGATCCGTTAACACTGCGTTGTTTGTTGCTTCCAGGGATGATAAAAAAGTGCACGTTGATTCCCTGGCTGATGATGATGCCTTGTTACACCACCAGGACGATACCGCATGCCTATTGGCTGCCTCTGACCATGGCGCAGCGTTGCTTCGCTCAATGGTATTTCTGGATCCGGCTTCTCGATCCCGACCTCGGATCCGGAAGCGTTAAGATGATGTATCCGGATGGGTCGGATAGACACAGGATTGGTTGAATGACGACCCGCCAGGTGGCGTCCGTCCGGGCCGGCGTCCCCTCGCTGACTGCCAGTCGTTCTGCGGGGACGCCGTGGTGTAGGAACGGGGAGGGGGGGGGGGGGGTGGCGCAAGGGTGGCCCCGGCATTCTGTGGGAGCGGTGAAGCGGGCTGCAAGAGGGGGTGAGGATAACGAGGGGGGGGGGGGCGCAACGGGGGCCTGGAGGCAGGGGTGAGGGAGTGACGGCGAGGGAAGGAGAGGAGGTGGCCTGGCGTCCCGTAAGGGCAGGGCATCGAGGTGCAGGGGTGGGACGGATGACAGGTCCTGTAAACCGGTAAAGAGGGTGCATGGGGCGGTAGGTAGATCTTGGGGGAGGGGGGTGGGGGGAAACTGGAAGAGGTGAGTCGACTGACGGGCATCAACAGCCATAACGAACGACCCGCCATGGCTCATGGCAAGAACTTGATGGCGGACGGGTTTTTTTCTCTCATATACCTATAATAGTGCCCTGATGCTGGCCCTACGGGGGCCGGGGGTGGGGGGGGCTATCCAACGTTGCATTCTGGTGACCTTTTATGAGACGATTGGACGGCACGGCCTGCTTGCTGATCGCTCCTTCGCAACAAGGTGTTAATGTGGGAAGGGGGTGGCGGGGCTGGAATCTGGTAAAGGGTGGGGGGGGGGGGGGGGGTTAGATGACCTGGGGTCCTGGGGTCTGGTGAAGGGTGGCGGGATTGGTGTCTACTGGAGGGGGCTGTTGGGCCTGGAATAGTGTGGTGGGCTTGGGTTCTGCTAGGATCAGAGTGGCGAAACTGGGGTCTGAGATCGGGTTAAAAAGAGGGGGGGTGGCGGTGAAAGGCTTGGGCCTGGTAGGAGGGGAGTGACTGGCCTGGGGTATGAGTTTCAAGATTCAAAATATTTTATTCATCGAAGCGGGAACATTTATTACATAAACGAACATAAAAGGGAGGGTAAACGTCGCTCTGACACAGGAGTCTCTGACTAAGGATAAATACCGCTATCGTCAGAGCCACCTGGAGTTGCTGTAATACAGAGGAATGATATTGTATATAACTGTTACTTGAACAATGAAAACAAAACGAAATGTTCCATTATATGTTACTTACGACAGTGTGGGAGGGGTGGCTTTGGGGTAGAGGGGGGGGGGGGGGGGTGGGGAGACGATAAGGCTATTATTTTTATCTTTAACATATATAGCAGTTAAAAATATTACAGTGCTCAGAATAATTGTCTAGTAGAGCTGAGGGGTGTGAGGTCTGTAAGGGACGGGCCCTTGTGCACGGGTAGCAGGCTTGGGGCTGGTAGGGAGGAGGGAAGGGTGGCGGAACAGGGATCTGGTAAGGGATGGAGAGAGGAGCTAGAGTCTGTTGGGGAAGGCTGGCGGAACAGGGATCTGGTAAGGGATGGAGAGAGTAGCTGGAGTCTGTTGGGGAAGGCTGGCGGAACAGGGATCTGGTAAGGGATGGAGAGAGGAGCTAGAGTCTGTTGGGGAAGGCTGGCGGAACAGGGATCTGGTAAGGGATAGAGAGAGGACCTGGAGTCTGTTGGGGAAGGCTGGCGGAACAGGGATCTGGTAAGGGATGGAGAGAGGACCTGGAGTCTGTTGGGGAAGCCTGGCGGAACAGGGATCTGGTAAAGGATGGAGAGAGGAGCTGGAGTCTGTTGGGGAAGGCTGGCGGAACAGGGATCTGGTAAGGATGGGGAGAGAGGAGCTGGAGTCTGTTGGGGAAGGCTGGCGGAACAGAGATCTGGTAAGGGATAGAGAGAGGACCTGGAGTCTGTTGGGGAAGCCTGGCGGAATAGGGATCTGGTAAAGGATGGAGAGAGGAGCTGGAGTCTGTTGGGGAAGGCTGGCGGAACAGGGATCTGGTAAGGATGGGGAGAGAGGAGCTGGAGTCTGTTGGGGAAGGCTGGCGGAACAGGTATCTGGTAAGGGATGGGGAGAGAGGAGCTGGAGTCTGTTGGGGAAAGCTGGCGGAACAGGGATCTGGTAAGGGATGGAGAGAGGAGCTGGAGTCTGTTGGGGAACGGTGCCGGAACAGGAATCTGGTAAGGGATAGAGAGAGGACCTGGAGTCTGTTGGGGAAGCCTGGCGGAACAGGTATCTGGTAAGGGATGGGGAGAGAGGAGCTGGAGTCTGTTGGGGAAGGCTAGCGGAACAGGGATCTGGTAAGGATGGGGAGAGAGGAGCTGGAGTCTGTCGGGGAAGGGTGGCGGAACAGGAATCTGGTAAGGGTTAGAGAGAGGATCTGGAGTCTGTTGGGGAAGGCTGGCGGAACAGGGATCTGGTAAGGGATGGAGAGAGGAGCTAGAGTCTGTTGGGGAAGGCTGGCGGAACAGGGATCTGGTAAGGGATGGAGAGAGGATCTGGAGTCTGTTGGGGAAGGCTGGCGGAACAGGGATCTGGTAAGGGATGGAGAGAGGATCTGGAGTCTGTTGGGGAAGCCTGGCGGAACAGGGATCTGGTAAAGGATGGAGAGAGGAGCTGGAGTCTGTTGGGGAAGGCTGGCGGAACAGGGATCTGGTAAGGATGGGAAGAGAGGAGCTGGAGTCTGTTGGGGAACGGTGGCGGAACAGGAATCTGGTAAGGGATAGAGAGAGGACCTGGAGTCTGTTGGGGAAGCCTGGCGGAACAGGGATCTGGTAAGGATGGGGAGAGAGGAGCTGGAGTCTGTTGGGGAAGGCTGGCGGAACAGGTATCTGGTAAGGGATGGGGAGAGAGGAGCTGGAGTCTGTTGGGGAAAGCTGGCGGAACAGGGATCTGGTAAGGGATGGAGAGAGGAGCTGGAGTCTGTTGGGGAACGGTGGCGGAACAGGGATCTGGTAAGGGATGGAGAGAGGAGCTGGAGTCTGTTGGGGAAGGCTGGCGGAACAGGGATCTGGTAAGGATGGGAAGAGAGGAGCTGGAGTCTGTTGGGGAAGGCTGGCGGAACAGGTATCTGGTAAGGGATGGGGAGAGAGGAGCTGGAGTCTGTTGGGGAAAGCTGGCGGAACAGGGATCTGGTAAGGGATGGAGAGAGGAGCTGGAGTCTGTTGGGGAACGGTGGCGGAACAGGAATCTGGTAAGGGATAGAGAGAGGACCTGGAGTCTGTTGGGGAAGCCTGGCGGAACAGGGATCTGGTAAGGATGGGGAGAGAGGAGCTGGAGTCTGTTGGGGAAGGCTGGCGGAACAGGTATCTGGTAAGGGATGGGGAGAGAGGAGCTGGAGTCTGTTGGGGAAAGCTGGCGGAACAGGGATCTGGTAAGGGATGGAGAGAGGAGCTGGAGTCTGTTGGGGAACGGTGGCGGAACAGGGATCTGGTAAGGGATGGAGAGAGGAGCTGGAGTCTGTTGGGGAAGAGTGGCGGAACAGGGATCTGGTAAGGGGTGGAGAGAGGAGCTGGAGTCTGTTGGGGAAGGGTGGCGGAACAGGAATCTGGTAAGGGATGGAGAGAGGAGCTGGAGTCTGTTGGGGAAGACTGGCGGAACAGGGATCTGGTAAGGGATGGGAGAGAGGATCTGGAGTTTGTTGGGGAAGGCTGGCGGAACAGGGATCTGGTAATGGATGGAGAGAAGCGGACCAGGGATCTGGTAAGGGATGGGGAGAAGCGGAACAGGGATCTGGTAAGGGATGGGGAGAAGCGGAACAGGGATCTGGTAAGGGATGGAGAGAGGATCTGGAGTCTGTTGGGGAAGGCTGGCGGAACAGGAATCTGGTAAGGGGTGGAGAGAGGATCTGGAGTCTGTTGGGGAAGGGTGGCGGGCTTAGGAAGAAAGGACGGGGGGGGGGGCTTGGAGTCTGGTAGGAGGAGGGGGTGGCGGACATGGAACCCCGGCAGCGGGTGGGTGGTGGCGGTCCTGGGGTCTTGTAGGAAGGAGGGAGGACCTGGGATCTCGGAGGGGGTGGGGGTGAATTGGCCCTGGTACATGCCTCTCTTACCACGCCCGTAAACGGAGCTAGGGTGAGAGCCATGCCGCTGACACGGCCGAAAACAAGAAATCGGCAGAAATCGCGGACCGGTGGCTCAAGTTGAAGTTCATAACAGAATAAATATACAGTGCCTACCCGACAATGTGCGCCAGGACGTTCCTAAAGCTTTTTGGACTTTCGTCGCACTTTCATTTCTTTGCTTGGTAATGTATTTTCTTGTAATCCAGACAATTTATTTCACCTCTCGCTTCGTTTTGAATGCTCCGCCGCTCGCCGGAAGTAAACAAACGCCGCCTGGCAGCGAGTGCTCACGCTAAGATACAAATAACTCATTTCATATGTTCACCTGTTCAACATTATATCTGTGTCGTTTCTTTTCACCCGTGACTAAACACATAGATTATGTTAACGACACATATCGTGTGTTATTTACTTAAACATTTTACGATTGTGTAATCGTAATGCAAACCCTGTTTATAGCATTTGCTTAGTAAAAGATATATGCACGACGAAGCATTTTACACATCAATCACGACATACGTGTAAATGTATGTTTTACATTTAGTATTCACCTGAAATATATGATATAAATTATTACATTCTTGCTGTCGTTCGCTGTAGTTGGGAATTAGAATTCCACCATGATTGAAGCATTTATTGTACAACCTATCTAAGGCGGGGTTTATACTTACCTTGCGCAATAGTTCATTCACTGAAACAAAGTCATAGTGCATGTTGTATTAAACAAATCACTCGCCATGCACACCTGCATATTGGTCTTCTATGTTAACCAACCTGAGACTCATTCGCATAATTTGGGATAGACGTGTAACACGGTGCACATTTAATGCGCACTTGAAATGCATTACTTACAAGTTATTACTTTCTTTTGTAGTTCAACATATATTGATATAGAACTCCACCATGTTTGAAACAATTATTGTACTAAACCTATCATCACAACATAAAGCGGGGCTTATACTTACATTGCGCAACATTTAACTTACTGAAAGCAAAGTCACAGTACATGTTACATTTCACACATCACTTGTTATCGACACCTAACTATTCTGATCATATGACAATTAAGCAATGTTCCCATCAGGTAATTTTTTATATTATTCCCTAACTTGTATCACGCATATTATTTCATATTAGTCCTTTAACAAATGACATTATATATGCACTTAGGTCCTTTAACGATACAAAATGTATACGTGTAATGCTTCTCTCGATCCTTGTTTAAACACATCTCATAAAAGCGACAGCTATGACAAGTATTTACTCAATCGTTTTTTATTTGGTTAACGAGAGTGTAAATCCGCGTTGCATCCCTTGCTCCACAAGAGATATATGGGACCAAACATTCCGCACAACAATCATCAAACACGTACAAAATGATTCACATTTAATGTTCACTTCAAAAGTTTTACATCAAAATTATTACATTCTTCCGTCGTTCGCTGTATGTTGATATATAGCTTCGAAATAATTGAACAGTTATGTTACTAAACCTATCATCACTAAAGGAAGCAGAGCTTATTCTTACAAATATTTTGCAAACTGAAAACAAAATCATATAACAGAGTTCATTAAACAAATCACTCGCTATACATACCTAACTACTCTGACTATATCTTAATTTAACAGAAACTCCTTCATGTAACTTATTGTGTAGCTTCTCAACTTGCACTACGCAAGTTATGTCGCACCGGATCTTAAACAAATTACGCATTACATTTTCGTCTAGTTTCTCGGCCACTATATTGATACACAAAAGTTTTCCATTTCTTCGGTTGTTCGTTGTAGGTTGATCAAGAACTCCAACTTAATGGAATTTTTATTTAAATAAACCTATCATTGTTACATTAAGCACAGCTTACTTGCCACGTACGATCGAAAAAAACATAACACTACATGTTACATTAAACATGTTACTCTCTACCCCTCACCTCTTAACATAACGTATTTTCCAAAAATAGAAACCGCATGTATGTCCGCTGCATCCTCTCTGAGATGGCTACATCACTGATTATTCAGACGTAATTCCTGTGATCATACCGTTTTCATTTCACATTTGTCTCAACACAGTTTATAACAGGGCCAGCTATAGCCCGTTATTCTCTTAATCGTTGGTAAACTTCCAGCGCAACCTTAATTTACACCGCTAACTTTAACTGCATTAAATATAGAAATTTATAGTATACATAAGTATTCTTGACGGTTGTCTATTGAGTCTCCTAATGCGGCATAAAATAGAAACTTGATGCTATATGAAATGCTAAACATGTAAAATGCTACCTATATGTTTCACAATTTTCTAGGGAGCTACATACATGTTGCACATAACTTGTACTTTATGCCAGTTGAAACATACACTTTACATAATAATTTCATAGTCGGTTCACTGTGGTCTAAGTATTGCCCCGAATGGTCCATAGAACATAAACTTGATTGCCTATGAAGCATCTAATACACAAACTTATATAATAATGCTATATTTCTATCATTGTGTTACTCTAGTTATGCGAATGCTGCACAAAATTTAATTCATAATGCAATGAAACATAAACTAATTTTTTCCTATTATCATTGCAGTATGTTACACATAACTGTTTCATATTAAATAAAACGTTACCAATAAACCTTAACCACCATAGCACTACCACGCACAGAGGTAACAACACCTCATTCCTCCCTACCCTGATATCATTTATAAAAATAGAGAAGGCAAGCATCTAAACTCCGAAAGGGGAACCCCCTCAATGCTCCACACACCCGTCTCATTTCTTAATATTTATGTCGTTTCTAAAAATAGTCCATACGCGCCCCAACCCCCCTCCATCAACCACCCTCTCCTCATCGCCTCAACACTAAAAATAGAGCATGCGTGCATAACCACTCCACCCTCCCCCAAGGGGCTGCGTCTCTCACCATCGGTTCGCCTAGCCAATTACACCGGCGATATGGACAGAGGGGCATGTACCCTTAATTTTCTCTAGCCAACTCCATGTAGGAAGCGGAACAAACCAGTGGTTGGGATCTCACTTATTTCAGCTGTCTTTGGTAGAAGTGTTCCGTCAGCAAATGACTTCACACAGCACCCCCACTAGCTGTGTTGTGCAAAAGTGTCAGTCAACCCGTCGCTCGCACTATGGTAGTCTAAGAACGGGCCTCGTGCTTCGTAAAAGAGGATCGAGTATAAACTAACGGGTACATAAATCTCCAACAAACCCTCACAGTAGTCTGATTAAACACTCAATCCCTTCGAAAGGCCACTACATCGTGATCTTTAGACTGACTGTCTCCATATCTCATCCAACGTGCGTGATGCCCGACAAAACTATTAGTTATAAGTAAAACGAGTCGATCACTTCCTATTAAAGACATACATTTAAAAATACCAACTACACAAAGGAGAACTTATAAACGCCAGAACTCATGTTCTCAATCGAAAACAGGGAACTCAATTCAATATGCTCTCGACATTATCGTCCGCTCACTTCATCTCGAAATCCGATGAACAGCCAGCAGGGGTGAACTTCGCACACTCCCATTACATCCATCCGCCTCCCCTCACCTTCAAGCCCACAAAAAAAGAGACAAGGCTCAACACGCTCAGTGGTGACTAGTACTGGCTTTCCCTCGCGACACGCTTCGGTGACTCCACTGGTCTGGGTAGCCTCTCAAATTAATGTATTGGTGTCCTTGGGGTGCGGGCGTGGGGGAGGCGGGCAGGCTGCTAGAGTAGGTCCCTCACTCATAGGTGGTAGTACCGGAGGGGCGACATGCTAAATAGAGGGGGACGCGGTGAACGCGATGAATGCGGAAGAGGTGTAGGAAAAACGGTCGGACTAGGAGGGAGGGGGAAAAGGGGGCTGACGGAGGGCGACTAATTTTACAAGATAACTGCTGTCCTTGCAGTTATCTGCCGATGACACATCTTAACGTCACTACATGATTGTGAATACCGTTCACCGTCATGGTTGGGTGAGGGTAGGAGGGGATCGGCTTTCGGGGAGGGAGGGGCCGTAATATCGGGAGTTGGTCGGTGGATGAGGAACAGGGGGTTGGCGCCCTCTTATTGTGAGAGAAAAGAGTTATGACAGTTGTTCAGACTATTACTTCGATAGTAATAAGCGCCTGTATGCTCTCCTCCTCAGGTAGTTTTTCATCTGCAAGCAATTAGTACGTCGACCAGAAAGGTCAATGGGTTGAGCTCTACAACATAAGCAACCAGCTGTCAAGTATTAATTGTCTTCTCTAACCGCTCCTCCCATGGCAGCTATAGGTGTAGGGATAACAGATTTGGAGGGAGGGGGAGAAAGGGGTATCGGGGCTAAGAGAGGGCGACTGATTTGACAAGATAATTATGGAACTACTGTCCTTGCAGTTAACCCGCGATGACTCATCCATGACGTCACTCCGTGATTGTGAAATACCGTTCACTGTCATGGTAGGGAGGGTGTAGTAAGGGGCCTAGCTAGTTGAGTCGGAGGGGGGTGGGGGGCAGTGGATGAGGTATGGGGGGGGGCGTGAACAGGGGTGGGGAGGAAGGGGTGATGTGCATAGTGGGGGAGGGGAGGAAGGGTGATGTGCATAGGTGGGGGGGGGGGGGGGGTGGAGTTGCCATTCACGCGCCAGGTGGCGATGGGAGACCGCCGCGCATTCGCGCCGGCAAAAGCGTTACCCCCACGAAGCGTTAGCCCCAACGAAAGTTACATTCAACTGACGCAGCTTCTACTACTACTGGGGATGGCTCGTTAAATACTCATGACCGGCGGGGGGGGGGGGGGGTGCTGTCTGTACTCTTGCGACAGGGAGGGGAGATACCACCACTGTGGCGTCCCCCCCCCCCAGATTTGGCAACCGGGTCATCTCATTGTCAGTGCTAACTCAACATATACCTTGCCTCTCGAATGCAAATTCGACCCGGAATAACGTCTTGAAGACCATGACGCAAGTAGAGCACCCCCCCCCCCCCCCCATCCCTTCCCCTCACACACAAGACAGTCGTCCAGTCTGTTCAGTGTCGTTTGTCAGCGCCAAAGACAGTCCTTAGACCCAACATTCGCTACTGTATTCCATTTCGCGGCACAAACAGGGTTGATAGATCACCCCAGTGCCGCTGTCACCGGCTGCCTGATGCTCCACCGTGAGCGAGTTCCTTTACTTCTGCCGTACGGAGCATACTGAATTCCGCTTCGTGGAGCAGAACGGCATACAATGGTATGAACAGGTCTCCGGCTATCTTGAGGCCGAGGCCCACCTGAGCAGATTTTCAAGCGGTGCTTTCTTGTTTGTTGTGAGGTGCCAGTTAATTGAAACGTCTCGCATCAACTCACGTACACCTGAAGCTTGTGAAATAAAATCTCTATGTGATGTGTGGGTATATATATTGGGTGGATTTTATGAGCGTTGTACTTGTTTGGAACTTGGGTTGTAAATTGCTCACCTGGCTTGACCCCTATAGTACAAACAAACACGCCCCGTAACGCACCCTCAGTTGGGGTGAATCAGTTAACAAGTCTCCGCAGTGTGTACCAAAAAAAAGCGAAAGTGTCATTTACCTCTTTTCACCCGAGAGTCAGTCTTTTGTTCGCAAGTACGGCCGTTAGATGGCGACACCGCATGGTAGGCGTATGGCAAGACTCCTTGCGTGGTCGTGATAGCACTACAATACAGATTAATGATGGACATGCAATATGGATCCCCCCCCCCGCAAAAGAAAAAAACCCCAAACCCCCCCAAAAAGCAATGTATTCAGTACCCCCCACCCCCACCCTCTGGGCTCAGGTCACATGGTATGGTGTCCCTTGCCATCGTTGTGCCGGGGCCGGCGCGATAGCTCAGTGGGCTGTATTGAGTGCTCTGGTCACCTGAGAGCCTAACGGCACGTGGATCGGTGGTTCGAGCCCTACTGTGGCCATGTCTGTGTGGTCGCAGAATAGAGATCCCATGTCTTTCTTCGTAAAGAGTAGGGGGTTACCCCCGGGAACATGGCTCCACTCTCTCTTCCTTCTCCCATTGACGCGACATGACCAAAGTGGGTAAAGCGCCCAGAATAACCAACTAAGCCCGGGCCAATGAACCTTCGATATGGAAAAAGAAAATATACATATGTCAACCAAATTGAAGCAATTAATACCATCACGGTCATATTCAGATATTGGGCTCCAGGGTCGACAGGGTGTCGGTGTAACTGCATGGCGGATCCAGGGGGCGTGTCCACGGGGTATACGTACGGACCCACTGAACGTGGATGTCTAATTAAGAATGGACCCCTTTTATTGTCGTGAACCTGTGTTTTTTAGGACCCTCCCCTTGTTTGGGTGCGATACTCCCCTCACCTCACTTTCCTTCTGGTCTCCCTCGCCCCGGAGGAGGACGACGTTCTCGTCGTGAGCAGAGAAATACCAGAACAGAAATATCATAATGTCACCGGTTACAAATGGGACGGGGGACATTGTGACGAGAGCTGACTGCGGTCTTTCTCTGCAGTGTGGCTAATGTATGTAATCTATTTCCTCCACTCGCTGGAGAGTTCAAGCAACGTATGTTACAGACAAATACATAAATATCAGTGTAGTAACGGTAACGATAATAATAATAAAACAATGATAAATATAACACACAATTAAAGTATTTACAATATCATTTGACTATACTAGATTAATAACAGGGCAGACGCGGCTCCAAGGACAGAGCCTGCCATGCCCTGCCACTTATTGTGGTGAACAAGACTAAATCATCGGTGTATTCGTTGGGATGAGGTCTATGGCCCAAAATGAGAGCGGTTACAAGGTTTTCACTCGAGTTAAAAAGATAGGAGGAAAACTGGACGCTACATTGGTTGATTATTTCGGTCCAGAACATCTCTCTAGCCGCCTGGTATTTGTCACACGAGTGGAGAAAGTGATTTAAGGGGACAGATTATCGTTTTTTGCAATATTCACAAGCTGAATCTGTTTCTTTATAGAGGACGCAGTTAAGTCGTGCCAGCGCGCGCAGTTGCCTTTTCTAATTAAACCGCGTGCTTTCCATTTGCCAGTAAATATGTATATGCAGGTTACAGCCATATACTCCATTAAAATAATTATATTTTTCCTGAACAATTTGTTGCGAGAGCTGAGTGTCTTTGTGACGCTTAACAGATGCTCTAACTGTGTTTTTCCACTCTCGCTTAGAAGGGAAACTGTTATCTGACACATACTTTGAAATGTGCTCAAACAAGTCATACTTCGATAACACATTAGTTAAATCTTTAACAATACCTGTACACTGGCCATTTGCGTTTTGAAAGAGTCGCTCAACAAAGACGACCTTAGCCAGCTTGCTAACATGTAGCCGGCATAGGCGTCCCAGGAACTGTAACTTTTTGACGTCGATCGTACATTCTAAACTGAAATCATTTACCATGCATCGAGTGATAGTTGCACTACAATTTCTAGGAAAATTCTGGATAAATCGCAGGCAAAATGAATGAGCCCGCTCCAACTGAGCTAACTCGCCCCTGCTTAAATTCCACCACAGCTCAGCCCCATACAACGCACGAGGCAAAACGACAGTCCTATATAATCGCACGGCAGTGACACAGCTCAGCGGGTCTTACACCATAGCCTACTAGTGTCATCAAACCGCTTCTCAGTTTAGAGGCTGCATCGCTCGTTCTCTCAACTGATGTATTTAGTGAATTTAACCGTATACCCACGTGAGTAAAGTAACTTCTTCGACTGGCTCGCCATCTAACAATAGTGATCTACGGGGGGCAAGTTTCCTTTTAGCATTGGCTGTTTCGCCGTAAACCATCAATTTTGATTTTACCGGGTTGAATTTAAACCGCCGTTTTCGTGCATACTGTTCGCACGAGGAGACACGCTCTTGCAAGGCACTAATGGTCAGCGCCGTGACAGCAATGTCATCGGCCTGCAATATACCGCCACATGGAACTTGACCACAGCTGGCGCCTGAACGTGGGGTGCACAGAGCCGTCGCTAGCTCGTGTACAAACAACATATATAACCATGGTCCCAAAATTGAGCCCTGGCGCACGGAGCGCCGTACATCTATGTTTTGCGACCTCATGCCATTCACAACTACATTAGCTGTCATATTTTGGTATGATTCATATAGTAATAACCGGGTGTGTCCCTTCACTCCAAACAGATATAACTTAAGAAAAGGCCCGTCGTGCCAGACCGTTTCAAACGCGCTGGATGAGTCAAGAAAGCACAGAAAGACTTTTGAAAAGCGGTTAGTGTTATAGTTAATGCATTCTTGTAGCTCAAAAGATGCCAGCAGGCTACAGAGAGACTCTTGGTAAGCATTTTGATTCGGCGATGGAAATGATATATTTTGGGCTCGAGTCCATTTCTTAATCTTATTTAGGACTACTTGTTCGAATAATTTCGTAATGGCGGGCAGAAGAGATATGCCGCGGTAGTTCTTTCTGTCATCGTCATACTTTCTAGACCCTTTGTACAGGGTGTATATGTTTCCTCCCTTCATGGCATCAGGGACATACCCCATTACGTACATTGCATTAAACATATTTGTTAAACAAATTACTAGGGACGGGCCAGCATATTGCAAATGCTCATTTGTTAAGCCGTCCGGGCCACCTTTTTTCCCCAACTTTAGCTCTTTTATGGCATTGCTGATATCATTACAGTCAAATTCCTCTAAAATATCGTCTTTGTCTAGTTTAGCTTGTTCGCGTATGTCGCGCACCTGTTGGGTAACCCTGGTCTTATATTCCGCGTCAAACCCCGTCTCATTATCTTCACTCTCAGAGTACAGCTGTGCGAAGTAATTTGTCCAAACCTGGACTTTTTCTTCACGAGTTCTATAGACAGTACCATTGACCTGTATGTTGCGAGAGATGGTAGTTTTCTTGTTTTGCCTTCTCAACCAAGACCAGAATTTGTTTTGATCAACACAAGCCTGATGCTCTAATTCTTTGTAAAAAATATCGTCATGCTCATGCTGCAGCCTTCTCATTGTAAGTCTAAAAGTACGCTTCAGTTTTTTGTATGAACAAAAGCTCAGGCTGAGTGCATCTCGAGGCCGACCTTCAGAAATCCACACCTGCCTAGCACACTTCATCTCTTTGTGTAGCGTATCTATACCATTCTTCCAGAAGGGTTTCAGAAAGGGCAGAAATCGAGATTGCGGGACCGTTTCGATGGATATACGTCTCATGTGACTGATTAGTTGGCAATAATACTCATCCACTGCAGTGGGTTGATCGCGATCTGTCTGAGTAATGGGCCGTAAGTAACTCTCTAACTCCTTTTTGTAGGTTTCTCGGATATGATGTTGATTTCGCCTCTTCCACTTTAAACGCGGCACGTCGCCCGCGCTCGACTGGCTCGGGTTCGGTGAATCAGAACTCGGACTATCAGAGCACCAGGGCTGTGTGTTTAACATTACGACAACCGGTAGGTGATCCGAGCAGTTTAGTTCGTGATCATCCAACACCTTACTTGAAAGTATTACATCGCATTCGTTGTTATGAAGCAAGACGTGGTCTATTAACGTTTGAGGCCCACCATCATACGGGCAGAACGTATACCTCGGCCCGGAGGAAAAACCTTGGACTGTAGCAGAGCAGAGTCCTAACCTGGTTAAAAAGACCCTGAGTAACCGCCCTCGAGAATTGCTCTCGCATGAGCACCTAGGTCCCTCAATTTGAGAATTGAAATCTCCTAGGACAATCACTCGTGAGCTCACAGAGTGTTTTTGCGAAAACTAGCTTTCATCTGCTTCAATTACAGCCTGTCACTTGCGAACATCCGACAAATTGTTGCTGCCAAGATCTGACAGTGACTACATTTCACGACAGCAAGACATGGCGTCGGAAAAGAAAAAGAGGTCTTGTAATAACTTAATCGTTTGCTAAGATTTGAACCAACAGGAAGCCTGAACTGAAGTCCATGTACATGAAGGTGCTTGTTGTATTCAACGAAGCGTCATGAATGAATATGTCAATGTTTCTAACCCAGTTAATAGGCCCGCGACCACAGAGATCATATAATTAATCAATCCGATTTAGTATTGTGACACAATCATGGTAAAGCCACATTCCTTTCACTTACCTTTCCGTAAATGATAACATACAGACAAGTGTCGTCGAATAGATCTTCTGTCGTGCCTGCTTCAGGCTGGTGAAAGTGTCTGGCACACCTTTCTTACGCTGAGTACACTATGCAAGTAGTCGGGCGGTGACTGTAATTCGGCTGTTGTCGCTGGATAGCTAAGCCCCAGTGTGGACCGTGTGGACAGGCCGGATTACGCGCCAGCGGCAGCTAGTGTTTCATTTGGCTTGCAAAGTGATATGTAAAGTCTTCTTGGGCCTTGGAGACACTTAAGCCCACAGCGATTGCCGGGTTAAGTATGTACGTGACCAGAATGGGGTGCGGGCGGGAGGGGTTGGGCGGCAGGTTATGCAGGTTGGAGGCGTGGTAATCTGTGTGGGAGAGCTGTACGTGTATAGTGAACCGTCAACAGTGCGCTAGGGGGCGTGGTTAAACAATACTCGTGGACGTTGAGATTGGAACCAATGCTCACACATTGTGGGCAAGTTTGCTTAGAAACTATAAACGTTGAAGGACACATGTAATGGGATGAATCGACCCTTTAATACCCTCGTCTCAACTTCTTCTCTTCCAGGTTGAAGGGTTAAAGTCACCGCGCACGATTATAATACGCTGACGGTTTTGTCCTTGGTATCAATGGACTTCACGCATGCGTGTATACAACATATACACAGCGGCACAACAAAAAGACCACCGACCGGCACATTATGCCTCTCTTACAGTCAACAGTGATATGCAAAGTGGCGAGTTCTTTTGGTGGAGGTTTATCTGTCGGTATGGGCTTGGCGGCCATGGCACCAGACGTGGAGACAGCGAGTGGTTGTGCAGACGGCTTGTTTTCACGCTGAGAGGTTCATAACCTGCCTGAGTCAAGAGCAGACGCTGCGGGCCGCAGCATGACATTGGTGAGTGAAGAAATGCACCACGATATGAGCTCTTATACGAGCCCCTTGCACGCGTCTGACCCCAAATGACCTCATGTAACTTACACCTATAGCTGAGGAGAAAGCCAGTTTGTTGACCACAGAGCGGTTGTAACATTTTTGTGGAATTTTTTTTCTTTTCAAATGGCTCTGCAAACAACTCCTTTTTATGAGCAACTATACTTGTTTATTCACGTGCGTTAGGAAGTGTCATGCATGCAATGGAGGTAAGAGTGATTTTACGAGCAATTTAAGCATGCTGTTCACAAGTACTTTTACGGAGTTAAGGATCGCGGATAGAGGCGATGCCAAACTCCTTCGCCGCAATCGCTTTCCAGATGTTTAGCTCTCCGGATCCTTTCATGATTGTCAGTTGCATGTAACGTGTTCATACTGGCCCGAGCCAATGTTTTTGAGCGCAGGACAGGATCAGAATGGAGGGGTGAGGTGGCATATGTGTTGTATGTGACGCATGCGCCGACAAAGCTCAACAGTCAAATGAAATATCTTTGTTAGGTCGCAATCGGGCCTTGAATACGTCCGAGGGCCGCCCCGATAGCTCAGTGGGTTAGAGCGCTCGCATTGACCGCTCTGGCCACCTGGGAGCCTAACGGCACGTGGACCGGTGGTTCGAGCCCCGCTGTGGCCATGTCGGTGTGGTCACAGGATAAAGATCCTTCGCAAATAGTAGGGGGTTACCCCGGGACATGGCTCCACTCTCCCTTGATGATGATGGGCCATATACAGATGGTGATGGGCCACATACAGAGTGCAAAGGCCACATACAGAGTGCAAAGGCCACACACAGAGTGCAAAGGCCACATACAGAGGGTCCTGGGTCATCTGTTGATGATGATGGGCCATCTATAGAGCGCAAAGGCCACATACAGGGGGTGCTGGGTCATCTACAAATGATGATGGGCCATCTACAGATGATGATGGGCCATCTACAGATGATGATGGGCCATCTATAGAGCGCAAAGACAACATACAGAGGGTCCTGGGTCATCTACAGATGGTGATGGGCCATCTATAGAGTGCACAGGCCACATACAGAGGGTGCTGGACCATCAAAAGAGTGCACAGGCCATAGGGTGCTGGGTCATTTGCAGATGATGATGGGTCATCTATAGAGAGCAAAGGCCACACGTACAGAGGGTGCTGGGCCATGTACACAGGGTGCTGGACCATGTACATAGGATGATGGTGTTCTTGGTCTGATGATATATTGACAACACAAGTCGTGAAGTATCCGCAGCACTCCACAAACCAGTCATCTGAGACGCCTGAAGTGATAGAACGTTTATCAATCACGACAACGTCGTTTTTAGTCTCAGCCCCCGCAGGATGGAGCCCTTGTCCAAGGTGTTGCCCTATGTTTTATCGCGTCCTTCCGCATGTATTTGTCAGTATATAAGGGTCTATATATAACTTCGCGGTCCACCAAGGTGCAGCAAGGTTTTTTTCCCGAAGTGGTGTTTGCGCACGACTGTTCTCGCTAGGTGTCAGCACCCGGTCTGGTGTCTCTCAGAAATCGCAGTAGCGATGAACGATCCGTTGCGATGGCGACGATGGAGTATCAAATGATACCATGAAAAGTCGATTAGGTCGTGAGAACTGTTCGTTGCCCAAGTAACACCGTTTCAGTTTGCAGACGGTATCAGGGTAAGGCTGGGTATATTTATGTCGCTACGACACTGATTTTCTTAATCAAATCGATGGACATGTATCCGAATACCTTGTCCGAGACACGCCATTATCACTTATCACAGTTGGTAGCAACGTTGCAACGACGTAATATCACATGTGAACATTCCTGCGTGCCGGTAAAATGACTCGATGCGGGGTACCAGAGCCAGATGGTTATGGGCGGGTATCAGAGTCAGGTGGTCATGGCATGATACCACAGCCGGATGGTTATGGCCGTATATAACAATCAGATGGTTATGGCCGGATATCACAACCAGATGGTTATGGCCGGATATCACAACAAGATGGTTATGGCCTGATATCACAACCAGATGGTCATGGCCGGATATCACAACCAGATGGTTATGGCCGGATATCACAACCAGATGGTTATGGCCGGATATCATGACTAGATGGTTTTGACCGGTTGTCACAACCAGCTGGTGGTAATGGCCGGATATCATAACCAGATGGTTATGGCCCGATATCACAACCAGATAGTCATGGCCTGATATCACAACCAGCTGGCTATGGCCGGATATCACAACCATATGGTTTTGGCCGGATATAATAACCAGATGGTTATGACCGGATGTCCCAACCAGCTGGTTTTGGCCGGATATCACAACAAAATGGTCATGGCCGGATATCACAACAAGATGGTCATGGCCGGATATCATAACCAGATGGTTATGGCCGGATGTCACATACCTGATAGTAACGGCCGGATATCATAACCAGATGGTTATGGCCGGATATCACAACCAGATGGTCATGGCCGGATATCACAACCAGATGGTTACGACCGTTTGTCACAACCAGCTGGTTATGGCCGGATATCACAACCATATGGTTTTGGCCGGATATCATAACCAGATGGTTATGACCGGATATCAGAACCAGATGGCTGTGGCCTGAAATGAAATGTTGGTGTTTTAGGCCACTTTTGTGCACATACAGGCTAAATTGGGCCAAGGAACCTCCCGGGACGATGAAGGATGAAGGAATGAAACATGCCCCAGATTAGGTGCCTGAGCCCGGATTCGAACCCAGGACCTATTGATCTGCGGTCTAGTGCGCTAACCACTACACCAGGGAGGCCCCCCGGCTGTGGCCTGATATCACAACCAGATGGTCATGGCCGGATATCACAACCAGATGGTTATGACCGGATATCACAACCAGATGGTTATGGCCCGATATCACAACCAGATGGTCATGGCCGGATATCAGAACCAGATGGCTGTGGCCTGATATCACAACCAGATGGTCATGGCCGGATATCATAACCAGATGGTTATGGCCGGATATCATAACCAGATGGTTGTGGCCCGATATCACAACCAGATGGTCATGGCCGGATATCAAAACCAGATGGTTATGACCTGATATCAGAGCCAGATGGTCATGGCCGGATATCACAATCGGATGGTTATGGCTGGATATCACAACCACATGGTTATGGCTGGATATCACAACCACATGGTTATGGCCGGATACCAGAGCCAGATGACCAGGACCGGATGAATGGAGCCAAGCAGCTGGTTAGACCCAGATTGTCAGCGCCTATGTTACGCGGCTCTGAAATAAGTCCTACCATTTATACCGAAGGCATGCTAGATATACATGCGCCATATATGCATGACAATCTTTAATGCCTTTGATCTTTTGAACTTTGAAATCACTCTGTCACACCCCATTTTGGCAGGTTTCGCCTACAAACTTGAAAGGACGAACAGCGACGGTAACCATAAATGCCTCCCGCCCCCGTTTTAGCATTAAGCAGTTGAAGTCCCCCGTCACCAACCCACGGTCCCAGGCCACGTCACTCGTGAGTCAATAATGTACGACGTCCCACACCAACCACAGAACAAACTGGCCCTCAATCTCAGTTTATTTGCCCAACAAACCGGCGCTTTACACATTCTGTCTCTCTACTCCTCTCTTCGATAGGGAACTCGAGCGGACATTCCCATGATCTGTACACGCGTGGGCCCGCGTAAGCTGCGTGTCACTGCGCTCGCACGAAACAGAACAGTTGCCGAGTGTCTTCCTAGAAGCTGCGTGTCAACGTGAAGATGTGATGGTAGCCGCCATATGTCTTTTGCGAAGCCTCGCCGGGAATGACACTCAAACTGATTGATAGAGACAGCAGGGATGAGGTTTTGAGTCTCCACAGCGGACAGCCTCTTCTCGCGCCCGACGAGCTCCTCACGAGCAGGCTGAACGTCCCTCCAGAGCTCAATGGTATGGCTTATTTTGCATGTTTTATAGAGGGGGGGGGGGAAGAAGGGTATGTCATCTCGGACCACAGAAATTAAATTCCTAAATCCCGTATCACTAAATAAGCATCATCGCAGTTCACGATAACGGAAATAAGGTGCCCATCACAGATCACGGAAATAAGCAGACTTGATTTCATGTATAACGTTAGTAATTCAAATTCCGCCATATTGTGATACAATGCTGGCATGGTAACAGTTTGTTCACGTAAATATCTACGGAGGAAAACGAAGTTGAACGGTATGACAACGATTTCGTCCGTACTAAGCGAATACAAAGAGCTCAATATAGTCTTGATTCTCTAAAATCATCATTCGTCAGTTATCAAGGGCGAATATATACACAGCTGTAATAACCAAATTTCATATTCACATATAACACGAGGGTTCATGTACTACAACAGATTTAGTTTCATGAACTAAACGTTAAATGTATTTTGCTTTGGAGAGTCCATATGGGTTTTATCTGGTACACCATGGTCCAAAATGCATCTAAGTGCAACTTTTGCATATTCAATATTACAAATATTTCCTGTACCTGGGAGTCCCGCTCTCAACATTAGAACGAAAAATCACTTTCAGCCAAAATTATTTGATAGAAAGTTATTAAGAAAATAACAATCCAGATCGTCCGATATGCGATAGATATGCCATAACGCGCCAAGAAATAGCAAGGGTAACCAGACAGCCGTAGGCTGAAGTTACTGGCGGAAGTGACGTCATACTAAAATCAACTATTGCTGGTCTTTACCAACCGGTTGCCAAGTTTCAGCGTCAATATTGAGCGAGCTGTGGCTATTCTGACCAATAAAATGTCCGGAGTCGATTACCTTATTCACTCATTATGGGCGACCGAGCGCATATAACGGGCAATTTAGGCTAACTAGCGCGTTAAATGGGCAAACTGGAATAATTACGATCTTCAGCAGTCAAAATGAACCGGAAGTCACTCTAACGTATAATAACAGAGCAATAGCCTACGCAAGACGGGAATGTCATACATTGCGCCATCAGCGGGCAATATGCGCGCTGTAGGCGTTATGTATGGTTAGGGTTAGGTTAGAGTACGGTTATGGTTAGGGTTATCTATAGTTAGGGTTTAAGGTTAGCTAGGATTGTGGTGAATTGATGTCGTTGTCGCATAACAACATGGTCGAAATTCCTGAATAGCATCATGCAAATAATACACATCGATGTGTGGGTGGCCCATCTGTGAGTAGTATGTGAGACATGCTGAGGCTGAGTACTGGGTGGAGGGGCCACCTCTCTAACATACCTCAGTGAAGTCGACTAATTTAATTTAATTTAATTAACCTAACCTAATTTAATTTAATTTAATTTAATTAACCTAAGCTGCCCAGTGGATTGAACTGCGTGGCAATTGGCTCGGACCTGTTAGCGAGCACATGCAGCTAGCCAATGGGAGAGATTGATGACTCTCACCATATAGGGCCCATTTGATGTGTGAGGCAGATCGCCTGAGATGGGGGGTTTATATAGGTCACGCGCAGACGTGTTAGAGAGCACCCGCCTCATGCAGCTCGCAGCTCATGAATGCTGCCGTATGAACCGATTTACAATGCAGGCGGCATTCTCAAAAGGTGGTAGAGGATTGAAACGTGGCAAAGGGAAGGGAGGGAGGGAAGGGAACGCAGAGAGAGAGAGAAAAAAGGATAACGGAATATTACTCATGCTGGGACCCCTGGTTTGAACTTTAATCCCTAAAGTTTGAAGTTAGATTGAAAATGAAGGTTTTCAAGTAAGGACGGGGCCTTGGGATTAGGTCAGCGCCTTTGGCGGATGGGTATTACAAATGCTGATGCCGTCCTAGTTTGGCCTATATGAGAGCAAAGTTGACAGGCCAAATGGTGTGTATTGATGCCTTAGGTCGTCTCCTACATTTTTGTGACCCCCCCCCCTCCACCCAAAAAAAGTGTCAAAAGTTAGCGGGCCATATGCTTTGTAATGACTCCTTAGGGGGGGGGGGGGTGGGCAAGGGCTATTTGCGTTTCTCGGGATTCGGCGTTTCATTTCACCGCGAACTGGGAATGAGAAAATTAATTCTATGTGAACTGGGAATGGAGTGTTAGCAGACCGCGGTGATCAAGGATTTTCATTAAGCGAGAACTGGGAATTTTAATATTAAATAACCGTGAATCGGGAAATCGTCAATGAAGTATCGTGTATCCGCCCTTCCATTGCACGCGGAGAGTACTGCTTTTAATTCATCGTGATCTGGAAACACGACAAATGAAGTGAGCGTCGGGCTGGCTCGTTGTCAGAGTAAGCAACAATTGGCGGCCTTCAGCAGCAAATTTGGGCTAAAAATGGCCTTCAATGGGCAATTTGGGCTCAATAGCCCCTTCAACGGGCAATGTACGCACATTAGACGTTATAGAGGGCAAGTGGGGCGCTGCATGCACTATTTGAACCATATGCGCACTGTATAAACCGATACTAACATAATTTTATAGTTAAACAGTGCAATTAAGCCCCAATTGGACCCCTGGGATTCGGATGCTGGATGGGCACAATCTAACGGCTGCTGTTCAACGCGGGCTCTTTTCCCAGATAGAGGGCGCTATTTTGAGTGAATACGTCCAAATCTCGACTTTCTACGTGTGCTTGGTCACGCCCTAATGCCTATTCTCAGACCCTTCATTGCCGAATTACGGAGCCCTCTAGCGCCGAAACTAATCGTTCCAGGCGAATGCGGATTCCTAACCCAAGTCGACGTTTGCTCGTCGTCAGCAGGGGGGTGCACCTCTTGCGAGCGCTCTAGCCGCCAAACGAAGCATCCTAGAGCAATTCTATAGCGATTTACCCTATACCAGTTCACATTTTTCTCTTGCTTCATGCCAAATCGGGGCTCCCTAGCTCAAATATTAAGTTATGGCCCTTCAAAATTCAAAACGCCACTTAACGCCAGGTTGACGTCAACTATTCCTGTCACATCGATGCCATTTGGCACACATGACGTCACTGAGTCTTACTAGATGAAACAAATTGGCTTCTAAGTTTCCATGTTACCTACTTATGGACTTATACTGATATTACCTAGCGGCTAAATAGGTGAAAACGAAATGATTTCAATGTTGTCGGGTAACGTAAACTTGGACGTCATTTTTGAGGAACACGTTTTCGTACCGTAAAAAAGTTATGCACGGCAGCAGTTGTCCCTTGATATATGGTATAACGTCAAATAAACCGGAAGTCGATATGACGTATAATAGCCGAGTAATGGCCTTTGTGAAACTGCGACGTCATCACGTCATTGTGACGTCATCACGTCATTGTGACGTCATGGCATGACGCACGACAACCACCAAATTATAAGACGCAAACGTTATGCCCCAAAACCCAAAAAGTTGACCACCACGGCCGTAGAAGCATCAGCCCTTCAGATATGGCTTGAGGTAATTACCAAAAAATGCCATACTTCATCAACAAGGATAAATTAAATAAGAGCAGACGTACAAACGACAATGCGGTCGGACGAAAGGCAAGAATAATTTTCTCTCATCAGTTATCTGGAGATGTATGTTCCCTGCCATTAGCTGCGAAGACCTCTGCTCTAGCTTGTTTTCCCGATTTTTGACGAATTTTCAAATTTAGCCCGAATCTGTATACTTTATCATCGGGCAAATGTTCCGTTGCCATGGAAACATAATTGTGATTTGCTTTTTGTCATGTTCTTGCCCGATGTCTCTTGTAATCGTAAACATCTTCCACCTTGGGAAAGGAAATTGAAATCACCGAACCGGAAGTACGTCAAATTGAACAAAGTTCCATTATCTCCATAGGGTCCCATGTTAAACGTTTTCGACTATATACCGAACAGTAATTAGGCCTATGTCACCATGTTTGCAGTTGGTGGCTCAGCTCACTATTATCCATCTACGACTGCAAGCATAGAGTGGTGGCTTGAATAGGACTCCTGGGAGAGCCCCTGCTATTTTACCATTGGCCAAATTTTCGAAAATTCCCGTTACGTCATTTCTTACTCGAATTTCATATGGTAGGCACTGTGTCTACCAGGTACCATGTTTAACCAAGAAAAACGTCCTGTTAGTGTTTGATGCAGGCACTACACGACAAGACATTTTCCTTGGGATAAGAGATTGATGGCTTTAACATTGAAAACCCCATAGAGAATTGCCGTCACACCTGGAACCGGAAGTAAGAGCGATATATTCAATTTAAATAGGTCAAACCGCAGAAAAACTGCTTAAGGTCATCTTTTGCGTTTTTCAGAAAACTTAAAACGTCATGTGGCTCGAAAATGAGTCTGACTGAATCCATAGGCCTATTTACAAACAAACTAATAAATTTACACACCGAAAATAGCAACATACTGACAGAAGTCTTTAGACTTCGTCTGTAACAAATGACGAAGTATTCTGGCCAAGCCCAGCCTTTCACGCATTCTTAACATCTTCGCTAGTTTGGGGACGTTTGGGGACGTTCATCGCATGCATGGGTGAACGCATTTCGAAGGATGCGCTCTATGGCGACCTTGCAAACGCGACATGAAGGCTTTTAACATCCATTATGGTGTGTCCGTATCCGGCCCATAAGTCAGGGTGGATACCCTGGGCCTTGGTGCGATGTCCAACGATGCACCACCATGAGCTGTGGTTGGGAAAAATACACACAAAAGGTCAAGCCTCGGCCTCCACGTCCGTCGTCCGTCTTAATTAAAAGGATCCACTACAATTTAAATAGCGTAAAGACACGCTTTTGCGTCCGCCTCCGTCTCGGAATCCGTCAAATTCAATCCCAGTCCGAAGAAAGGCATATAGAACTTGGTTGGGGGCATACGATTTCAGAAATAATCAAAATAATTAATTAAGGTGGCCTCGGTGCCTCTTCTCCAGCATGGCCTGTCGCATGGAAAGAGGGATAACTATCCGCTGGGATAGATCTATTTCAAGTTCGCTGTGATGGTCATTGTTTGTCCAAAATTTAACCAGGATCAGTACATTGCGTGATTGTATACGTGCTTACTAGCCTGAACTAGAAGAATAGCTTCCACGCATAGAAAACCCGGCCGGGCGACGGACCAGAAGACGAACATGTGTGTTCTCAAAAGACGGACGACGGACAACGGATGATGGACGCGGACGCGAAGGCGGATGAAACAAAACTGACCGTGTGTTCCTTGCTTAATAGAAGGGAACGTCACCTGGAGCCATCCGTTATTCAGCGAATCGAGGCTTTGGCCTGGAGATTTTAAATTTAATAATTTATTGACTTTTTCGAAATCGATACCATTTTGCAGACATGTAATAGTGGTACACACACTATGCATGGGCACCTTCATTCATTTGGTTACAGCGAATTTTAACAATGTTGACAGTAAAATGTGACTGACCAAGAACTATAAATTACTGAAACAAAACAAATGCAGCTCTCTATAGCAAATATAAACGGAGTTACGACGAAAAAAGGTTTCGCGACATTGACTTTGCTGTGACCTTGACCTTGGATACCTGACCTAAGTCAATGTACGCCATCCGCGCTCTAATACTAATGTTATCGTACGCAAGGTGTCATTGGTCGGACTTCATTAATTGAAAAACTGAGAGGTGATATGCCCACCAAAATGTTCTCGTATGGTCATATTTTATGTTAAAATATTGGCAGTAAAACGTGTCTGGCGATTTGCAAAATTTAAATGCGGCGTACAAGCCCAATACGCCATACATTCTTAATGGTGATGAAAAAAATTGTGACTTTGACCTTTGAGATATATCGCCCAGTAACGATCTTAGACCTAAGGTGGGCCCTTCGCATCGCTAGCCAAAACTGGAAGGCGAGTGGGGGGGGGCGGGGGGGACCTCTTATGCATCGCGATTCCCAAAGATTTAGGGAGAGTAAGCTTGAATCTCCAAGATGAGGGCTGCTCAAGACTGGGCACGAAAAGGCGAATACACAGGGAGAATAGGAGAATACACAGACTACTATAACAACGGATCGCGTTGAACCAGGAATTTTATGGATAACGATCTCCCAAAATTCCGAACAGCTGATCGCGAATCTCAAGAATATCAGTAGGCTTATTACCAATGCAGCCGACACAGCTGACCACCATGGCAGCGAGCCGGGCGGAAGTTGACGTTGGTTCCCTGGTATGCAGGTCTCGAAAACTTAAAAAAAACTTAAAAAATTAAATCACAATCACGACAATAACTGTAGTGCAAATCACGATCACAAGTGACACGGAGTTCACGGATCACGAAAACAATTGTTTCTAATCTCACATCACAGATTTGCAGTTTTACCCAAGTCACGATTACGATAATTATTTCTAATACGAATCCGGCAAATAAGTCTCCTCAGTTCTCTATCACGATAATAAGGTGCAATCACGGATCACGAAAAAAGTATTACCCCCACTCCCACCCCACCTCTTTATACAAAGTATAGTCATCATGGATATAGGCAATCAAAACAACCCATTTATGTGTATTGCACGGTGTGAATAAGTCGCATAGTTACTATTCTCGACTGCGACCAACCAAAATAAGCTTGTATACCGCAATTATCAGTGTGCCCCCATCTGTATTTAAGATCTTTAGTAGTTTCCATGTTAAGGTCCGTGAGATATTCATGGTAGCATTCCTCTTACGCCGTTTTTTAAATTAGTGAAAATGTCCCTCTATCCTCCAAATGGAACCTCTTGGCTTATACCAACCGGCCGCGAGTGCTAACACTAGCCTTATGCACAGCACCCATGCCTGGTCCCAAGTCGTTCTAACTGCTATAAGTGATATCAATTAGGGCTGTCATTGCCACATACACCTCAGATATACCGGGATGTTAACCGGCCCCGTGCGTAGGAATCGGAAATACGTCACTCTATTTGGACTGAGGTTTGTTTGACTTGATCTTCATCATAATTCTTGATCACCTTTATTATGCATGGTCACCCTCTGACGTAGATCACCAGAATGGCATATTGTTAGGTCAAATATTTCCAAGTTAATTTAAGAGCTGTTCATACAGCAATATTCAAACAAAGTAATGATTTTTCGAAATATTTTCGACAGTTTGATTCAGTTTGTTAGCATTACGTCCTTGTAAGTTGTAAACGTTATCATGTTAGAAAGGCAAGGATAAACGAAGTTAATGAGCCAGCAAACACTCGCACCAGCCAAGCAAAGTGTGCCGTTAACAACATGTTCTTTTCTTTATTTATGTGTATTGTTCTAATTTATTATCATTTATTCTAATTTATTCCAACAGATGTATTTCAGCGTTGAAGATGAGGGGAGGGCAACTTTTCACGTTTGGTCATGTTTTTTTTTTCTTTTTGCCAAAAGCTTCACCTGGCGTAATAGTGTTCATGATAACGAATATATACATAAAGAGACTCACAGAAATGGAGAGGCAAGGCATATTTAGTAGTAGCATATAACTATCTGTGTGGTCTGCACCGAAGTAATATGATATTGGCCTGCATCGGTTGTACCCATCTCTACCCGCCCCACCCCCACAGCGACCCTACATTCATGTGTCAGTTCTTGGGACAGTGGACAGTAGGACGTGTCCATTGTGAAGGCAGCCCCTGGGTGTTTGACTTGTGGAAGTGCAGACTTCCTTCAGCACAGTCATGCTAATAGGAAGCGGACAAAACTGCAATTGTTGGAAGCACATATCAAAGGCCTCTTGAATGTCAAATAAGTTCGCACATAGTTCAGGGTTAAAGCGTTCAAGTTGGCTGCGTTGGTAGTAGTGGCATGTTGGTCAACATCGTAAACATGTCGGTGTGACTTTCCTGTCGGTATTCTTCTACAATCTATTATACTGGTGCCTACCATTATTCTTGGATTTTTACAACTAATGTTCTCCTCATGTAAATTTGATTGCGCCAAAGATAGTAAACACCGTATATTTTCTTACCTATTTTTTCACAAACAAAGGATATTTTGGCAACTGACATAGGGACCAATATATGTAATATGTCACTGGATGAAGACATTGAGACCCCAAACACCAGCTCTAAAGTTTATTGAGGTGCACCGGTGTTGACACTTACGTGGCGGACACAGACATGTAAAAACTCTCCAGCACCGCCCCTCCGTACCCCCCTCGCCCCCCCCCCCCCCCCCGCCCCGCCGCACCTACCTCTCCGGCCCAGGACGTCGTGCAGTTTGTAACCGCTTTTAAGGCTAATTGTCTGACATTGCAAATATAGCAGTTTGTGTTGGGCGTTTTGGCATATTTACACGGCCATGCACGGAGGTACCGTTAAGGAGAAACCTATATTTACTATGGGGTAGTTTTCTTCCTGAGATTGCATCGTGGCTTGTAGATTTCCCATTGGCGAGCGGTCTTTTTTAAAGGTACGACCGTTTCCCTAATGTATATACAAACTCTGGTGACCTTTGAAGGTTACATCGCAAGCGGGCACTTCAAATGATTTAACATACGTGTGCCAGATAGGCAATAGAAGAGATGGGGGAGGGGTGAAGAGGGATGGGGGAGAGGGCGAGAGGGCGTAGAAAGCAAGACCAGTCAGCGGACCTACCCCTTTCACCCTCAGACTTACTGACCTTAAGTTGAATGTCCTAAGTCTGATGACAAAACGAGACTGACAGGAGAATGAACCTTTAGAAAATGGTCTTGAATGCCATTCGAAAGGCTCTGACTATTGTATCGTTGAGTGCTCGACTAGTGGCTTTGGGCGACTAGGGGAGGGGTGAACGGGTGATGGAATGGGTGAGGGGCCAGCGGCCGGGGCTAGGATATCGGTCGATCGCAGTTCACGGCGGGGTCGAAATGGACCCCAGTATATATATACACATATATTTATATATATTTGATGAGGTAGCATTCAGGAGTAGGAACTCGACAGCCACATCAGTGATGACACAAGTTGTCTGGAGTCCTCTGGGGACTTCCTACGACATTTATCCACGTCATTAATTTACAGTTCCGCCGGTGGCCGCGGGAGGGCGTCTTTCATCCATTACCAGCGGCTTCAGTGGCCTACCATGCACTCACCATCGCTCACTGGAGCAGTCAAACGTATCCGCAACACGAGGTTGCAGCACTATATATATATATATAAAGTCACTCAGCAACTCTGGACAATCCCTGTTGCCCGATGATTCACGTGATGAGAGACCGTGCGTTCGTGAGACCCGGTATTACGGCAGGGAGCCACTGTACCGGCCCACGCGTAAGGGCATTGTCGGATACACATGAGCCGTCGGCCGCTGTCGCATGACGAGGTTTTAACGCGAGGAGTAAAGTGGTGAGTCGACAGCTAGAAGAAAGTAGAACGTTCAACAGTGCCGCCGGTCGTACGTTTAATATGCTATTAGTTTGCATTTACTCAGATGAAAAAATGGTTATAGTTCGATTTAGACTGAAGCCAGGGGCGTCTTAGTTTTATTCATGTAATATTTGTGTCAGCCCTGGAGGCTCATTGTTAGGTTCGGCAGGGATACTGTGGGCTTTGAATATAAGGCAATTAGGTATAAAAAATATATTGCTAGGTTTGCTTTGTCAGACGGTGTTCAAATAATGAGAATATAGTACTTGCAATATGGTGCACAGAAGGTGTACAACCCTGGGGGGTCAACACGCGGAAAAGATAATGAGTTCCCCAGGATTCAATAAAATTCGTTTAGGGTACCTCTGTTCAAAATGTAACTAGGAGTATGTGATCATACAGGCCTCAATGTATGTATATACCAAATATGAATATTTTTTAGGTGTATGAATTTAAACATTAATTTTGTTAATACTTATTGTATAAATATGAGTTAGACGGTGGTAGCTGCATGTCGTACATATAATCGAAGATGTGTGGACATGTTCATGGCCGGATCTAGGAATTTGCCAAAGGGGGAGGGGGGTGGGGGGGCTGCTCTCTGAAAACTTCCGACCGAGGGGTGTGCTCTCTGAAAAATATGCGACCGGGGGGGGGGGGGGGGGTGAGCTCGAGCTCAGAGAAGCTGACTTTAACAGTGTATGTTCAGGTTCCCAAGAGGGGGGGTTGCTCCCTGAAGACTTGGGACTTTAAAATGTATGTTAAGATGTATGTTGTATGTTCTGGTTCCCAAGGGGGGGGGGTTGAAACCCCCCTAACCTCCCCCCCCTAGAACGGCCACTGCATGTTTATAATACTCCAAGAGAATGAATGTCTGTGTCCATTGCAACCAATGTCAGTCATAAGGGTTGATAACATAGGGTAACGTAAATAATAATTAAGGAAGTAAAGTACTGTCCTCTCGTGTAGAATACCTCCGCGTCCATTCCGGTTTTTAGATAACTATAATTAGCTCCACCGGTCGCACCCTTACCCCCCCCCCCCCCCCCCTGCCCCGCCCTTTTTCCTTGCCCCCCACTCTCCCTGTTACACATTTACCCTCGTACAAAACACACAACTATGTCCCCCCCCCCACCTCGTCGCCGTGCACCTTACCCCCACCCACCCGTGTCGCTCAGTCCATCCTACCCCTCCCATCCCCTTCCCTTCCCTCCCCTCCCCGTCACTACCCATCCACACCTGTCTGTCGCTGCCCTTCCTCCCAGACCCGACACACTGATATGTCAATGCGACCCCCCCCCCCCAACCCCCAACCAACCCACTGATGAGTCAGTTTTACAAACCGGAAGGTTGAAACCGCCGACAAATCGCCCACTGTCTATCTAGCAATCGGTGTCTATCTACCTGCTGATATATGTGTCTCAGTCACCCCGCCTACCGCGCAGCCATCGAGTGGCTGACCCCGGTGAAGACCCATGTGACCACAGACACCATATACGTCTGTCTGTATCGCCCACCCCTGTGTACCACCACTGAAGTCACGGACGCCGCGCGTCTTCACAAGCACCAGACACGTCTGTTTGTAAACTGTGAACCCCATCGCCGGCCATTCACTGCGCGGCTCCCCTGTCCGTAGATCTGTGTTCGCGACTACCTTTGCCGAGATCGTTGCTCAGTGACATCAAAGATTGTCAAGAGTGACATTCACGCGTCAGGTATCTCTCCAAATGGATGTAACAACCGTGGAACACGGGTTCCCCGTCCGCGGTATAACGCCAGTGAGGTGTACGTATAACTACAACAGTTTTCCGGCATCTCAACGCTGGTTATAAAGGACAGGAAGCCGTAAGTACAATGGTCCCAACCGACTTCAATGCTGTTGGCGGCCTAAGTTTCTCAGCCTGTTCTGTCAACCATGTGTCGATATGCAGTTATAACAAACGGCATGCGGATGGCGTAATATAATTGTATTTCGCCACTCGATCGACATTCAGATATTAATTGCCAGCTCGTTTTTGCCAGCTCGCTAGTGGAAGGAATTCGAACAGCTTGTCGTCTCGGTGTCTACATTTACTTTTGCATGTATGATGTAAGTATAGTAGACTTTTTGCACAAACTTGGGGCTGTCTCACAAGAGACCGCGACGCGTGTTCCCGCCCGATGACAGTTGTGGCCTTGTAAACTTGGTGCAGTACGCGTATCTGGGTCTTCGCGCCTACCGTCGTCATGTGGACTGGGGTCGAAGCTAGCCAGAAGTTTCTAACATCGTGCAATCAATGCGTCGGCCACACACAGATCTGTGACGTGGTACACATGGCCCCGACAGCTATCAAGCAAGAGCTACATTTGATGCACATCTAGCAGCTCTCGTTTATATTTTATTTCAGAATAGTATAGTTTTAAATTGTCTGTAATTAGCTGAATTGCTAACATCTCCCAGAATAGAGCATTCTTGATATGTGTGACAATTGCCAAAGCGTAATATAAATATTTAAACAAATTATATAACATCCTTATTATAACTGTACCTTAACTTTAATTAGAAAATCTGCCGTATTGTTTTACATTTCGAATTATTTCTTTATGACCTTGTTACCTATCATGTAGGCCTACATGGGTTTGGTTTGCCAAAAATTTTACTGCAGCAATATCATAAGATCAGGCAGTGAATATAACACTTTTTTAACATGAGCGCTAATGCATAGAATTGGATTATAGAACATTTGTCTATGTGCCATCATGTTGCAAGAGTAGCAACATGCGAACGCCTATTATCACTAGTAATACAATTTTGATTATCTAAGTATTCTTCAGCATTTCAATGGCAGTTAATTTTGCCTCACCCACCCTGTGAAACAACCGTTTTTCTCTGATAGCCTAGTTCTCTTTCCGATGTTACCCACCCGTGACGACTGTTCTAAAGGTGGAGTGCATTGCCTTGTAAATCGCAAGCAGAGTATGGCAATGCCCCCGCGCCAGTTAAATCCAGCGGGGAAAAAAATCCTAGAGTTTGTAGTGTCCCCTAGCGTGCGAAGCCGTGTCAACATGATAATATACGACAGTCCCCTCCATGTACCGTGCATTGACCACTTCCCGGTACAACAGAAACTTCTTGAGCTATTGTCCTACGTGTCGGCAGCTTGGATGTGGATAATATTTCAAACGTTTTGGACTCGTTTTGGAAAGGTTGTTTTTTATGCAGTTCTGTGGTACAGGTAAAAGTACAGAGTATTGTATTCGTTGATATGCTCATAGGTCACATAAATTTAAGCTGGTTGATTGTAATAAATTGTTTCTCAATGGTGACCTGCTGGCTTTTTTACTTGTTTCTTCCAACCTCCACCTTGCACCCTCCACCCTTTCACCCAGCTTCTTCCAAATTCCACCCGCCACCGTTCCCGTTCACATTTCATCACCCTCCACCTTCCACGCGCTACCCTCCACCTTCCGCCTTGCACCATCCACCCTCCACATTGCACCCTCCACCCCCACCCTCCGCCCTCCACCGCCGCCCTTAATTAACCCTTCAGCCTCCACCCCCACCCTTCACCATTTACCCTCCACCCTCTATTCCGAACAGTTTTCCTTACGTTGTAATCTCATCGTTTGTGTTATTTCTCTTCCAGTCACCTGACCGGATGAAGGTCCTGAAGCTACTCTCGCCAGTTCTCGTCTTGGCGATAACGGTGGCGTGTTTGATATGGATGGTGGCCACTCCATCGCGGCAGGCCATCCGGATACTTACAGACAAAGACGACTACGATGACGTCAGAGGTACTCAGCCTTCTGAGTCCGGAACCCGGCTCAAAGCGGTAGCCACGGATCCCAGGGCCACCATGGGCCACCGGAACATATCGGAATTCCGGATTATGTACACAATGGAAGACCTGAATGTGTATTTGTACGCGGCATTCCTGGACGACCGATTCCAGGAGACCTATGTCCGGATATTCGGCCTGCAGCACCAGGGGCTGCATCTCGAGGGCTATCAGTGTCGGTTTAGCTCGACAGAGGGCGGGATTGACGTCACGTGGGACGTGCATGCGCACTGGCGTCTGGTGGACGCCTCGTGGCCCGCCTGGAGTACCTGGTTCGCCATGACCTTCGAGTGCCTGGTTCCCTCTCGCTTCGCCCACAGGGCACCGACCTCCGTGGTTCTCGTCTCGTCCAAGCGCGCCGAAGTCGCTAGTCTCCCGATAGAGGTCGCTGTGGCGCCGACCAAGTCGCCGCACGCCGTGGCGGTGTGCATCAAGCCGATGACTGGCCAGTTCTCCACCTCGCGCATGCTGGAGTGGATCGAGATCCAGAGACTCGCAGGGATCGACGACTTCATCATGTACAATACGGATCTGTTCGGCGCCAGCCGCTTCGTGCTGGAGTACTACCAGAGCCTGGGGAAGGTTACCCTCGTGAGCTTCCCGTACCTGACGGCGGTGCTGGAGCGGGTCGAGCGCGTCGCCACGCTGACGCCCGAGGAGCGTTACGCCGTCTACCAGCAGACTTACCTGGTGGCGCTGCACGACTGCCTGTACCGCCACCATCGCGCCTACCAATACCTCGCCATCATAGATGTGGACGAGATCATCCTCCCGGCCCAGCGCCAACCCATGCTAGCCATGATAGACAGAGCGAGGGACGACTTTCACGACGCCGCCGGCTACCTCTTCCTCACATCCTGGCACTTCGAGGAATCCGGGAAGGTCAACGACAGCGAGATTCCGGATTTCCTCTACATGCAGCGCTACGCCAAGGGAAGTCTCCCTGTGGATAATCAGCCAAAGAGCGTTATCGACACCAACCGGACGATCTCGTTTAACTTCCACGTTGTGCTGGAAGTGGCCGAGCCGAGCTACAAGTCGGTTATTATGCCGTGGGCGCAGTATGGCTATCTCCACCATTACCGAGGGAAGTGCAAGGACAAATTCAGCCCTGACCTCTGCCGGGAATTTCTCGCGAACTCTCGGGAAGATCCCGTCGTTCCGACATACAAACGTGAATTGGTGGAACGCTTAAAACGAATCAGGCAGCATCTACAGTTGATATGAACAGTGGTCTCTTGTAGAAATAGTAGGATTAAATGTTCATTCATTATCATATTAAATTAAGTAACAATTTAATGTCAGGAATAATCTGATATAAATACTGCCTTATATTTTTGTTTTACTTTATTTGTGTTAGATTAAAATGATAAAGAAATTTTATACGTTATTCTATGTAGTCTATGTTTAGCAAATAGCGACTTGCAAGTTACCGAAATTCTTCAAAGAAAGAATCCTATTATTCACTATTATGGCCTCAAATTGTTTTTCTCCGGATAACTGGTGTCATAGTATTGTAATTGTGGGTCCATTGCGAGATTTTTAGAAACATATTAAGTAACCCATGAAGGTTATGACCCTTACGACACTGTAAAGTCTCCAAAGTAATAGCATCATTTCTTATTTTGGTGGCAATTGTTTGCGTGAGTGGTACATGAAGAATGTTTAACTTCACAATTGGTCCTCAATTATCATAATATGATGCAGTTTACTGTGAATGAAATAATCAATGTAACAATTTAAGGCCACGATAGTGAATATAGGTTTCTTAATATATAGTTTATTTCAAAGTGAGATTTTAGATAGGCTTTCCATCAATCGCCTTCGCTTCATCATCTTCGACATTATAATGTGGCCCTCGTGAGGCACTTAATTCCGCGTCATTGATTTCCTAATGCATATGGTATTTGTTGAAGTGCAATTTCTCAAGTCTCCCACACAACTGTGCTATCTGCCACTCGACGCAAGGCATGTGCTTTGTCCGCATGAATCTCTTTCACCATGATTATTAATTTCTAGAGTAACCTGTCGTGATATTACGGGATAATTATTTCGCGTTTATTCTGGACCTGATATCACAATGGATCACAGCCAAGTGGGAACCAGATATGCAGATCATATATTTTTTTACGTATTAATATCCTGTTGATATTCCCCTTAACACCATGTTACAAGTCTGGTTACTCTGCAGACTGTAGGGGCCGCCCCGATAGCTCAGTGGGCTAGAGCGCTCGCATTGAGTGCCCTGGTCACCTGAGAGCCTAACGGCACGTGGGTCGGTCGTTCGCGCCCCGCTGTGGCCCTGTCTGTGTGGTCGCAGGATAAAGATCCCATGTCCTTCTTCGTAAAGAGTAGGGGGTTACCCCCGGGGACATGGCTCCACTCTCCCCTCCTTCTCCCATTGACGCGATATGACCAAAAGTGGTTAAAGCGTCCTGAATAACCAACCAACCAACCTGCAGACTGTATCAGCGCCATTGCATCCTATATCTTTCTGGTGACAAGCCCATGCCAGACATGCATATATATTGTCAGACTAAGAGAAAACATCTGTCTGTCAACAAATGTACGACATCTGTGGACCAATAACCTGTGTCAAACCACGCACCCATGGGAAATACACAACTACATTTGTTTCTTAAGGAAGATAATTAATTCAATTAATTTATTCGGCGTACGATATTTAAATACATGATGCCTATGTAAACATACAGAAAAATTAGGAAAGTATTTACACTGCTTAGTTTCTTGTAGATATCGAAAAATCTACCCACAGTCACTACAAAATGTATGGCGATCTCAACTGATTATGCCAACAACACATACACTATCAGTGTTCAAGGATCTGTGAGCGGTACATCGGGTCCAGTTTAATAAGTGGTGGGAGCAGGGTGCCATTTCTACATATGCGAGCGGACTGAAAGTCTCATCCCATAACAACGACATACTGGGATCAAGGTTACGCATGTTACTTGCACATGCGAAACATCGAGCGCCCATCCCCTTCGGTTTGGGTTCTTATGCGCTAAATCAACAGTAAAAAATAGCAAAAACAACTCGCCATGCAACTTTAACGTACTCTTCACGTGATCATAATCACTACTGTGGCCGTCCGCACATCTTATCATGGTATATTTATTATGCATAGGGCGGCCGTGTGCTGATGGACACGTAGGCCTACACATAGGGCCGCCGTGTGCTGATGGACACGTAGGCCTACACATAGGGCCGCCGTGTGCTGATGGACACGTAGGCCTACACATAGGGCCGCCGTGTGCTGATGGACACGTAGGCCTACACATAGGGCCGCCGTGTGCTGATGGACACGTAGGCCTACACATAGGGCCGCCGTGTGCTGATGGACACGTAGGCCTACACATAGGGCCGCCGTGTGCTGATGGACACGTAGGCCTACACATAGGGCCGCCGTGTGCTGATGGACACGTAGGCCTACACATAGGGCCGCCGTGTGCTGATGGACACGTAGGCCTACACATAGGGCCGCCGTGTGCTGATGGACACGTAGGCCTACACATAGGGCCGCCGTGTGCTGATGGACACGTAGGCCTACACATAGGGCCGCCGTGTGCTGATGGACACGTAGGCCTACACATAGGGCCGCCGTGTGCTGATGGACACGTAGGCCTACACACCCAAACGCCAACTACGGATGTCGTACTTCTTTCGTGTTCTATATATCCTGTGGCACGCGGTTCGCATATGTCTAATTTAAAAAATATCGTACGTAGTACAACGGCTTAAATATTTCGCTTCGGTCCAGTCACACTTGAGACTTGCTTGGTCGCCGTCACTCCGCGGTCCTGGCGTGGTCACCGTGAAGTGCATAAGGCACCCCGAGCCGGTGTATCACGAAACTGAAAAAAACGGCGCTCATTGCAGAAACCGGTTAAAAATCGTGTGTGACGTCCACGGAAGTCCTATGTGGCAATGTTTAATTCTGCGAAAACTAGGTTGGTGAGTGTGGGTTAAAGCTGAACCAGTGACGTCAATGGTGTGAAGTGTCATGCATGTGGCGCAATGACGTCACACAACTGGTGCTGCCATTCTCTCCCCGTCGTGGCGTTTGAACGTACCTTATCAAAGTAAAAGTAAGAACATAAGGTCCTTATGTTCTTACTTTTCGTTTACACTCGTCGAACATGATATTTTATTTCAGAAACATCCGATAAAAACAAATAGTATTGTAATGATTAGTAAAAAGGGGAATAAACACAAAACCTATTGTTGAATGTTCTTCCTCAAGTTATGAATGCAGGTCGCTGTGCGAGGTCGGCAATCGCGGCTTCACACCCACCACGCGACCCCACACACGCTCGCCCCGCCCCGCCCATTGGCCCCATGGCTTTTGCCCCATAGCTTTGGCCTCATGGCTTTGGCCCCATAGCTTTGGTCCCATGGCTTTGGCCCCATAGCTTTGGCCCAATGGCTTTGGCCCCATAGCTTTGGCCTCATGGCTTTGGCCCCATAGCTTTGGCCCCATGGCCTTGGCCCCATTGCCTTGACCCCATTGCCTTGGCCCCATGGCTCTGGCCCCATAGCTTTGGCCTCATAGCTTTGACCCTATAACTTTGGCCCCGTGGTTTGGCCCCATAGCTTTGGCCCAATGGCTTTGGCCCCATAGCTTTGGCCCCATAGGTTTGGCGCCATAGCTTTGGCCCCATGGCCTTGGCACCATAGCTTTGACCCCATGGTTTTGGTCCCATAGCTTTGACCCCATAGCTTTGGCCCGGTGGCTTTGGTCCCATAGATTTGGCCTTGTGGCTTTAGCCCCATAGCTTTGACCCCATAGCTTTGGCCCCATAGATTTGGCCCCAAAGCTGTTATGCGTATCACGCTACATGACGCCAGCCTTTGTTGTTATTCATAAACAACTGTGCCAGGTGATGCGCGTTGGAGGTTAGAGGTGCTTCAGTTCGGATTTTATCAGTAAGTTGTGGGGACACCCTTAAACAAAAACAGAATTTCGTTAGATCACATGATTATTATAATTATTATTATTCACATATTATTGCATTTTGAATCAAAGGAAAGAACTGGTCCTGTAGGGGATTTGGATCTGGCACAATGCTAGCTTTGGAGAGCAAATATATTTGCGATCATTCCATTACTCATTAGCCATTATAATTGTATTGCCTACAACACCATTGGGCATCTGCTTGGTGATGTTGACGACGAACCATTTGCCGTTTGTATAACTATGCCGCCCAAAAATGTTTCAGAACAACATTCGTGATTGAAATGATCGAAGGACAAACCCGCTAATGGAGCCAGGACGGACGGTTTTATTTTGTGTAATTCAAAAACTCTAATCATTCATAATTGCAAAAAACACAGCGTCCGCTTTTGTTTCGACAGACGCGACATTTACTCCCTCGCCCCCCCCCCCCCCCTCCCACACACACACACAAACTGTCTCTCTCTACTCATCTTTAAAATCGGCAGGCAATAGGTCAGATTTCACTAATGACGGACCCATGTGCTTCCGCCGCACAAATATCTTCGGGGCCATTTGTTGTAGTCTCGGGGCATTTATTGTGTCTCCCGAAGTTGTTTGTTATCACGCTCCCCGGTTTCCCGCTGCAATAATTGGCCAATTATCGCCCTGACGTGTACCCGGCGTCTAGCAGTATCTCCGACAGGAAGTCGCGATGCCTTCTGGGAACACCATTGTGGACCAATAGTGACAGCTTAATGTGTATGTTTCTGTCTGAGTCACCACGCACCCTGGCGGCCATGTATGAGTTACGAGGTGCTAAGACAGCCGGGAGGGAGACCACCCCCCCCCCACCCCCGCCACCCCGGGAGGGTTACAGGTCGGTGTCCATTGGGTCAACAGTGGGCGGTTACTGTACGCGGGGACACAAACACTTTTCCACTGCGTTTTTCGTTGTTTAAAACCTGTTTTTTTTGGGTCGCAGGGCTGACAGCTTTTCGTATCAGTCCGATACATACCAGGAGTCGCGCTGATATGATACCGCAATAAATCGAATGGGAGATCAAGTAGGGAAAACGTCAGACACAGTGATAACAGGGTACTTTACTATTATTTACTCAAGCTCCCCGCACGGTGGCGCTACGCAAGCTACCTTTTACCGCTGCTGTCGGCCGGGGGTAAATTTCAAGATTCTTGAAAAACGGTCAAATCAGCTGTAATTTCTTGCGGCATTATAGTTTTCAATAATAAGACATAAAAATAACGAGCTTTGCGTATTTTATACAGCAAAAACCATCATGTACCCTTTCGAAAAAGTTATAATTGTGACAGAACTCTTTTTTTTCATCTCCTGATTTCATGTGTTATTAGGCTTAGGCTGGGTCCCAACACTAATTTGTAGAAATGCGCGACGCATTTTGCCTATCAATATGCGCAGCGCCGCCCTGGCGAGTGAGTGTGAAAAGGCATTGAGGAAGTAGGCGACAACAGAGATATGATGGAGCCCTAGCGGAGTGAGTCGAAGGCAGAGAGTGTTATTTACTGTCTGGCTTGGCAAGGATATCTTGCCCGACCAAGCGAGTTGTCAAATCGAACAGACGTCTCTGATGTTTGCTGACTGTACGAACGAATGGAGGTCTACTCCCAGCGGAGATGAGCCATTGTGAAGTTGTTGTTCACAAGGGGTCGCCGCGCGTGACTGCCTCGGCGAGGGTCCTCCATTGAAGGGTGTCGAGGGGTCCAACACCGTGACTGGGCGGCCTGCACCCCTCCCGCTCACACACACTCACACACACACCCACACCCTGAGCCAGCCACGAGACGCTGGTCAGGGTGGCACAGGTGTACGCCCAACTAGATCTGTCTGACTAGGGCTGGCGGAGAGTAAGCTGGCTGATCATTGCGCTGCCCGGATACTGACGTGTTCATTGACTGACTGACTGACTGACAGAATGAGGAAGAGGAGGGGATGAACGTAGGGCGTGTCCTCCCCACCAATCAGTCACGTGGATTAATCTCGCGGTAATTAAATTCTGCCCCTGGTTGATGTATGTCTGCGTTCAAGTCTCCGTCGAAACCACGTGGTGATTTACGGCGTATCAGGGGCGGCGTCATGCCCCGGATGGCAGCAGTGTGATGGTCGTGACAGTTTCCTCCTGAGTTCGGCCGTAGCGGGAGAGAGCGACAACGCCATGGTGAGTGGTTACCACACGCCATAATTATTGCCGGCAGTTATATGTATCATATTTGGAACAAAAGTTGTATTTATTGTCGCTTCACACGTTGGATTAATATGAACAATCAAATAACATTATACATAAGGGACAGACCATTTGATGTTCAGGCGGGGGGGGGGTGGAGCTATATTTTCATGTAAAAATAAAATCTGGCGCTGAATTTTGTTTTGTAACAAATCTTGCTTCGCCTGTTATAAGTGCCGTGAGACAGTGGGCGAAAAGAATTGTTTAAAATATGTAAAGTAGATATACAGATTATTTGGCTGGGCTTACGACGGACCCCAAGTAGGTAACCTCTATCGCGATACTTGGGATGGCTCCGGGATTCACCCGCCCCCCCCCCCCCGCCTCACCTAGTATTGTCAAAGAAGACATGCATATAAGATTTATCCTTACAAGGGTAGGGTACGAACCACAGTGGCCACTTAGACTAGCCTGACATTACATAGAACACTCGGCAATAATCAGACACCCTATCCACGGGGCTCAAGTCACACGGGGAAGAGAAAAGAAATATTAAATCGATTAAGTCGTTGTTTTTAGACCTGGTGCCTAATTTGTGCTGCCTGTAAATAGTACGTTAAAGTTACATATCGAGTTGTTTTGCTACTTTTGAATGCTGATTTTGCGCATAGGAACACGAACCTAAGGTTTAAGGTTCAAAACAAATTATAAACCCCTACCATATCCAGCACCAATTATCTGCCAATGACCCAAACCACTCCAACTTTTCCATCCACATGAGGCAAAACGTGTGGACATGTTGTTTACCGATCTCACCGACAGGGGGCGCCCAAGCCCTAAACTATATTTGACTACATAAGTGTCAGTGACCGTTGACACTGGGTGTGGATTGTTTAAACCTCAAAAGCCGGTCCTCAAAAGCGGAGGGTGAAGTCAGGTCTAGCTGGCTGTTTGCCCGCATCTCTCGATCGTTTGACACATCGACCAACCTTTACTTGCCACAAACACCCAATTAGAAATAGGTTATGTTGGTGCACCCGTTGCAACGATCACCTCGAAATGTATCTTTAATTAAATGAGTCGTGTTAGAAAGTGTCGTGGGGCATTGACAGCCAAGTTGACCAGGTGACCACGGCGATAACGGATGCGGGAATGGATTGTCAATGGCTCAGAGTGAACATTTCGTTACCTGTCAACTTCTCCACAATATGGGGGATATATAAAAAAACTGGATCGGTTTTGTGAAACTTAATTAAGCAATTCCCGTTTAATTGTTGGCGTATAGAGTTCATCACGTGAGCACAACGCGATCATAACGTTATGACAAGTCTATTTTGAAACGTCACTCGTTTTTTCTGCAGGATGTTAACGTAATGTAATTGAACTGAGATATGACAGCAGTTAGGTTTATATAACCAAGTTTAAGCGGTTTATGTAAAGTTCTGTGATTTAAGTGCACATTCAACTTTTTAAATTGATGTAAAATTAATGCTATTTAAATTAATTTAAGTCTATTTACTTGAACTCAAGTTAAAGTAGGTAAGCTCAAATAAAGTTTTTACCATGGAACAAGTCCTGGCGTTTGCTATAAAGGAGAGGTATACGTAACTAGCGGATATATGGCAGGTAAACAGTGACGGCACGTGAGGTGGGGATATAATTAGTCCCTGCCGCCGTCCTAAAAACAGAAGAAAATCTGTCTGGCGTACATTCCGGCATGACATTCTATACGCCCAGCGCGCTGGCGTAACAACCAAAAACAGTGGCAGACAAATAAAACGCGATGGCATTCCTGTAAACTGGTGGACCTCACCGCTGTGCATCACATTGTTATACGTATAACAAGCACCCCTTTTGACGTCAGTATATGGCATGTCCGTGCTTAACATGACGGCTCGTTGGTGTCGTAGAATGAATCTATGTATAGGTGACCAGGCACCCAGTTTCCGGAAAAGGCGGGTGAGGGGCCAGGGGCGAAATTTGACACCGGGAAAGCAATTAGTGGACTTGGTAGATACATGGTCTGGTAAACGCTTACAGGCAACGCTTACACAGCATTGTCACGAGAGGACTTGCATGTACAATTTTCCATTTATCTGTATTTGATTAGTACGGAGGCGAATCGACGGGGTAGACTAGGCAGGGGTGACTTGTATGGCGGGTTTAAATCAGATGAGGATATGGTAAACCCGGGCTTGCACCCCGCTACGAGCCCCCCCCCCCCCCCCTTGTACGGAAACACGTGCCTCTTCCAGTCCCCTTGCACTTAATCCGAACGCCCGACAATAAAATCTCGTTGTAGGGCCTTTTTTGGCAATATGGCGATTTGAAAAAATCGACAACGCGACATTGGGGCTGCCTTAACATCGACATGCGACATGAGATTTAGCGACACGCGACATGGGCGTCTTCTTAAAAGCGACATGCGACATGGCTACCCCCCCCCCGCTCGGCTCGACACCATGGCGATAACTCCCTGGTATGAATTACATGTCTAGTCGACGGGAGACTGATTGACGGCAAGCGTTCAGAATTAGACCATTGTATCAGTCTTCAGCACAGACGATAAAACACCCCGCCCTTATAATAGATTCACTGGGGACATACCTCACTGATTCCAGACCGCCACTGTGGTAGAGGGAACCCAGACAGGCATATACCATATCAGACAGTACAGCTTGTGGCGTAACGACAGGCATATACCATATCAGACAGTACAGCTTGTGGCGTAACTGTCACTCGTGGATGTCTGTTAGGATCAACAGCCATGAAGCTTACAACGGTAACCGATCGATATCGCAGTGAGTACATCGTAAGACTATCCAACTTTGGAATTCTTTTGAACATCACCCCTGCATCTTAACGCACCATGCATAGCAGAGGGGTGTGGGGGGTAATTTAAAGTATAGGTGTATTACATTATGACTATGATCGTGGAATATGATCTTAAATATGATCTTAGAATATGCGTAGGCCTATATGAGAAAATATGACTATGATCTTAGAAGATACGTATATTGCAATATGACTGATTGTAGAATATAATTGCGTGTATTACAATATGACAATGATCATCAACATGTAGTTACGTATATTACAATATGGCTATGATCTTTTATATTGTAGATGATCTTCAATTTTAATCATTTATTTGTGAATTGACTGTATTGTACCAATTATCACAATAATTGAACATCGTGATCGCAATCGTCTAATCAAATTTTTATCAAATAAAATTCCTAAGTGACTGCTTTCTATTTGTATTTGTTTGGTTTATATTGCTGTATTGTTGTTTAGGATATGTCCAGGATACAACACATATTGTTTTCCGTTTTCCAGGCTTGGGACAGATGCCTTCGCCGTGACTTTGTCGGGAAGAAGGTCAAGATCCTCCTCCTTCTCATTATCTCAATATGCGTCACATTGGAGATCACCGACATCATTTCCGGTACATGGTCTCCATGGCAACTGTTGAGCCCACGTGGTCCTAGTCAGTCGCCGATGGCTATTTCTAGTTGGGACCAGAGCCTGCGCGGGGTGTCCAAGTACAAAGTGGTGCATAGCCTGGAGGGTCTGAACATGTATATTCACACGGCTATCGTCGACAACCGCCTCAATGGCAAGCTAGTCAAGATCATGGGAATGCAGCCAAAGAACAGCAGTTTTACGGATTATTTTTCGTGCGAGTGGAACGCTCGGGAGGGTGATCCGGGGGAGGTGACGTTAAAGGTGCAAGCGCACTGGCAGCTGATCGACCCCAACTGGCCGCACTGGAGCCCTTACATGGCCTTCATCATCAACTGCAGCATCCCCAACATCCCGGACTCCATAGATCTCGGCCATATCTCGCTCTTGTCACGTGACGGCCTGCACCGCGCGACGATGCCGGTGGAGGACCACGTGGAGGCTCGCCGCAACGACTCCATCGCCGTGTGCGTGAAGCCAATCACTGGCGAGTTCTACGTCTCCAGACTCATCGAGTGGGTGGAAATGTTCCGGATGGTCGGGGTCCAGGATTTCTTCATCTACAACACGGATCTGTTCGGCGCCGCCAGGTTCGTCCTGGATTACTATGGCGACCTGGGGATCATCCGGGACGTCCGGTTTCCGTTCCTGACGGCGGCGCTGATGAAGATCGAGTCCCGGATGTCGGTTACCCCGCAACAGCGCTACGCCCTCTACCAGCAGATCTACCTGGTCGCCTACCACGATTGTTTCTATCGGATCCGGAATAAGTTCGAGTACGTAGTGGTGGTGGATCTCGATGAAGTCCTTCTCCCCGTGGAGGATATATCCCTTCTGGATCTGATACACCGATCCAGAAAGACTTACCCCAAGGCCTCCGCGCTGATGTTCAACACCGCGTGGCATTTCCAAGAATACGGCGTCCTGGAGCAGCGACCTGGATTTGGGGACCCAGGGAAGGCCGAAGACAAAATCCCGGATTTTCTCTACGCGCAGAAGTACGCCCGGGCGTCCCCGCCGGATGTGGCCTCCCCGAAGAGTATCCTGATCACGGACGCCTGCCTCACGTTCAATTTCCACGGGGTGGTCACCATGGTCGATCCGGACGCGAGTGCCTTCATGATGGCTTGGTGGAAATATGGATATGTCCATCACTTTCGTTCGGGATCTTGCCGGAGTTATCTGGAGCACGAGGAATGTGATACCTGGGAGCCGAAGGTGGCCGTGGACCGCGTCATCACGAGGTATTACGACAGGATTCTCCCGCGCGTCGCCGGCATTGTGGATCACCTCCAGCTGACTTTGTAACGAACGGAGCGGTCGTATCCGGATCATAACGGCCCCCAGTGGGTCCCAGACACACACACTCCGGAATCCGTCTGCCAATCAACAGACGTTGTGATTATATGGACCTTAGCTGACTGCATAACGCACGGAGCTGGCGTATCCGGATCATAACGGTTCCCAATGAGTCCCCGACACACACACATTCCGGAATCCGTCTGCCAATCAACAGACATCTGGATCAGGTGGACTTTAAGTTACTGCATAATGCGCGGAACGGTCGTATTCGGGTCCTAAGGACCCCCAATAACAAGTTCCAGAGACACTCCGGAATCCGTCTTCCAATCAACAGACGTCTTGATGAGGTGGACGTTAATGGAATATTACCATCGGAACAGTGATCCCGAGATTCGCGGGAATGATATATAGGACTATATCTAGTCGATTGATCGTGTACCGCTTTCGCGTAATCCGAACCGTGACGAGTTGGCATCGATTCTGGATCTTTGATCCGCCATGGGGAGTATAACCAGGTCACCGTTTTGGGTTGGCTTTTATCGAGATACATGCAGCACTGCCCAGTTTGTGTATAAATGCAGTCGGTGGGATCAAAGCGATTAGGCTGTTCATTTTATGAAGTGCAAGGCAAGCTTAATTTTATTAATATGCAAACATCAATGATTTGTAATAAAAAAATTCAGTCGTGAATATATTTTATGCCCACTTTCTATACATGCTCACGTTTACCTAACTTCGATACATCTATATTTACATTTTTCATTCACGTGAAAGTTATATATGAATGGCGGCAGAGAAAACGTCAGATAGTCAATGTCCTGTAGCAATCACAATGATAAATACTTGTCAATCACTGCACGTTTGCATTGCTTTCTCTAATAAAGTAAGATAATATGATATTCCATGGTTGTGTTTTTCATTCAACATGGCTGTCCTCCGCTAAAATGTATATTTGTAGTATTTTAGTTCGTGCGGCCTAGGTTAAAATATTCACATGTATAGCTATGTTCGAGCAAGATTCACACCATATTTAATGGGAACTCGTGGAAGCATGCTTACGTCCTCGGTCATGGTTTGAACCACTTGGTTAGCACAAGGCACAACCACGTGATTAGCACGTGATACAAACACGTGACATATGCCCCATTTAAACCACGTGGGTACCATATTATGACGATAGATCAGAATAGCCCCCCCCCCCTCTCTCTCTCTCAAGGGCAACACAATGTCGCGTCAGACAGTTTAACTTTTCACAGATGAAACAACGCCGATGAATAGTATTTATTCTTTTAAAAAACGCATGTTCTCACATGTAAATATATAGAGCTCATCTGCATGTGTTGCATGGGTTGTCTGCGGCAATACTAACAAGTTAGGGTTAGGGTTAGGGTTAGGCTTAGGGTTGTCTGCGGCAATACTAACAAGTTCACATGCACATTACGGCTCGCGTACTACGTACATTCATACCACATATCAGCAAGCCCTGTGCAATGTATATTTGTCACAATTATATGACCTAGTGCCATCACCATCACAGGACACCAAAGGCTATGTTACGTATATAGCGCTACAATAACTATGCATGAGAAATTGCAATGGTGCGGTCGAACCTCCCGGTAACAACAGACCGAAGTGTATCAGTTCTCATGTGACCGTTTTATCTACCCGAGTGATTTGCAGATCAATGAAAGGCCACCGTGACTATTGACCACATTGAACGGATAACATCAGATCCGACAATATATTAGAGCCAGACAGGAAAGTCATGTGCAAATGCTTTATCATTTCGCTATTCATCATACTGTGTTCCAGTCTAAATACGATGTAAAACTGTAACTTGTGTTTCACCGCTCGCCCTGTGTTTAATGCAGTTAGCGCTAAATATAAACTACCCGCTTTGCTGTCAGGCGTGGCTGAAGGACAGGGTTGTGTTCAATTTTCAAGTTTGTTTTTTTTCAAATTTCCAGAGGTGCTCGTGAGATTTTGCAACGATATGCGTGAGCTGTTGTGTGCAACAGTGCGGCGTATAGTATGACATACTGCGGTAATGTAAGGTATAACATTATACATTATAGATTGCATCACTGTCGTGTATGGTATTACAAACTGCATTACTTTATTGTCTAGCATAATCGAATGCACTAGAAAGTGTAACCGTTGTCAATAATCTTACAGACTGCAGAAGGTGATGTACAATGTTACAATTTCTGTTACTGTAATGTATAACATTAGGAATGGTGGATGATTTAGCAGTATTACTGTTATGTTTAGCATTGCACGTTGTATTACTGTTTAGTATAACAGTAAAAACTAAATGACGATGGCGTATAATACAAAACTGCACGACTGTAATATTGCAATGGCATACCATTACATAATTACGTTGCCATTGATAAAATTGCACTTAATTACATTCCAGTTTATAATACTTTACTTTACAATGTTGCATTGTATAACATTGCAATACAAATACGCTGTATATAACATTACAGCTATCACAATGCGTCATATCAGAGTGCAATACATCTGGGATGCGTGGAATTATTGCATTATATAGTATTATACTACATATTATTGCAGTGTTTGATCTATAGCGAATGTTATGACCTATTGCTTGGTCGTTTTTTAACATGCAGTGTATAACATGGCAATACGTAGGGCACTTGTGAAATATTTGTGGAATATAACTTGCGGTACACACACCAGATGGAAGACAGCTGTACAGCGCCACGCCGGGGGATAGGGGCTAGCAACCGGGTAATGTGTGCCGCCACGACATACCATTGCACGCTGGGAATGTCACACGAGTAGGTTTTCTTCTAGTGCCCTCGCACACGCTAGATGAACCAGTCTCCACATCACTAAACAGTCACCATACAAGGCGTCGCTCTCGCCGCAGATTCTAGGTATCACCATTTAACCGTGCATAGATTTGTCAATGCCTTTCCGATGAAAAGCGCACATCGTGGTAGAGTAGAGATAATTATGGTAAATCTCAATGTACATCAACACAGTTATCGATATACAATATAGTTTCAAATATACACATGCATATATACGTTTCGATGTACATCTACTTGTCAATTCACATATATCTGTTGTACAGACCAATGATCGCTTCAATACAGTGTATATATTGTACAGATCAATGACCACTTCAATACAGTGTATATATTGTACAGATCAATGACCACTTCAATACAGTGTATATATTGTACAGATCAATGACCACTTCAATACAGTGTATATATTGTACAGATCAATGACCACTTCAATACAGTGTATATGTTGTACAAATCAATGACCACTTCAATACAGTGTATATATTGTACAGATCAATGACCACTTCAATACAGTGTATATATTGTACAGATCAATGACCACTTCAATACAGTGTATATATTGTACAGATCAATGACCACTTCAATACAGTGCATATGTTGTACAGAACAATGACCACTTCAATACAATGTATATGTTGTACAAATCAATAAGCACTTCAATACAGTGTATATGATGAACATGTCAGTCTCCCTGCACTAGTTTGTATTCCAGTAACGGGAAGAAATCGCGCTGGTTGTCACGGTAACGGGCATAGACATCGACCGTGACCCTGACGTCCTTGCCGGTGTTGGCCACCCCCTCCCACACCTTACCCCCCTCGTCCTTTTTCAGGTAGACCCACTGCTGGCCCACAATCACCGCCAAGGCGTCCGCGTCCTGCACCTCGACCTTGAACTTGACGTTCTTGTTGACCTTGAGGTCGCCGCACGTTGGTTCGTGCAGACGACATTTGTGCCAGTACTGGAGGGTCTTGGGGTAGGGTCTGGGGGGCTCCCCGCCTCCCCGCTTGTTGCACTGGATCAGGTACCGACAGGCGCACTCCAGGGACTGCGACCCGCTGTCGCGGAACCCGGCGAAGATACTCAATACGTAGATCCCTCTTGCGGGAAATCGGAGAAGGTAGGACACGAGTCCGTGGTCCTTATACCGCTGAAAGACCAATCGATCCAGGAGAGACTCCGGCAGATCCTGACCGTCCTGACCGCTTCCGGAGAGCTTCTGCGAGACCCGCACCGGACACCGAAACTTGAAGGTGAGAATCATCTTCTCATCCTGGCAGACTAGATAGTATTCGCTGACCTTCTCCGCTGTCAGTCCCAGCTCGGACGCCAGCGGCGTCGGTCCGTATCCGTCCGCCAGGCGGGGCAACTTACAAAACGGCTTGTTGGTCACGTGACTACACCGGATGCGGAAGGCGCAGACGTTGTTATAGGACGCCGCTTTGTCCTTGTCGCTGGCGAACAAGGTCAAATAGAAGACGCCCTTCCTGGGCAGCCCCAGGTTAAAGATGACCTCCTTCCCTTGGTAATGGTGCACGCAGTAGCCTTCCAACTCCTCGCCATCTGACTCCAGGCGGGAATTAAAAGCCAGCTTTATTTTATTGGACAGCTTCAGGATCACTTCTACCTGTCCGGTATCCGTCTCCAGAACGGAAGACTCTTCGGACTTGATCTTCAAGCCGTAATGGTAGAAGTGCGACTTCACAACCGGAAGTGCCACGAACTGCTCCAGCGTCACAGGTTCCGGAAGCATCTGCCATTGCGGATCATCCGGCAAGTGCATGTAGATCATGTCTTCCGGATCCGTAAGAAAGAAGAACTCGTCCAGCTCGTAGCAGAAGTTGCTGGGCTCCTCGACGTCGTCGGGCTTGCTGACGTGGCGCGCCCCCCAGTGGCAGTCGACGAAACGCCACGTGTCGTCGATGTGGACCACCACCCACGAGTTCTTGAAGCGACTGTCGCCGAAAGGCATGCCGGGACGGTATCCCGCGCTCTTTGACAGGCCCCGGACTATGTTCACTGGCAGACCGGCGTAACTGGGGGGGGGGGGGTGAAGGGAATGATTAGACCATCAAATTACAGAAAGAACTAACGGCACCAATATACATGAAGTTGAAAACGTCTACATAAACCAGTCCATACCGCGTGCATACATGTTTTGTTATTGCTTATTCTGCACTGTATTACTACCCCGGTCAACAGTTTTTTTTACAACACCGACATCGTAGTAATAGTGGCGGGCCCGCCTTTTTCTTCGAATAGCTTTAAGCGTCCGTTTGTCTTTTCACCCTATGGACCTGATACAAATCTACAGGTTAACCCACCGACTTTGTTATTGTCAAACCAAAAAGCCGAACGCGTCTGTACTGAACACGGTATCCTTGGCTGGGAAGGCCATCCCCCAGAAGTACCCTGGGTGCTGGCATTGGTTGCGGGACCAGCCTACATAATGCCTTGGCAAACAGAACGTTACAAACTAATATTCAACGTATTAATGTCGTTAACCGGTCCCTGAGTATAGGTCGTAAACTTCATGTATTACCTGCAGAGACGTTTAAACAGTTCGTGGTAGCTCTCCAGACCGTACTTGATGCCCTTCAGAAAGTAGTAGGGGCTCTCCTCCGTCAGCTCCTCGTCAAACATCATCTTGTTCAGGTCCTTGAAGGTTATCCACTTGAAAATGGCCCTGTGAGGCGTACAGAGTGTACAGAACGTAAAACCCCGGGGCTTTAGTAAGGCTTGGGCTGTGATAGTTGCTTTACAATGTATAGTTGTGGGCACTGGACAAAACCGGGGCTTAATCTTGGGCGGTGGTATATAATATTATTATAACTATTATATAACATATAATACATATATCCAATTATTATATAAATAAATATACAATACATATATCCAACTATTATATAATATACAATACATATATCCAACTATTATATAATATGTAATACATACATCCAACTATTACCTAATATATAATACATATATTCAACTATTATATAATATATAATACATATATCCAACTATTATATAATATATAATACATATATCCAACTATTATATAATATATATATCCTACCATTTGTCTTTATTTTTTTTTCCACTTAATTAAGCAATTTGCTATGCATGTCTTCAATACATTTGTTACATGTGTTAACCATATGTCGCGGATAGTCAAGTGGTGAGAAGTTCGTTTTTTGGCCCGTACCTGGCTTTTTCCAGCGATGACTTGCAATGACGCGTCAGCTCGTAGACCAGCTCTGTGAAGCTCTCCTGCTCTACTTGCGCCACCTGCCAAAGATATAGGCATGAGACCCGGGAGCATTAAGATTGAAACACAAAGATGGTGTACTGGACAGTTTATGTGTGGTAGACATGGGACCAACTATTATATTTCACCATTACCTTGGAATATGTACCTTAAGTGTGTAGGGATTAGACACAGATGCTAGTGAAATTGAAGACGTTAGACACGACGTAGAAGTTACTCATGACGTAGAAATTACACATGAGGTAGAAGTTACATGACCTAAAAGTAATGCATGACGTGGAAGTTAAATATTACGTAGACGTCAGATATGGCGCAGAAGTAAGGCAAGAAGTAAAAGTAAGCATGACGTAGAAGTAAGATGCGACGTAAGAGATGACGAGAACTTAAATTTGACGTAGCAGTAAGACGTGGCAGTACACCGTGCGACGTAGGAAAAACGTCATTGACGCACCTGAACAGCGTGGAAGTCGACGTCATCGAAGACGTGCGGTCCGTCATAGACTTGCTGCTTTTTCTTCTTGGGCGGTCGTGGCGAGGGCATGCGCACCGGAACCTGCCGCGGGAGAGAGGCAACCATGGAAACATATACAGCAATGTAGAGGTAGCTGTTAGGCAGGTGTGCACCCTAACCCGAGAATACCGGCTGGCCCAAGGCAATGTGCGCACTGTAATCATCAAGAAATCATGTGCCAAATAATGTCCATTCTTGCGGGATAAGGTAGGCGGTGTAACACATGAACGATGTTAAAACGATTATTTTCAACTGGGAGAATGAAACGATAATGTTGGGGCTGAGAATGTATCTCATCTAATGTGATTTTAAGCCAGTGCGATCTATTCCACCCATTCTTGGCTGTTCCACCTCTCCAGATGTCGTATGTACCTATGCACCCCCAGCCCCACCCCCCCCCCGCCTTCTTAACTTATACGCCTATCATATCCTACAGCAGCACGCTTCCCGCACCCCCAACCCAGTTCATTTGATTTCACCACATACGCGCCCCACATATATATAGGCGCCCCACGCCTGCTGGTTCCAACAACCCAATGACGAATGAAGTTCCAGTACCACCCCAACGCCCTTTCCAACCACCCCAACTCCCCTTCCCCACCATCCAAATTCCCCTTCCCCACCTCCTCAACTCCCCTGTCCCACCAGCCCAACTCCCCTGCCACACCACCCACCACCCCTTCCCCACCACCCAACTCCCCTTCCCCACCATCCCAACTCCCCTTCCCCACCTCCTCAAGTCCCCTGCCCGACCAGCCCAACTCCCCTGCCACACCACCTAAAACCCCTTCCCCACCACCCCAACTCCCCTTCTCCACCATCCCAACTTCCCTTCCCCACCTCCTTAACTCCCCTTCCCCACCACCCAAACTCCCCTACCTCACCACCCTAGCTCCCCTTCCCCACCACCCCAACTCCCCTTCCCCACCTCCCCAACTCGCCTGCCCCACCAGCCCAACTCTCCTGCCACACCACCCAACACCCCTTCCCCACCACCCCAACTCCCCTACCCCACCACCCTAGCTCCCCTTCCCCACCACCCCAACTCCCCTACCCCACCACCCTAGCTCCCCTTCCCCACCACCCCAACTCCCCTTCCCCACCTCCCCAACTCGCCTGCCCCATCTCCCCAAATCTCCTGCCCCACCACCCCAAACCCCCTACCCCGGCTCCCTAACACGCCTACCCCACCACCCCAACTTCCCTACCTCACCTCCCCAACTCCCCTGCCCCATCACCCCAACACCCCTGACCCACCACGCCAACGTCCCTATCCCACCTCCCCTGCGAAACGCCGCCTGTCTCACCTTCTGGTCGATAAGCTGTAACATCTCCTGCGTCTGCTTGTCGATCATGTCGTCGATTCTGATTCTCTCCTGCTCCGACAGGTTGCTCATCACCCGCCGCATCTTCTCGCCCTTCAGCCGCTGAAACCGCTCCTCTATCTTCATCTTCTCCACGTCAAGGTCACCTTGGAATGTCCCTACATTTATAAAGAAAAACTGATTTTATCGTGCATATCACTCCTTATTCACGTTGAACTTGGGTCCTCAAAAAGTTGTTATTGACTATATACCCCAATATATTAATATACAGCTTATCGCGTAGAAAAGGAGAGAAACACCTTAACTAAATTGTATCCGGGTCAGCTCGGATATACTTACAAATAAACAAACCAAACATTTAGATATCGCTTAATTCTTGTCTTTCCAGTAACTTTTAATTAAGAATAACACTTCGCAATTTCATTACCATTGACCGGAATACAAATTTGGTCAACGCACTAATAATCGTTGTACATATAACGTTTGTAACGTTTGGTGGCTCGCAAACTTACGATCAGTCATTAAATTAGCATGTAACGCAGGGTTCCGAGCTCGCTGATCAGTGATGATCAGTGAAACAATCTCCTGATCCTCGGCCGTCGCTCACCTGTGTCCATCTGTACGAAGAGGTTCTGACTGCCGCTCACCTGTGACCATCTGTACGCAGAGGTTTCGACTGCCGCTCACCTGTGTCCATCTGTACGAAGAGGTTCTGACTGCCGCTCACCTGTGACCATCTGTACGCAGAGGTTTCGACTGCCGCTCACCTGTGTCCATCTGTACGCAGAGGTTTCGACTGCCGCTCACCTGTGACCATCTGTACGCAGAGGTTCTGACTGCCGCTCACCTGTGTCCATCTGTACGAAGAGGTTCTGACTGCCGCTCACCTGTGACCATCTGTACGCAGAGGTTTTGACTGCCGCTCACCTGTGTCCATCTGTACGCAGAGTTTCTGACTGCCGCTCACCTGTGTCCATCTGTACGCAGAGGTTCTGACTGCCGCTCACCTGTGTCCATCTGTAGGCAGATGTTCTGACTGCCGCTCACCTGTGTCCATCTGTACGAAGAGGTTCTGACGGCCACTCACCTGTGTCCATCTGTACTAAGAGGTTCTGGCTCCCGCTTACCTGTGTCCATCTGCACGAAGAGGTACTGACTCCCGCTCACCTGTGTCTACCTGTACGAAGAGGTTCTGACGGGCGCTCACCTGAGTCCATCTGTACGCAGAGGTTCTGACTGCCGTTCACCTGTGTCCATCTGTAGGCAGAGGTTCTGACTGCCGCTCACCTGTGTCCATCTGTACGCAGAGGTTCTGACTGCCGCTCACCTGTGACCATCTGTACGCAGAGGTTCTGACTGACGCTCACCTGTGTCCATCTGTACGAAGAGTTTCTGACTGCCGCTAACCTGTGTCCATCTGAACGAAGAGGTTCTGACGGCCGCTCACCTGTGTCCATCTGTACGCAGAGGTTCTGACTGCCGCTCACCTGCGTCCATCTTTACGAAGAGGTTTTGACTGCCGCTCACCTGTGTCCATCTGTACGCAGAGGTTTCGACTGCCGCTCACCTGTGACCATCTGTACGCAGAGGTTCTGACTCCCGCTCACCTGTGTCCATCTGTACGAAGAGGTTCTGACTGCCGCTCACCTGTGTCCATCTCTACGAAGAGGTTCTGACGGGCGCTCACCTGTGTCCATCTGTACGCAGAGGTTCTGACTGCCGCTCACCTGTGTCCATCTGTAGGCAAAGGTTCTGAGTGCCGCTCACCTGTGTCCATCTGTACGCAGAGGTTCTGACTGCCGCTCACCTGTGACCATCTGTAGGCAGAGGTTCTGACTGCCGCTCACCTGTGACCACCTGTACGCAGAGGTCCTGACTGCCGCTCACCGGTGTCCATCTGTACGAAGAGTTTCTGACTGCCGCTCACCTGTGTCCATCTGAACGAAGAGGTTCTGACGGCCGCTCACCTGTGTCCATCTGTACGAAGAGGTTCTGACGGGCGCTCACCTGTGTCCATCTGTACGCAGAGGTTCTGACTGCCGCTCACCTGTGTCCATCTGTAGGCAAAGGTTCTGACTGCCGCTCACCTGTGTCCATCTGTACGCAGAGGTTCTGACTGCCGCTCACCTGTGTCCATCTGTACGCAGAGGTTCTGACGGCCGCTCACCTGTGTCCATCTGTACGAAGAGGTTCTGACTGCCGCTCACCTGTGTCCATCTGTACGAAGAGGTTCTGACTGCCGCTCACTTGTGTCCATCTGTAAAAAGAGGTTCTGACTCCCACTCACCTGTGTCCATCTGTACGAAGATGTTCTGACGGGCGCTCACCTGTGTCCATCTGTACGCAGAGGTTCTGACTGCCGCTCACCTGTGTCCATCTGTACGAAGAGGTTCTGACTGCCGCTCACCTGTGTCCACCTGTACGAAGAGGTTCTGACGGGCGCTCACCTGTGACCATCTGTACGCAGAGGTTCTGACTGCCGCTCACCTGTGTCCATCTGTACGAAGAGGTTCTGACGGCCGCTCACCTGTGTCCATCTGTACGCAGAGGTTCTGACTGCCGCTCACCTGTGTTCATCTGTACGAAAGGGGTTCTGACGCCCGCTCACCTGTGTCCATCTGTACGAAGAGGTTCTGACTCCCGCTCACCTGTGTCCATCTGCACGAAGAGGTTCTGACTCCCGCTCACCTGTGTCCATCTGTACGAAGAGGTTCTGACTGCCGCTCACCTGTGTCCATCTGTACGAAGAGGTTCTGACGGGCGCTCACCTGTGTCCATCTGTACGCAGAGGTTCTGACTGCCGCTCACCTGTGTCCATCTGTACGAAGAGGTTCTGACGGCCGCTCACCTGTGTCCATCTGTACACAGAGGTTCTGACTGCCGCTCACCTGTGTTCATCTGTACGAAAAGGGTTCTGACTCCCGCTCACCTGTGTCCATCTGTACGAAGAGGTTTTGACTGCCGCTCACTTGTGTCCATCTGTACACAGAGGTTCTGACTGCCGCTCACCTGTGTTCATCTGTACGAAAAGGGTTCTGACTCCCGCTCACCTGTGTCCATCTGTACGAAGAGGTTTTGACTGCCGCTCACCTGTGTCCATCTGCACGCAGATGTTCTGACTGCCGCTCACCTGTGTCCATCTGTACGAATAGGTTCTGACGGGCGCTCACCTGTGTCCATCTGTACGCAGAGGTTCTGACTGCCGCTCACATGTGTCCATCTGTACGAAGAGGTTCTGACGGCCGCTCACCTGTGTCCATCTGTACGCAGAGGTTCTGACTGCCACTCACCTGTGTTCATCTGTACGAAAAAGGTCCTGACTCCCGCTCACCTGTGTCCATCTGTACGAAGAGGTTTTGACTGCCGCTCACCTGTGTCCATCTGCACGCAGATGTTCTGACTGCCGCTCACCTGTGTCCATCTGTACGAAGAGGTTCTGACGGGCGCTCACCTGTGTCTATCTGTACGAAGAGGTTCTGACTGCCGCTCACCTGTGTCCATCTGTACGAAGAGGTTCTGACTGCCGCTCACCTGTGTCCATCTGTACGAAGAGGTTCTGACTGCCGCTCACCTGTGTCCATCTGTAGGAAGAGGTTCTGACTGCCGCTCGCCTGTGTCCATCTGTAGGAAGAGGTTCTGAGTGCCGCTCACCTGTGTCCATCTGTACGAAGAGGTTCTGACTGCCGCTCACCTGTGTCCATCTGTACGAAGATGTTCTGACTCCCGCTCACCTGTGTCCATCTGTACGAAGAGGTTCTGACGGCCGCTCAACGGTATCCAATGGTACGAAGAGGTTCTGACTGCCGCTCACCTGTGTCCATCTGTACGAAGAGGTTCTGACCGCCGCTCACCTGTGTCCATCTGTACGAAGAAATTCTGACTGCCGCTCACCTGTGTCCATCTGTTCGAAGAGGTCCTGACTCCCGCTCACCTGTGTTCATCTGCACGACCAGGTTCTGACTCCCGCTCACCTGTGTCCATCTGTACGAAGAGGTGCTGACTGCCGCTCACCTGTGTCCATCTGTACGAAGAGGTTCTGACGGCCGCTCACCTGTGTTCATCTACACGAAGAGGTTCTGACTGCCGCTCACCTGTGTCCATCTGCACAAAGAGGTTCTGACTGCCGCTCACCTGCGTCCATCTGTACGAAGAGGTTCTGACTGCCGCGCACCTGTGTCTATCTGTACGAAGAGGTTCTGACTGCCGCTCACCTGTGTCCATCTGTAGGAAGAGGTTCTGACTGCCGCTCACCTGTGTCCATCTGTACGAAGAGGTCCTGACTCCCGCTCACCTGTGTTCATCTGCACGACCAGGTTCTGACTCCCGCTCACCTGTGTTCATCTGTACGAAGAGGTTTTGACTGCCGCTCACCTGTGTCCATCTTTACGAAGAGGTTTTGATTGCCGCTCACCTGTGTCCATCTGTACGAAGAGGTTCTGACTGCCGCTCACCTGTGTCCATCTGTACGAGGAGGTTCTGACTGCCGCTCACCTGTGTCCATCTGTACGAAGAAGTTCTGACTGCCGCTCACCTGTGTCCATCTGCACGAAGAGGTTCTGACTGCCGCTCACCTGTGTCCATCTGCACGACCAGGTTCTGACTCCCGCTCACCTGTGTTCATCTGTATGAAGAGGTTTTGACTGCCGCTCACCTGTGTCCATCTGCACGAAGAGGTTCTGACTGCCGCTCACCTGTGTCCATCTGCACGAAGAGGTTCTGACTGCCGCTCACCTGTGTCCATCTGCACGACCAGGTTCTGACTCCCACTCACCTGTGTTCATCTGTACGAAGAGGTTTTGACTGCCACTCACCTGTGTCCATCTGTACGAAGAGGTTCTGACTGCCGCTCACCTGTGTTCATCTGCACGAAGAGGTTCTGACTCCCGCTTACCTGTGTTCATATGCACGAAGAGGTTTTGACTGCCACTCACCTGTGTCCATCTGTACGAAGAGGTTTTGACTGCCGCTCACCTGTGTTCATCTGTACGAAGAGGTTTTGACTGCCACTCACCTGTGTCCATCTGCACGAAGAGGTTCTGACTGCCGCTCACCTGTGTCCATCTGCACGAAGATGTTCTGACTCCCGCTCACCTGTGTCCATCTGCACGAAGAGGTTCTGACTCCCGCCCACCTGTGTTCATCTGTACGAAGAGGTTTTGACTGCCGCTCACCTGTGCCCATCTGTACGAAGAGGTTTTGACTGCCGCTCGCCTGTGTCCATCTGTACGAAGAGGTGCTGACTGCCGCTCACCTGTGTCCATCTGTACGAAGAGGTTCTGACTCCCGCTCACCTGTGTCCATCTGTACGAAGAGGTTCTGACTCCCGCTCACCTGTGTTCATCTGCACGAAGAGGTTCTGACTGCCGCTCACCTGTGTCCATCTGCACGAAGAGATTCTGACTCACGCTCACCTGTGTTCATCTGCACGACCAGATTCTGACTCCCGCTCACCTGTGTTCATCTGTACGAAGAGGTTTTGACTGCCACTCACCTGTGTCCATCTGTACGAAGAGGTTTTGACTGCCGCTCACCTGTGTCCATCTGTACGAAGAGGTTCTGACTGCCGCTCACCTGTGTTCATCTGTACGAAGAGGTTTTGACTGCCACTCACCTGTGTCCATCTGCACGAAGAGGTTCTGACTGCCGCTCACCTGTGTCCATCTGCACGAAGAGGTTCTGACTGCCGCTCACCTGTGTCCATCTGCACGAAGAGGTTTTGACTCCCGCTCACCTGTGTTCATCTGTACGAAGAGGTTTTGACTGCCACTCACCTGTGTCCATCTGCACGCAGAGGTTCTGACTGCCGCTCACCTGTGTCCATCTGCACGACGAGGTTCTGACTCCCGCTCACCTGTGTCCATCTGTGCGAAGAGGATCTGACTCCCGCTCACCTGTGTCCATCTGTACGAAGAGGTTCTGACTGCCGCTCACCTGTGTCCATCTGTACGCAGAGGTTCTGACTGCCACTCACCTGTGTTCATCTGTACGAAAAAGGTTCTGACTCCCGCTCACCTGTGTCCATCTGTACGAAGAGGTTTTGACTGCCGCTCACCTGTGTCCATCTGCACGCAGATGTTCTGACTGCCGCTCACCTGTGTCCATCTGTACGAAGAGGTTCTGACGGGCGCTCACCTGTGTCTATCTGTACGAAGAGGTTCTGACTGCCGCTCACCTGTGTCCATCTGTACGAAGAGGTTCTGACTGCCGCTCACCTGTGTCCATCTGTACGAAGAGGTTCTGACTGCCGCTCACCTGTGTCCATCTGTAGGAAGAGGTTCTGACTGCCGCTCGCCTGTGTCCATCTGTAGGAAGAGGTTCTGAGTGCCGCTCACCTGTGTCCATCTGTACGAAGAGGTTCTGACTGCCGCTCACCTGTGTCCATCTGTACGAAGATGTTCTGACTCCCGCTCACCTGTGTCCATCTGTACGAAGAGGTTCTGACGGCCGCTCAACGGTATCCAATGGTACGAAGAGATTCTGACTGCCGCTCACCTGTGTCCATCTGTACGAAGAGGTTCTGACCGCCGCTCACCTGTGTCCATCTGTACGAAGAAATTCTGACTGCCGCTCACCTGTGTCCATCTGTTCGAAGAGGTCCTGACTCCCGCTCACCTGTGTTCATCTGCACGACCAGGTTCTGACTCCCGCTCACCTGTGTCCATCTGTACGAAGAGGTGCTGACTGCCGCTCACCTGTGTCCATCTGTACGAAGAGGTTCTGACGGCCGCTCACCTGTGTTCATCTACACGAAGAGGTTCTGACTGCCGCTCACCTGTGCCCATCTGCACAAAGAGGTTCTGACTGCCGCTCACCTGTGTCCATCTGTACGAAGAGGTTCTGACTGCCGCGCACCTGTGTCTATCTGTACGAAGAGGTTCTGACTGCCGCTCACCTGTGTCCATCTGTAGGAAGAGGTTCTGACTGCCGCTCACCTGTGTCTATCTGTACGAAGAGGTTCTGACTGCCGCTCACCTGTGTCCATCTGTAGGAAGAGGTTCTGACTCCCGCTCACCTGTGTCCATCTGCACGAAGAGGTTCTGACTCCCGCCCACCTGTGTTCATCTGTGCGAAGAGGTTTTGACTGCCGCTCACCTGTGCCCATCTGTACGAAGAGGTTTTGACTGCCGCTCGCCTGTGTCCATCTGTACGAAGAGGTGCTGACTGCCGCTCACCTGTGTCCATCTGTAGGAAGAGGTTCTGACTCCCGCTCACCTGTGTCCATCTGCACGAAGAGGTTCTGACTCCCGCCCACCTGTGTTCATCTGTACGAAGAGGTTTTGACTGCCGCTCACCTGTGCCCATCTGTACGAAGAGGTTTTGACTGCCGCTCGCCTGTGTCCATCTGTACGAAGAGGTGCTGACTGCCGCTCACCTGTGTCCATCTGTACGAAGAGGTTCTGACTCCCGCTCACCTGTGTCCATCTGTACGAAGAGGTTCTGACTCCCGCTCACCTGTGTTCATCTGCACGAAGAGGTTCTGACTGCCGCTCACCTGTGTCCATCTGCACGAAGAGATTCTGACTCACGCTCACCTGTGTTCATCTGCACGACCAGGTTCTGACTCCCGCTCACCTGTGTTCATCTGTACGAAGAGGTTTTGACTGCCACTCACCTGTGTCCATCTGCACAAAGAGGTTCTGACTCCCGCTCACCTGTGTCCATCTGTACGAAGAGGTGCTGACTGCCGCTCACCTGTGTCCATCTGTACGAAGAGGTTCTGACGGCCGCTCACCTGTGTTCATCTACACGAAGAGGTTCTGACTGCCGCTCACCTGTGTCCATCTGCACAAAGAGGTTCTGACTGCCGCTCACCTGCGTCCATCTGTACGAAGAGGTTCTGACTGCCGCGCACCTGTGTCTATCTGTACGAAGAGGTTCTGACTGCCGCTCACCTGTGTCCATCTGTAGGAAGAGGTTCTGACTGCCGCTCACCTGTGTCCATCTGTACGAAGAGGTCCTGACTCCCGCTCACCTGTGTTCATCTGCACGACCAGGTTCTGACTCCCGCTCACCTGTGTTCATCTGTACGAAGAGGTTTTGACTGCCGCTCACCTGTGTCCATCTTTACGAAGAGGTTTTGATTGCCGCTCACCTGTGTCCATCTGTACGAAGAGGTTCTGACTGCTGCTCACCTGTGTCCATCTGTACGAGGAGGTTCTGACTGCCGCTCACCTGTGTCCATCTGCACGAAGAGGTTCTGACTGCCGCTCACCTGTGTCCATCTGCACGACCAGGTTCTGACTCCCGCTCACCTGTGTTCATCTGTATGAAGAGGTTTTGACTGCCGCTCACCTGTGTCCATCTGCACGAAGAGGTTCTGACTGCCGCTCACCTGTGTTCATCTGCACGAAGAGGTTCTGACTGCCGCTCACCTGTGTCCATCTGCACGACCAGGTTCTGACTCCCACTCACCTGTGTTCATCTGTACGAAGAGGTTTTGACTGCCACTCACCTGTGTCCATCTGTACGAAGAGGTTCTGACTGCCGCTCACCTGTGTTCATCTGCACGAAGAGGTTCTGACTCCCGCTCACCTGTGTTCATATGCACGAAGAGGTTTTGACTGCCACTCACCTGTGTCCATCTGTACGAAGAGGTTTTGACTGCCGCTCACCTGTGTTCATCTGTACGAAGAGGTTTTGACTGCCACTCACCTGTGTCCATCTGCACGAAGAGGTTCTGACTGCCGCTCACCTGTGTCCATCTGCACGAAGATGTTCTGACTCCCGCTCACCTGTGTCCATCTGCACGAAGAGGTTCTGACTCCCGCCCACCTGTGTTCATCTGTACGAAGAGGTTTTGACTGCCGCTCACCTGTGCCCATCTGTACGAAGAGGTTTTGACTGCCGCTCGCCTGTGTCCATCTGTACGAAGAGGTGCTGACTGCCGCTCACCTGTGTCCATCTGTACGAAGAGGTTCTGACTCCCGCTCACCTGTGTCCATCTGTACGAAGAGGTTCTGACTCCCGCTCACCTGTGTTCATCTGCACGAAGAGGTTCTGACTGCCGCTCACCTGTGTCCATCTGCACGAAGAGATTCTGACTCACGCTCACCTGTGTTCATCTGCACGACCAGATTCTGACTCCCGCTCACCTGTGTTCATCTGTACGAAGAGGTTTTAACTGCCACTCACCTGTGTCCATCTGTACGAAGAGGTTTTGACTGCCGCTCACCTGTGTCCATCTGTACGAAGAGGTTCTGACTGCCGCTCACCTGTGTTCATCTGTACGAAGAGGTTTTGACTGCCACTCACCTGTGTCCATCTGCACGAAGAGGTTCTGACTGCCGCTCACCTGTGTCCATCTGCACGAAGAGGTTCTGACTGCCGCTCACCTGTGTCCATCTGCACGAAGAGGTTTTGACTCCCGCTCACCTGTGTTCATCTGTACGAAGAGGTTTTGACTGCCACTCACCTGTGTCCATCTGCACGCAGAGGTTCTGACTGCCGCTCACCTGTGTCCATCTGCACGACGAGGTTCTGACTCCCGCTCACCTGTGTCCATCTGTGCGAAGAGGATCTGACTCCCGCTCACCTGTGTCCATCTGTACGAAGAGGTTCTGACTGCCGCTCACCTGTGTCCATCTGTACGCAGAGGTTCTGACTGCCACTCACCTGTGTTCATCTGTACGAAAAAGGTTCTGACTCCCGCTCACCTGTGTCCATCTGTACGAAGAGGTTTTGACTGCCGCTCACCTGTGTCCATCTGCACGCAGATGTTCTGACTGCCGCTCACCTGTGTCCATCTGTACGAAGAGGTTCTGACGGGCGCTCACCTGTGTCTATCTGTACGAAGAGGTTCTGACTGCCGCTCACCTGTGTCCATCTGTACGAAGAGGTTCTGACTGCCGCTCACCTGTGTCCATCTGTACGAAGAGGTTCTGACTGCCGCTCACCTGTGTCCATCTGTAGGAAGAGGTTCTGACTGCCGCTCGCCTGTGTCCATCTGTAGGAAGAGGTTCTGAGTGCCGCTCACCTGTGTCCATCTGTACGAAGAGGTTCTGACTGCCGCTCACCTGTGTCCATCTGTACGAAGATGTTCTGACTCCCGCTCACCTGTGTCCATCTGTACGAAGAGGTTCTGACGGCCGCTCAACGGTATCCAATGGTACGAAGAGATTCTGACTGCCGCTCACCTGTGTCCATCTGTACGAAGAGGTTCTGACCGCCGCTCACCTGTGTCCATCTGTACGAAGAAATTCTGACTGCCGCTCACCTGTGTCCATCTGTTCGAAGAGGTCCTGACTCCCGCTCACCTGTGTTCATCTGCACGACCAGGTTCTGACTCCCGCTCACCTGTGTCCATCTGTACGAAGAGGTGCTGACTGCCGCTCACCTGTGTCCATCTGTACGAAGAGGTTCTGACGGCCGCTCACCTGTGTTCATCTACACGAAGAGGTTCTGACTGCCGCTCACCTGTGCCCATCTGCACAAAGAGGTTCTGACTGCCGCTCACCTGTGTCCATCTGTACGAAGAGGTTCTGACTGCCGCGCACCTGTGTCTATCTGTACGAAGAGGTTCTGACTGCCGCTCACCTGTGTCCATCTGTAGGAAGAGGTTCTGACTGCCGCTCACCTGTGTCTATCTGTACGAAGAGGTTCTGACTGCCGCTCACCTGTGTCCATCTGTAGGAAGAGGTTCTGACTCCCGCTCACCTGTGTCCATCTGCACGAAGAGGTTCTGACTCCCGCCCACCTGTGTTCATCTGTACGAAGAGGTTTTGACTGCCGCTCACCTGTGCCCATCTGTACGAAGAGGTTTTGACTGCCGCTCGCCTGTGTCCATCTGTACGAAGAGGTGCTGACTGCCGCTCACCTGTGTCCATCTGTAGGAAGAGGTTCTGACTCCCGCTCACCTGTGTCCATCTGCACGAAGAGGTTCTGACTCCCGCCCACCTGTGTTCATCTGTACGAAGAGGTTTTGACTGCCGCTCACCTGTGCCCATCTGTACGAAGAGGTTTTGACTGCCGCTCGCCTGTGTCCATCTGTACGAAGAGGTGCTGACTGCCGCTCACCTGTGTCCATCTGTACGAAGAGGTTCTGACTCCCGCTCACCTGTGTCCATCTGTACGAAGAGGTTCTGACTCCCGCTCACCTGTGTTCATCTGCACGAAGAGGTTCTGACTGCCGCTCACCTGTGTCCATCTGCACGAAGAGATTCTGACTCACGCTCACCTGTGTTCATCTGCACGACCAGGTTCTGACTCCCGCTCACCTGTGTTCATCTGTACGAAGAGGTTTTGACTGCCACTCACCTGTGTCCATCTGTACGAAGAGGTTTTGACTGCCGCTCACCTGTGTCCATCTGTACGAAGAGGTTCTGACTGCCGCTCACCTGTGTTCATCTGTACGAAGAGGTTTTGACTGCCACTCACCTGTGTCCATCTGCACGAAGAGGTTCTGACTGCCGCTCACCTGTGTCCATCTGCACGAAGAGGTTCTGACTGCCGCTCACCTGTGTCCATCTGCACGAAGAGGTTCTGACTCCCGCTCACCTGTGTTCATCTGTACGAAGAGGTTTTGACTGCCACTCACCTGTGTCCATCTGCACGAAGAGGTTCTGACTGCCGCTCACCTGTGTCCATCTGCACGACGAGGTTCTGACTCCCGCTCACCTGTGTCCATCTGTGCGAAGAGGATCTGACTCCCGCTCACCTGTGTCCATCTGTACGAAGAGGTTTTGACTGCCGCTCACCTGTGTCCATCTGTACGAAGAGGTTCTGACTGCCGCTCACCTGTGTTCATCTGTACGAAGAGGTTTTGACTGCCACTCACCTGTGTCCATCTGCACGAAGAGGTTCTGACTGCCGCTCACCTGTGTCCATCTGCACGAAGAGGTTCTGACTGCCGCTCACCTGTGTCCATCTGCACGAAGAGGTTCTGACTCGCGCTCACCTGTGTTCATCTGTACGAAGAGGTTTTGACTGCAACTCACCTGTGTCCATCTGCACGAAGAGGTTCTGACTGCCGCTCACCTGTGTCCATCTGCACGACGAGGTTCTGACTCCCGCTCACCTGTGTCCATCTGTGCGAAGAGGATCTGACTCCCGCTCACCTGTGTCCATCTGCACGAAGAGGTTCTGACTCCCGCTCACCTGTGTTCATCTGCACGAAGAGGTTCTGGCTGCCGCTCACCTGTGTCCATCTGTACGAAGAGCTCCCCGACTGCCGCCTCCAGCTGTCGCTTCACCTCCCCCTCCAACCGCTGGATCTGACTCTCGCGAACCTTCTCCAAATCTCGTATCATCTCGTCGTGCTCGTGACGTTGCCTCAGCTCCAGTTCGTTCTGCGCCACGAACTTCGTCTCGGTCATGAAGGCGCGGGAGGCGCGGTGGTTGGGGGCTCCAGGGCCCCTCTGTCCACGGCCCCCACCCCCGACACCGCTCCCAGCAGCACCCTGGGCGGCCTGCTTGGCGGCCGCGCTCATGTGGGCGAAATTCTCGTACGCGGGTTTCTCGTATGTCTGCTGGCCCAATAATTGAATAGACGAAAGATAATGTCGCATTGAAGTCAAAGCGATAACGTTTATTGTCACCGTACATTGTCATCGTACATTGTCACCGTACATTGCCGCTGTGCATTATCACTGTGTATTGTCACTGAGCATTGTTCCTGTGCATTGTCACTGTGCATTGTCACTGTGCATTGTCACTGTGCATTGTCACTGTGCATTGTCACTGTACATTGTCACTCTGAATTGTCACTGTGCATTATCACTGTACATTATCACTGTACATTGTCACTATGCATTGTCACTATGCATTGTCACAGTGCATTATCTCTGTACATTATATCTGAACCTCACTGTACATTAGCATTATAGCAGGAATAGAAAAATCAAAATTATTAATCAATATAGTATTTATCTATATCATGGTAATGTAATTACTATACCACTATTGGCTTAGGGCAATGAATTCTTCCATTAATTAGGCCTTAATAAGGAAGACATCCCGACCTTGCTTTCCCTCCCCCATTGCAACATATTGTCGGAGCGGTATGCTCTCCTGTTCCTGTCGAAGTAGTTGGGAGCATCCTGCCCGCCATGAGGACGGTGTCCGAACCCGTTCTCCTGGATCCCTGCTCTTGACCCCAGCACCATATCATCCACGACGGGCGCCGCTCGGGGGTTTCCCAGCGTCTCGTAGATCCGCTCCCCGAGCGCCCCCTGCCGAGGGTTGCCATATATCTGATCACGTGACCTAGGAATATCCTGGAAGGTTGGATTTGTGGCGGATCTGGAGATGATGAGTGAGTTGCTGTAGATGGGCTCGCAACCGATGTCCCCATGGTGACCCCCCATGCCCCCGCGCTGATCCAGATAGCTCGGGTGCCAGGGGTCCTCCGGGGCGGCCGGCGACCACAGAGCGTTTGGCTCCATGTAGTCCGTGTTGGTCGGAAACTTACGACCCCCGCGAACGTCCTTGACCTTGCGCATGTGACGCTCGCTCGCGTCCTGCTGTCTGATGGGCTCGCCGTTCTCGTCGTATCCGTTGTACTTCTTGCCGATGACGTCAGCCATTGTGGTGGCCAGGTCCTTGACCTTCTCCTTCCGGATGTCGCCTTGACGCAGTTTCCGGATCACATCGCCCTTTTCGTAATCCTGCCAAGAAGAAAAAGAACTAACATAATGTAATAGATCACTATATGCTGGTATTTTTTGTAGTGTGTCATTTTAAAATTAAACTCAAAAATTAAAATATGTCAATGTCTAATAAAATTATGGCAATCTTCTTCTAGGATCTGCCTCATATCTGTATGGTGCACATTTATCCATATTCTAGATTTGAGTATCACTGACCCAATGGGACCGTTGAGGGGACAATAATTTATCATGCATACAGTATTCCAAATTTGTGAAAAAGGGTTATGATCCAAAGCATCTTCGAGGATAACGCGATTAATTTAACGGGACATACTATATGACACTGCTATCAATAAGGATAAAACAACCCTTTTATAGCATTGCATGCCACTTCCCCTTGGTAACCCATTACTTCAGGCATAATGCTGAACCACGTTAATGATGCGTTTCAAACTTAAATATCTCATCAAACATATGTATGTATTACTGCTAGAAATATGTATCACATATCCTTCTTGCTTGGATCCAGTTTCGTTCCTGCTCGTCATAATTAGCACTTACGATATCGTCAGGCTCAAGGTCGTGACCTCGGGGTCGACGTAGCCTGTTCCGTTCACTGATGACCTTGGCGTGTTCAAACTCAATGGCCTTGGGGTCATACTCCCATCCTGCCATGTCGGCGAGGCGTATCTACAAATGTGACGTTACACATTTTGGTTGGTTGGTTGTATATTCAGGACGCTTTAACCACTTTTGGTCACATCGCGTCAATGGGGGAAGAAAGGGAGAGTCGAGCCATGTCCCCGAAGGCCCCACTCTTTGCGAAGAAGAACATGGGATCTTTATCCTGCGATCATACAAACATGGCCGCAGCCGGGCTGGAACCACCGATCCACTTGCCGTTAAGGTGGCCAGAGCACGCAAGGCGAGCGTTCTAACCAACTGAGCTACCGGGCCGGCCCTTGTTACACTCTTTGGAGAGAGGTATTTACTTCCTTCTTATCAAGTTTAAATTAATTAGCTCCTGAGAAGAGCGTTGTTTCTGCAAAAATAAAACTCGTAACTTTTGTATTAATCGTTAGAATTTTTTTCTTATTTTTCGGCAGATATTTTTCTTACAACATCGCCTTTTATTGCAGCAGTCAATAAGTGCATACATCTGACTCAATATATAAATGCAGTTGTAACCATAGGTGAGTTGGTCACGTGACTATGAATATAGACAAAGTTATGCCCCCAGACGACTGCCTTTCAACATCAGAGACCTTGTAAAACAAGCACGCTATACATGCGTGATACCTCGCTACTGTACGTAGCGCGAAAACAACATGCATAAGGATAAGACACAGAATTCCTAAGCCTTCAACAGCCTATTCAACAGCTTGCCTCTCGCCAGCGAGGAGACAAGTTAATGAGAATTAATCGTAATTGCCATGACAACGCTCTGGTCTACACCATATACCGTCGGTGGTGCCATCTGGCCGGTTTCCAAAGTGAACTGCATGTTACCACGACACCCCACCGGCTGGACATTAACAGAAGTCATTAGTAGATGAAAACAGACCGTTTTGAAGCATCTGTTTAGGGGAAGCGTCTACCGACATGAGTCATTACGTAACGATGTCGTCTCCATAAATATGACACTATATATATGGACCATAAAACAAAGCGCACCTTACCGCCAAGACAGCCTAGGTCTCATATTGTACAGGCGTCCTCTTTGGAAACTCTGTGAGACAGCTTGCATGACTTTGATTGACATATCTTGAGTATAAATATTCTTATTATATAAAATCATTTAATTATAATTTGTAGTTTATGTTTAAATATATACAGGGGCGGATCCAGGAATTCGAAAAGCCGGGGGGGTCCAAACTTGCGACCAGTTAGGGGGGGGGTGCGCTCTGAACAAAATTGCGACCGAGGGATCCACCAATTTTTTGACGACCGGGTTGGGGGTCCACGCCGCTTCAGATAGCGTTCTTCCTCTCCAAAAGAGGGGTGGAGTGGGGGGGGGGGGGTGCGGGGTCCACGCCTCAGATGGCCTAAATTTTGCATTGAAAAACGGCATTCTTCCTCAAAAACGGGGGGGGGGGGATCCACCCTTAGACATACACATACACCTTCATAATTTAGAAGTAACCTCTATATAATGAGCGGACAGGCTTGCTGCTTGTGACACGTTTAGACTTTTCATCAGTAAAGCCGCGTGTTTCTCTTCTGTACCATAGTGTGTCTCGAGCATCTTGATGGCTTCTTGTCATTTCATTGTCGAATTTCAGCATACCGCTGCCCTCAAACTGGCCGAATAATTAATATCCACGGCATTCGGTAACGAACTGCAAGCTATTTCCACCCATTCGGTGGCATTTATAAGGAAGTGTTACTTACTTTAATGAAGTACTAGCACCATATGTATATGTATAATTAACACATGGGATTTATAATACAGTAATCTTGCTTGGTGATCTCACATTTAAGATGATGCGATAACACAAACGATTAAAAAAAGATAATTTCTCTTACGAAACAGCGAGCTCGTAGCTAAACTTTGTATGGTTTCAATGTAGGATACTCTATTGGGTACTCTGAGTTCAGAGTTCAGAGTTCATTTTACTTACTTAACCGAACAAAATGTTATTATATAAATACATACGCATTACAGAGGTATTACAGGTTGGGAGACACAGGCTAAGATTAATTAATCGCTAGCGCCTGGCCACCTTAATATATCATCATTCAGTATACAAAAAATCCTTCGATGGCGGAATATAAGATATCCTACCTGTGTGTTAAAGCTGGGTCGTTTGTTGATCATCTGCTGAGAGCGCACGAGGTTCTTGATGGCCATGGAGTCCTGGTCGACGTTCTTGGAGGCCACCGGGGAGTGCACCTTGCAGAAGACATCCTTCCGACCACTCTCGTCCAGCTTGGCGAGAATAAACGTGTTTAACGTGAGCACCACGTTACACTCACGACACCGGAAGCACTTCTTGTGGAGCTGGATCCCGACTTCCACCTTCTCGGTCGGGTAGACCTTCTGTTCGCAGCGGACGCAGTGGGTCCCGTGAACCTGCCGTATGGCCTGGAGGACCTCCTCGCTGTGGGCGTACCCATAATCCTTGTCGCTGCCGCTGGATCCGGAAGAGTAGTGCCGGATTCTGCTGTAGCCGTACATAGCGTGTTCCTGGGCGTTAAGGCTCTCCAGCCCGGCACCGTCCTGATAAGCCGCCCCCTGCATCCAGAGGATTCTCTCCGCTCCGTACCTTCCGCGAAGTAATGTTAAGGCAGGAAATCAAGGGTGGATCTGGTTATTTAGCTGTGTGACACAGTAGTTATACATATATTGCTCCGGGAGATATAGGAGAGAGAGAGACAGGCGGCAGGTTTTCGTCGCTGCGCAATCTCGCTTCGCCGCCCTCTAGCGGTCGTGACTGTGTGAGGCCCGTGGAGCCGCGGCGCGGCGTTCAGCGGTGATTGTGTCCGTCACGTGACTTCACTTCCGGGCGTGTGGCTGGTTCCCAAGTTAGTCGCTCACCGGGCCAACACACGTGGCCGGTCTGAAGGTGACCGCGGACACGATTGGGAGCAGAGAGGGGGGTGGGTGAGGTTGATGGGAGGGGTGTGGAGGGGAGGGGAAGGGAGGAGAGGGTGGGGAGGATGACGATCAGGGAGTGGGCTGGGGTGTGGGAATGGATGTTTGATGCACTTCTGCAGGATGTGCAAGATGGCTGGGGGGTGGGGGGGGGGCGTGGGGTCGGTTATTGGTCAGCCAAAAAGACGAGCGGCTGTCACCTGCACCGGCCTCATTGAGCGACCGCGGGCACTCGGTCACCTGACCTGTGCTGCCCCTAGCAGTCGGTGCATCCAACGGATAGGCAAGAGACCCCGGGCTGCGGGGGTCACGGGGTGGGGGGGGGGGACCTGGAGCCAGCATGTAACCGCTATACCCGGGTCTTGTGTAACGATATTTTCTCTCTTGGTTATTCTAATTTTCACTCACATTTTCAATAATCGCTCTCGCCATCAGTAATTACCATGGCAACAGATCTATAGATTTATTCAGGCTTGTTTAACTTTCGATTTTGAAAATTACACTCGATATGGGAACATTCTAAAAACAGACATATCTGACACCGAGATTTAACGTCGATTCTATGTATGAATTTGAACAGATAATGCCGCATCTACGCTAAGTCAAGACAAAATAAGATCCAAGCCCACATGCCAACGGTTTACCACCATAAGAGGCTGAGTTTGACACTCCAGGTATGCCTCTGGCTTCTCGCCGCGGCGTGACCTCTGACCGATCAGCTGATGGGAGGGCGCCATCTGGTGGCAAAGGCAGGCCTCGTGATGTACGACCAGGTGCGCGTGACGTCACAGGGTGCGGTCCCGGGCGGCCGGCGAGAACCACGTGTGACCGTGTGGGGCCCTGGCGGCAAGATGGAGATGGCTGTGGTGGGGGCGGGATGTGGAGGGGATGATGGGTCGCGAGGGAGGGGGAGGGAGGGGGAGGAAGGGGGTAATGTGTGGAGAGAGATGGGGCAAAGTTTAGAGAGGAAAGGGAGAGGGAGGGGGAGGTAGGTGGGGGAGCGGGAGGAATGGCGACGGGTATGCGTTGCGAGGTATATTTGTTAAGGGACATGCATTAAGCGATGACAGCAAGTTGAGCAGTTTGTGTCTTTCTCGTCTTTAAATGTTATCAGTCAACCTGTACAACATCCAGGAGAACGAGGCCTGTGACATGAGGCCCGTGATTGTTTCAAATGTAAAATTCTACTACTAAACTTCAAAAATTACAAATGAGCCAAAACAGCAACTGTTGGCAATTACAATTATTTAAGGATGGTGGAGGCAGGGTTAAGCCATTGAGCAACATAAATTACGTAAGAGCTTAAAACTGAAATCGTATAAAAGACAAGGAAGATTTAGGTCTTACACGCTGCGCAAGTTATTCGAATACATGTATTCCATCTGCCATAGGTTTTTAGGAGAAATCATACCAGGCTATGCCAGTTCCTTTCCAGGCCCAGTGTCACGTTCGTCTAGGGGTAATTTATAACGTAACAACAACAATGGACAAAATTGAGGGCGAAAGATTGTATTTACACGATACAATAAAACTCTTCTTTCTTTCCTCCTCTTTCTTTCTCGCTTTCGTCATACATGGCAGCTAGAATTCTTTCGTACAAGTCCGCTTCTCTCAGCATTCACAGCTATAATTAAATATAAACACGTCATAATTATTGGGCAAGGTATATACATAGACATTGGTGGCAATACATGTTTGAACTTAAGAAATATAAACAAATAAGTACACTTGAGACACTTACGTGAACATTCACCATTTCCGTTAACATATCTTATGGGCCGCCGTGACCGCCAAAAATACAAACACGCACTGACTTAATGAAAGTTCAAATCAAACAGACAACAATCACCAAGCCAAACATACTATTTCGGGACCAAACATACTATTTCGGGACCAAGTATGGTAACTTCAAATGAAACAGACATCATTTACCATTCAAAGTGTACAATAAAGTAACGGACGAGTCAACGATGAATTGGACAGGTAAGACTACAAGTCGTCTAATCTACTTCCATTTGAACAATGATCGAATTTCCAATCAATCGAAGCTACTTTCAAACCAACGAGAGAAAACCATATCCAACAATACAGTTCCCAAATCATTTCACGCTAACCCAAGTCATACAGTCATCGCATGCCACACGAAGTAGTCAAACGCCGAATGAATGAGCGACGCGCAAATCATAACGTCGTTTTCCAAGCGAACACCCTTTGCCAAACCAGACGATCAAACTCCAAGTGAAACAAGCTAACTTCGAATAGACAACAGAGGGCGCTGCGAGCTGCGGGTCCTTGTGGGCGCGCGCATATTTTCCTACTCCGAATCTGACCACAGGAGCGCCTGTTATGATGGAGCATCAAAATGAGGTAGTTTGGGTTCGCAATGTCATTTAAACATAATCGTAACTGTTACTCATTTCGGTACTTCCCACGATATAAAATTAGGCGTTATTCTTTCGTTGTAATGCATTGCCGTTCAAGCACCACGAGATGTTTCCTGCTATCGCTAGCGCGATGTGCGGGATGCGGGGCCTGTGCCGTATCCGTGGTTCTAGCACAACCAACATGTCATGCGGTGTCCAGGGGGTGAGTTGTTGGGGTGCGGGTGGGCCTACCTGCTGTCTCATTTTTTGCGCATGACCTCTTGGCACACACAGGGGCGAATATAGTGTTGAGTATTGTGTTCAAGGCCGTCTTATGTGTGGGTATAGGTGTAGGTGCAGAGAGCCTCCCCCCTCCCGGTCGCAACCCCACAGGCCTTTGTAAATTCCTAGATCCGCCTCTGACACACATGCATTGGGATGTAAATTAACACTGCTGGAGTTATATTTAAACAGTTATACATTTTACACATCCCTACCCACCACTTGCTTACGATCTTGGCTGAGGCCGTTTTCAGAAGCCATTTAAATAGTGACGTAAAAATGCGTTGCAATGAGCAACAAAACTGCATGACGTCGTCGTATTGTGTAGAAAAACATTTTCAGCTGGGTTCTTTGCCACTGATTTCGAGCAAGCATAAATAATAATAAACGTTTAGTTCATGCCTTTGAGACTATATTGGCCCATATGGTATCTGAAAAAAATGTATTTCTATAATCGTAATGGACATTTACACGGCACTCAACGTATTAGTAAAGTATATGGCGATTTAGGGTGGGAGGTAGGGGGCAAAGGGAGGTCGTGTTCCCAAATCACAAAGAATAAATATCTTTATCCCCAGGTCACGAAAAATTAAATGGAGAACTTCTCGCATGCAATGGAAGGGGCGGATAAATGATATAAATTGGCGATGTCCCAATTCTCAGCCAGTTTTTTGCGGTATTAGAATGCTCAGTTCACGATTAATGAAAATCATTGATCACGACGATCGGCTAATGTGTCATTCCCAGTATTAAAGAATTATTTTCCTCATTCCTAATTCACGGTTTAAAAAAAGCCCGTTGCCCCCCCCCCCCCACCCCCACTCCGCTAATTAACTTCACTGGCAATCTCCAGCTAGTAACCCCCCCCCCCTCCACACACACACACACACACTCCCCATGACTTCAAGCTTATGGAGGTGCGTCTGTTGTCTTATCTTGTCATTCTACACGCAAAATCATCAGCCTAGCAACAGAATGAATGGTGTAGACATGGTAAATGGGGTTTGGATACAAAATGGCTTCACTAGTCAGACTGGCTTGACGGCTGCACAGTGCGTAGTGGTGTACACGCGTCGCGGTGTTCCTTTACAAAATCCAGGGGCGGGACGGGCTAGGCTACGTTTGGGGGGGCAAGTGGGGGGCGACAAGGGTTGTATTTTCTTTGTGACCATGAGGAGGTCAGATTTGTTTGTGGGTTTTGGCTTGATTTTTGAATTTGTTTGATCAGTGGTCTATTTCACGTACATCTGTCAGCTCTTAGCCGTCTAGCTGCCCTTAGCCGTCTGCGGTAAGCCGTCTAAGATTGATAACTGTCTGCCTGTGGCGTAGACGGCTACGAGGAGCCTTATCCTTCTTAGCAGGCTAAGCTTAGTCGACTAACCTTAGTCGACTAAACGTTTCGTGAAATGCGTTTTTACCTTAGTCGACTAGCGTTAGACGGCTAACCCCCCGTAGCCGACTAAACTATGTACGTGAAATAGGCCACTGCAGAATACGGAAGCTCGTTAGGGCCATTTCAAAAAGTTTTTTTTTATTGATAAACATTTTGTAATATTCTAACCGGGAATAAATAATTCAAACGGGGTTTAAATGATTCAAACCGAGTTTAAATGATTCCAAACCAGGAATTAAATATTTAAACCGGGAATTAATTATTCAAACCGGGAATAAATGCTTCAAACAGGGAGTAAATGATTGAAACCGGAAGTAAATGAAGTAAATCAATGGAAGTAAATGGTTCATCAGCTTATGTCCTTTTTTCAACCGTGTGCTTTGTGTCTGATTTTCTCTACTCTTTGTCATGAATCCCACTAGTCCCCCTCCGCTCCTCTTGCCCCGCTCCTTTAAGCCCGCCCCCTATTCCTTAAACCTCCCCCCCCCCTCCCCCTGGGATACCCCGGCACCATCAGAATTCCTCCCCCTCCCTCGGGAGCACCTTGGCCACATCATGCTAGACTTTTTGCATAGGGCCCGCCTCACCCCCTGGGACACCCTGGCACCATCAGAACTTCTCACCCCCTCTGTTGGGGGTACCCCGGTCACATCTGGATCTAGCCGCCCCACCCCCAGAGGACCACCCTGGTACAATCCGGGCTGGCACCGCCCCTCTCCTGGCCTGGTGTCCCCGGTTGGTGTTCCCGCTAAAGATGTAGCGCCTCCAACCCAGGGGGGTCTTCCTCTCAAGCGGCTGCCCCCCCCCCCTCTTCCAGCGCTCGGGGACCACCCTGGCTCCATTCAGTGGTCACTCCACCCCACTCGGACCCGCGCACTGGGCGACCTCGCTGGACTTCTATCCCCGCGGGTGCCTTACCGAAAATTACCAGACACGCTAACGCCCCACCAACAAATGTTGCACGTTGTATATGACGTGCGCTGGCGGAGATGTGGACTGCTGAGGGGGTGAAGGGGTCGGGGTAGAGATCAATGCAGAGTTGACAATGATAATATCATGTTTCTCGCTGAAGGGGTTACCGGATTACAATTCTGAAACCATGGGTAGAGTTGCCAACTGACACCTATTTCTTCGGTCTCCTTTGCATTCCCGCACCCCCTTAGAGGGGTCTGGAAGGAGAAGGGGGCGGGGGATCCAGTGTTGGTTTCTCAAAAACTCTTAGTGTCGAATGTCTATTTTTCACGGCGTTTTGGCTAAGTTCAGTGTCGTTTCTTTCCTAAAATGCCAATATCTGTGTTGATGTCGCTTTTTCAGATCCTCGGTGTCGGAATTTGGGGTCAATGTCGAATGTCGATTTTTCAAATATGCGTGTCCCCTTCCAGACGTCTTTTTATATATCCCTAAAATACTCTTCTCGTTTTCCCTCCACTTCCAAACTAATCCCAGCACGTGCAACGTGTTCGTCCAATATATCTTTTTACTAGCCCCCCCTCGTGTTTAAATAAACTGCATGTTGACCGCCCTCACTAGCGCTAAACATACACGGCCTGCATCTCTGAATCCAGGTCACCTCGTTAGGCACCGGACGACCCCCCGCTGGTCAGCGGTCGTAAACCCTACCGGCCCGTAGTTACTTATCTCGGTATGGCTCCCCACCCATCGACCCTGGCCCTACGCCCCCGGGGTGACTTACTTGTTATAGCTAACTAAGTAAACACTATGCTCCACTGGGATCCGGGGATCCATATTAAATTCTGGGTTTCCTACAATAAACCATATTGGCTCATATCCCATACTTTCATAATAATAACAACATAATTTGGATAACATAACTAGATATGTAAGTAATAGTTTATTTCAAAGCAACAATGAGCCCGAGGCCCTCGTGTTGAAAAAATGCAATACACATAATGACATGTGGCGGGTTCATACAATAGTACACTGGAACGTCATTCAGGTTCTCTCATCTTGCTGGCCAGATAAACATATTCAGACAATCTGTTCTGTAATTTCGTGCTCTGTGACATAACTAGTGCTAAAAATTTATCTTTATTTGGTAGTCTCCAATAATACGGTGGGATTAAGCTCTCTCTGAGATTATCATGCAAGCGACATACAAGAACAAAGTGGACTTCGTCATCTAACAACCCGCACTCGCTACACAACCTCTCTTCCACGGGCAGTGGCTTTGGCTTGTGCCATCTCCCAGTTTCAATGCGGAGGCGGTGGCTAAAGGTTCGGAGCTTAATTAAGGAATACATAAATCTGTTCTTTTCCACATTAGCAAAGTATGAAGGAAGCATGGGCAAAACACTATATTGTAAATATTGCGTACCACGAGAGGTTTCCGATAGCTCGGCTTGTACCGTTTGAAAATAACAATCCTTCGCCCGCTGCTTAAAGAGGTACATGAACGCCTGGATATCTCCAACGGACTGCCAGAGCCAGACATCCCCCATCCCCAGCGACATTAGCGAATCACGTACCAGCAACGCCCAGTTACGTCGTCATAACTCTAAATCTTCCAACAGCACCTTATACAATCGCTTAACATACCGTGAATCATTCAAATGTATAACCTTTACCCAGTAATTGATTATTTTTACCAACCTCTGAGTTTTCATGTCTAATCTGCCGAGTTCACTCCTAGCTATATGGTTTGGGGTACTGGTTTTAACCTTCAAAGATTTTTTCAAGTATTTAGTATGAATTCGTTCGATTGTCTGGCCAGTATGGAAACCCCAAACTTCTGCACCGTAATTCAATATTGGGCTTATCAATTTGTCAAATAACTCCATACGATGGGTAGGACGGAGAGAGTGAAATTTACAGACATATTTCTCCATCTGGAATAAAGCCTTCGTAGCTTGATCAGCCAAAGTTTTCTGCGTTTGGTAAAATTTGCCAGAAGAGGACAATACAACGCCTAAATAACAGAAAGTGTTAACTATGTCGATTTCTTCCCCGTTGTGATAAAACCTGAGGCTTTTACGTAGACTTCCTCCTTTGTGAAAAATCATCACTTTGCTTTTGCCACTGTTCACTACTAATTTCCACTCGTCACAATATCGTTTTAAGGCATCTAATGACTTCTGTAGCTCTTCCTCAGATTCGCAGACTAAGACAGCATCATCAGCGTACAGCAATAAAAATAACTTCGTTTGTCCTATGGAGATTCCTTCTACCCCTTGTCTCCTAATATATTCCTCCATGTCATTTATATACATAGAAAACAAGAAGGGCGACAGTGTCTCGCCTTGCCGAACTCCAATAGCGGAGTCGAAGCTTTCGGAGGTCGTGCCATCACAATGTAAAACTTTGCACTTGACCTGTTCGTACATATTCTGTATAACCTTCAAAAGCTGTCCCCTTAATCCATTTTTGATTAACTTAAACCACAGACACTTCCTATTTACTCCATCAAAGGCTCTTCTGAAATCGATAAAAGCACAATATAGACGACGCCCCTGTTCTAAAGCATGAGACACAAGACTTTGAAGTACAAATATCTGATCGACAGTACTGTATGTTTTACGGAAACCTGCCTGTGCTTCCAACAGGATACCGTATTCATCAGCCCAGTTATCTAGACGATTATTAATAACTCGTGTAAACAGCTTGCCCAGTGAGCTCAATAGTGTGATACCTCTGTAGTTGCTAGCCATGTCGATATCTCCCTTCTTATATAGCGGTATAATTAAACCTTCCGACCAAACACTAGGGAAGCAACCTTTCATCAAGAGATGGTTAAAAAGTTTCGTTATGGGGATGACAAGTATATCAATTCCGTGTATAATAAACTCGTTGATAATCATGTCACATCCTGGAGTCTTGTTGAGTTTTAATTGTGAGACCGCGTTACGGATATCTTCATACACAAACTCAGTGCTAAGCTCTAAATATATTTCGTCAACATCGCCATCTACAAGGCTCGCTACTGACTCGTCAACGTCATCCACATCATAATCCGGGGTATTTAAGCCCTTAAAATATTCATAAAAGACGTGCGAAGAAATGTTATTCTTACGCCGCGATTTCACTCCTTTTAATAACTTCCAATATAGTTTGGCGTTCTTATACCGTGCTTGAAGTAGGGCATGTGTATCTTTCTTCTCTCGTTCCCACTTATGTGATCGGACTGCTTCCTTAAAGGCCTTTCTAGCTGCTATCATATCACATCTATCCTGATCAGATCCGCGCTTTCTATATAAATTCAGACACCTCATGAAGCTGTTTCGCTTTTGTTCAACAGTAGCGCTGTAGCATGCTGGTCTAAGCTTTCGCGTGTTGCTTTTCGTGCTTTTGGTTCCCGTCAGGAAAAGAGGTTTAGCAACATCGTTAATAACGTCGGTGAGATTGCGTATCTTATCCTCAATCGTTTCTGCGCTGTTACAAGAGCCAATGTCTGATACAATTTGTTCAATGGTGGGCAATTTATCATTTAGCGACGCCACGTATACATCTCTCTTCTCCTGTTTCCAAACAAATTTAGGGCTACATGTATTCACAGGGTTCTTAGCAACATATCTGGCGTTTAACACACATTTCAGCGCGTTATGATCTGACACTTCTTGCGCAATATCACACACTTTAAAGTTAACCAAATCCTTAAACAGGTGTGGGGAACATATAATATAATCGACGACACTGCTACCTCGGCTAGAGTGAAAAGTGTACTCACCAACCCCTTTATCTTCACCTATTCTTCCATTAACAATGCGAAGATGACAAGCTTTACACAAATCTAATAGCTTCGTGCCATTTGGCGTTACCGTCTTGTCTCTAGAACATCTAGTTTCAAACGTTTCGTCTGTTTCATATACATCCGGCACTGGTACATATATATCGTTATCATTGTCCACATAATCGTGAACCACACCTGTCCTGGAGTTAAAGTCACCAACCAACATATAATCCACTTCCCCCAGTGAGGACTCAAAGAGGGCAATATCGTCGGTTACCTGGCTCAGAGCATCAAAATCAGACACTTCCTTCCTGGATGAACCATCGGGCACAACATAGCATAAACACAACATAATATCCCTCTGCCGACCGAAAAATGAACCTTTTAGTTTAAGCCAAACCCAATCATCGTCATAGTTTTTAACAAACTCAATACCTCTACTTAACTCCGTCTTAAAGTACACAACAAGCCCCCCAGAGTCTCTCTTGGCTCTTCTTCGTCTCCGACGGTGAAACGCGATGTTTTCATACCCGGTTAAATCATAATTCAAAGTAGAGTTTAACCAGCTTTCACAAATACAAATGATGTCATGTTTGAACAACATTTCCCTGACATCTGTTAAATCCAACTTAGATACCCCCTTGCTTATTATTCCTTGTGCATTCCATGAGCAGACAGATATACACGAGAGCCTCCGGCTGTCCTAGGCATCTCCGCTGGCGTTCGCTGCAATTCTGGCTCTCCGCTGATGCCACCTGGGGAACTTATCCTCCGCCGTCTCCCCGTTAACGACCAGTCGTGGTCAATATGTCAATACACCACGCGGGAATGATACCCAACCCCCCCCCCCCCATCCCCGCCCCAACGATTTGGTCTTCGACAAATGCATGCCCGCGTCGATCCACTTGGTTTACAATATTTCCACCACTTAGGTTTGTGTATATAGTTAAGCCCTCTTATGCGTCTGGGGTTCTATTTCGCTTTTTGATTTAAAATGTACGTGTGCCATGTGATTTCATGTCCACTTACAGCCCAGCAATGTATTGCATCACAATACGATGTCTCTTCTGAATCGATAATCAGAACCCGGCTACATATATACAGGCACCAACCCAGGATTGTAAGTTATGAAAACTATCGACCAAGAGCATTTTGTCATTGAAAACGACGAATAAAGGCATCCTCCTTCAAAACATGCGGGGCAGGGGGAGGGGGGGGGGGTCTTGTTTAACAGGTATATTTTAAGGGGTATATCTCTTAACCTTAAGGGGCCGTCTAGCCGTGATAATGAGCCATTGAAGTTTTGGTTTTACAACGGCAAGTTATTAAGTAGTGCGAAGACTGCTGCGAGCACATCACACGATAAATACATGGCTCTCAGTTGGCATCCGCGCTCGTACCAGACGAGTGAGAGAGAATAATCATTTATTTCGACCAGGAAAACAACAATACAATAGAACATACAGCAAAAACAAACAAAATACAATCCCTGGTCGAAGAGACCACCATTATGACATAGTCGCTGGCATGGTGGCCACCTCAAAAGAAAGCAAAAAAAAAAAAAAAAAAAAAAAAAAAGCGGAGAAACAATACTTTTATAAACAATACAATTATCGATAGACACCGTTAGAATTCAATAGAACATATGATATAAAAATAATAATTTGGGGGATTAAATAGAACATAATATCTCTATAATTCTTTGCGGCAGACATAACAATTAACTTTGAAACAGTCATCACAGTACCTGTCAATAAGTATATTTTTTATATATGTAGAGTAGCCCGCTATTGAATGGGTAAATATCTTCGTTATAGTTATAAAGTGAGGGATATACCAGCGCGTACCGAAACACCAACCGGCATGCATTATATAGCCTCAGACGTGTCAGTGTGAGAAATGACACTGACTTGAAACATTAGTGTATCTCTACTCCAGACCATATACTATCTAGTCTTAGACCATAATGTTGAGCATTATTACTGACAGAAGTCTTTAGACTTCTGTCAGTATACTACTCAGCTCGGTTTGTAAATTTGTTTGTATGTTTGTTTGTCAGCTTGTTATCGTATTGCTTTATTACCAACGACATAATTATGCGCAAAAGATAACTTTGGGCGATACAACTAACAACCTACAGATATAAATGTCACTAGCCCAGTGCCTGGGCCCCCGCGTGGGACCTGCTTCGAATGGACTTTCTGGAGTTTCAGTGTTACAGATGTGCGCATGCGTGCCCACGAATACCCGCAGCTCGCAGCGCCCTCTGTTGTCTATTCGAAGTTAGCTTGTTTCACTTGGAGTTTGATCGTCTGGTTCGGCAAAGGGTGTTCGCTTGGAAAACGACGTTATGATTTGCACGTCGCTCATTCATTCGGCGTTTGACTACTTCGTGTGGCATGCGATGACTGTATGATTTGGGTTAGCGTGAAATGGTTTGGGAACCGTATTGTAGGATATGGTTTTCCCTCGTTGGTTTGAAAGTAGCTTCGATTGATTGGCAATTCGATCATTGTTCAAATGGAAGTAGATTAGATGACTTGTAGTCTTACTTCTCCAATTCATCGTTGACTCGTCCGTTACTTTATTGTACACTTTGAATGGTAAATGATGTCTGTTTCATTTGAAGTTACCATACTTGGTCCCGAAATAGTATGTTTGGTCCCGAAATAGTATGTTTGGTTCCGAAATAGTATGTTTGGCTTGGTGATTGTTGTCTGTTTGATTTGAAATTTCATTAAGTCAGTGCGTGTTTGTATTTTTGGCGGTCACGGCGGCCCATAATATCTGGCACCCAGCTCTCACAACATCTTCTCAGCTTGTCACCTTGGCACACAGCCGCACAATATACACAACCTGGCACACAGCCTCACAATATCATGGCACATAGCCTCACAATATCATGGCACACAGCCTAACAAAGCGCTGGCACACAGCCTAATAACGCTCTGGCACACAGCCTAACAAAGCGCTGGCACACAGCCTAACAACGCTCTGGCACACAGCCTCACCACAGTAACCTCATCTGTCATCTGACTCTGTTTAGCTCTATACTGCGGTTCTATATATACCGGCTACTGCCACTCCCATCTCTACTGCAATTAACCAAAGACACTAAAATTAACTCGTACACAGTCACGCAATTAGACCTTCCCAGATGCTGACATCTAGAACGCTCACACAACTTAATTACTCGGCCAACTGTGGCACTCCTTGACACAGGTGAAACCGACATCGATAACTCAAAATCATAACTCATGAATCCGTGACACCCAGTTACGTTGTATTCTTGGTTTGAATTCGTTCCACTCGAATAATATGATTGTATGGGAACCACTGGCTCATTCGAATCCAAGCAACATTTAAATATTTAAATACTTAAATATTTAAATATTTATAAATGTTGCCCCAAACGCGCAAATAGTGAAATATTTATAAATCATTGTTTCAAATGCGCATTCTACGCGTGTTACTTTTCGTCATGTAAAGATGCATACTTCACCTGACGTGTTGACATTAGACAGAAGCTTAAAGGGAACATAGTTGCTGAAATTCTTATGCCGATTACGAAATATCAGAATAGATCTAAATGTTGCAATAGTGGGCCATAGCCTGCTTGAATTATTATTTAGGCCATGAAATATAACATAATACATGTTGTAAGGGTCGGCCATAGGTTACTTGAATTATTATTTAGGCCACGAAATCTGATTTAGACCACGAAATAGAAATGAATATATATTACAATAGTCGGCCATAGGCTACTTGCATCATTATTTAGATCACGAAATACAAAAGAATACATGTTGCAATAGTCAGCCATAGGTTACTTGAATTATTTTTTTCAACACGAAATAGCAGAACACATGCTAAAGTGGTTGGCCATAGTTCACTTGAATTATTATTTACACCACGAAATAGCAGAACACAAGTTGCGATGGTCGGCAATAGCCTACTTGAATTATTCTTTACACCGCGAGATATAAAAGAACACACGTTGCAATGGTCGGCCATAGCCTCAACCACATTTGACTCCGCCGGTGACGGGCGCATGATGATAAGCGGTCAGTTGGCGCTTGGGCAAAACAATAACATCGCAGAACGCGAATAATTATGTTTGGGGGTCTACGCGTAGAGTGGTGTATGGGGGCGGGGGGGGGGGGGGGGTGCGGAGGTGCGGAGGCGCACAAGTAAGCGGTCTGATAAAAAACGCACAATTGGAGCTGACGACCATGAGCGACCGACAAAAGTAGGTGGGGTGATCCCCCCTCCCTATCCCTGCTACCTGACTACGCATTGCAATTACATGTATTTCATGAAAATATATATTTCTTCAATTGTGAAAGTTCTTTTGTAATTAGATTTAATACATATGTACCAACACAGTTTTATTTCCCATTTCACTATCAGTATATGTCTATGGTTCATGTATATTGACCGGGGCGTGTGCAGGATTAATCCTTGAAAGGGGGGAGGGGCAATAAATTGTTCTACATCGGGGGGGGGGGGCGGGTACAGGAATTGAAGGAATTGAAGGGGTGAGGTCCATTGAAACTTGCGACCGGGAGTGGGGGGGGGGGGGGGTTCACGCCGCAAACAGCGTTCTTCCTCATACAGGGGGGGGGGGGAGGGGGCACTGAAGACTTGCGCCCAGGGATCGAGGGGCTCTGACCAAAATTACGCGCATGTTACGTAGGCCTACTGCGCACTTCATAATCGTTGATAAGAAAGAACACATAGACTACGAAGCTTGATGCATTGTAATATTTAAGGAGAGGGTAGCGGGCATATAATTTAAAAAGGGGGGGGTGCAGATAATTTGAAAAGAGGGGGCACAGATATACTGTAGGATTTGAAAGGGGGGGCGTAGCCCTCTGCCCCCCCCCTCCCCCCATGGACACGCCCATGATTGGGATATGTATGCCTGTGCGAACCCCCGGCGGACACCACTCTACAGCATTCAGGCCGGGCATCCAGGGTCGCATCCAGGCCGCAAATCCCCGTCCTTTTCAAGTTGGCGATAAAAAACCGAAAACGCCACAACAAATAACGTTACATAAGATGAGCAAATACATCTAACTATCTATACATAGCTACATATACATATCAGTTACACGCCCTTCAATGCCCATCGAAAACATACGAACAGCGCTTGACAGCGCACATTCATCAGAGTACATCTCTACTCGACAGACAGCCACAGCCATCAGAGTACATCTCTACTCGACAGACAGCCACAGCCACCAGAGTACATCTCGACTCGACACAGCCACAGCCATCAGAGTACATCTCGACTCGACAGACAGCCACAGCCATCAGAGTACATCTCGACTCGAGAGACAACCACAGCCATCAGAGAACATATCGACTCGACAGACAGCCACAGCCATCAGACTACATCTCGACTCGACAGACAGCCACAGCCATCAGAGTACATCTCGACTCGACAGACAGCCACAGCCATCAGAGTACATCTCGACTCGACAGCCATAGCCATCAGAGTACATCTCGAATCGACAGACAGCCACAGCCATCAGAGTACATCTCGAATCGACAGACAGCCACAGCCATCAGAGTACATCTCTACTCGACAGACAGCCACAGCCACCAGAGTACACCTCGACTCGACACAGACACAGCCATCAGAGTACATCTCGACTCGACAGACAGCCACAGCCATCAGAGTACATCTCTACTCGACAGACAGCCACAGCCACCAGAGTAGATCTCGACTCGACACAACCACAGCCATCAGAGTACATCTCGACTCGACAGACAGCCACAGCCATCAGACTACATCTCCACTCGACAGACAGCCGCAGCCATCAGAGTACATCTCCACTCGACAGACAGCCACAGCCATCAGAGTACATCTCGACTCGACAGACAGCCGTGAAACATAAAACTGTTTATGCCGAGAAATGTCGACCGAAGCTGACGTCACATCTGACAAAGGCGCACCCTTGTGTCAGCTCCTTGCGGCCGCGCAGAAGAGTGATATCCAGAATGATCTAATATACATTCAGTACATTGTGTGTTACATCATCCGCACGTCCTGGCAACCATTCGGCGCAATATATACAGGTTAGGAGAAGTGGGGCTGGTGGGGAGGGGGGGGGCGGGGGGGTATGTATACGAGCTCAGATGAAGATAATAACTTAAATTAAAAACAAAACACATAGAACCGTTGCTCCCGTCATTATCAATCACATGCCACCATTTTACATATGTGTTCGTCGACAGAAACAAACGAACACAACTGACCTTTGCTCACTTTGTGCGTGTATATTTTTTGAAATAGAGATGATGTAATTGGGTTCTTATTGCATAATCATGCGTAACTATATACTCTGCCATTATACTGGCAAAGAAGTGCTTCAACTCATGTGAGAAGGAGTCGCTTTCTGGTGTATTACGTCATTAAAGTGTGGGCATTAGGGACGGATCATTTGGTAGACAGGCATGAGAAGGGGCGGGGGGTGGGGGTATGTTTTTGTGGGAAAAAAACATTGGATCTGAATTTTGTTGCAATTTTTTTTCCTTTGCCCCTTACAAAAACAAAAAACACCTCTACTTCTTTTCTTTTTTTAAAAGGCCCTCGTATTATATACTATATACGTATGTGTATCCCTCTCTCCCCGTTCTTTGAGGGTTGTAAGCCTATTATACATCTAACCGAAGTCAAAGCGCGGATGCTGTCCGACACAGGAACGACATGTGTTCGTCTATAAATTGCGGCGAGCAGTCAGCCATAAAGATGTCACCCGCTACTGCTAAGCTGGTATCGTCGCTTCAACTGCGTAAATAAATGTGGGTGTGATTGAACCCTGGAGCCAGGCAACGACCGACAAAGAGCGGATCTAGGAATTTGCAATGGGGGGGTGCTCTCTGAAAACTTGCGACCGGGGGGTGCTCTCTGAAAACTGGCGACCGGGAGGGAGGGGGGGGGGGGGTGCTCGGAGAACCCGGCTGTTAGAGTGTATGTTCAAGTTCCCAAGAGGAGTGGTGCAACCCTCTACCCCCCCACCCCCCCCCCCCCCCTAGATCCGCCCCTGACCGATGATGGTCTCATACCAAACCCATCATCATCGAATGCACTCGATTTCATGTACAACCATCCTTCTAATATTATAGCGAATGCTTTATCCAGGCAATGATGATATGGGTAAGAGGAATGCAAGGATAGTGTAGACTATTATACACTTTCCTCGAGAAAATTATAAAATATTATACACAGTATAGTAAGTCTGAGCTACAAAATATATTCCCACTAGGTAAAATCAATAAGTAATAAGCAAATTTACCCCTCCCGCACCTCGAGATCGTACCCAATTCTACTTACTAACATCTTCCAGGTTACAGCCATTACATGTTATATAGCTTCATGTCATCGAAGTTGAAGTTTGTTTCTATAACATTTAGGTCTTGCTTTGTTTCATACAAAAGCAGAATAAACCATTAAATTCGATAAATAGGCTAACAAGTACTGTGATAGTTCTTATACTGTGGGATCGGCGTTATTAGCCTCACCCCATGGTGCAAAACCAGTCACTGCCAGTTTGTCAACAAACAACTGTAGCAGGCTGAGATAGTGATAGCCGTGGGTGAAAAATCAACACCTCTCACGAAAGAAAAGAACACGATTGATGATTTATTAATTACACCTATTAAACCTACAGTCAATAAGTACTAAATCAGTGACGTTGATGCTCTGCCGGCTCCACGTTTTTTTACGTGATTTCCTCTTCATCTCGTCTCATCTCATGGTGCGTCAGACCTGTGCAGCACTGGGCGGGTGGGGGGCAGGGGCGGTGGGGGCGGGGGTTACACTGAGGGGCGGCGTAGGTCAGTGGCGGGCGGTGAACAGAGGGGTGGCGGGGTCACCTTTACCAATGTTTAGGGACGATGACCGGAGGGTCACAGGGTGCGCGATCGAGAAGCCGGAAACGGGGTAGCCACACAACACCGCCACCAGCGCCACCAGCGCCACTCCTGTGGTGGGTACGTCGCCGTGGGTTCATTAAATAAACCCCGAGGCCTATTGAGAGAGATTATGCACCACCATCCACACCAGCTCTACATATATACATACACTTCAGGCCGCGACTCTAACCCTCGCACCTCCACATACTTACACACACTTCAGTCGGCGAATCTAACCCTGACACCATGCGATGTACGAAGCATTCAGGGCTCTCACACCACCCCCAACCGGACTCTACACCGCTCCTCCATATACCACCCCCACCCTGCAACGACACACACAGGCCCCCTATCCAGGTACACCATATCCCTCACCCCAGATACACACATACCCTCCCCCGATACACACAGACCTCCCTCCCCCGATACACAGACCCCCTCCCCCGATACACACAGACCCCCTCCCCCGATACACACAGACCCCCTCCCCCGATACACACAGACCCCCTCCCCCGATACACACAGACCCCCTCCCCCGATACACACAGACCCCCTCCCCCGATACACACAGACCCCCCCCCCCCGATACACACAGACCCCCCCCCGCGATACAAACAGACCCCCTCCCCCGATACACACAGACCCCCTCCCCCGATACACACAGACCCCCCCCCGCGATACAAACAGACCCCCTCCCCCGATACACACAGACCCCCTCCCCGATACACATAGAAATCCCTCCCCCGATACACACAGACCCCCTCCCCTGATACACACAGACCCCCTCCCCCCGATACACACAGACCTCCCTCCCCCGCTACACACAGACCTCCCTCCCCCGATACACCCAGAACCTCTCCCCCGATACACACAGACCCCCTCCCCGATACACACAGAGCCCCTCCCCCGATACACACAGACCTCCCTCCCCATACACACAGACCCCCTCCTCCGCTACACACAGAGCACCTCCCCCGATACACACAGACCCCCTCCCCGAGACACCCAGACTTCCCTCCCCCGATACACACAGACCCCTTCCCCCGATACACACAGACCCCTCCCCCCGATACACACAGACCCCCTCCCCGATACACACAGACCCCCTTCCCCGATACACACCGACCCCCTCCGACCATACCCACAGACCCCTTCCCCTCCTACACACAGACCCCCTCCTTGATACACACAGACCCCCTCACCCGATACACACAGAGCCCCTCCTCCGATACACACAGACCCCCTCCCCCCGATACACACAGACCCCCTCCCCCCGATACACACAGACCCCCCCCCGATACATACTGACCCCCTCCCCCGATATACAGACCCCGCTCCCCGATACACACAGACCCCCTCCCCTGGTACACACAGACCCCCTCCGCCGATACACAGACACCCTCCCCTGATACACACAGACCCCCTCCCCCCCCGATACACACAGACCTCCCTCCCCAGATACACACAGACCCCCTCTCCATACACACAAACCCCCTCCCCCGATACACACAGAGCCCCTCCCCCGATACACACAGAGCCCCTCCTCCGATACAACACAGACCCCCTCCCCCCGATACACACAGACCCCCTCCCCCCGATACACACAGACCCCCTCCCCCCGATACACACAGACCCCCTCCCCCCGATACACACAGACCCCCTCCCCCCGATACACACAGACCTCCTTCCCCCAATACACACAGACCCCCTCCCCATACACACAGACCCCCTCCCCCAATACACACAGACCCCCTCCCCCGACACACACAGACCACCCTCTCCCGATACATAGACCCCCTCCCACGATACACACAGACCCCATCCCTCGATATACACAGAGCCCCTCCTCCGATACAACACAGACCCCCTCCCCCCGATACACACAGACCCCCTCCCACAATAAACACAGACCCTCTCCCCCCATACCCACAGAACTCCTCCCCCGATACACACATACCCCCTCCCCCGACACACACAGACCTTATCCCCTCATACATACAGACCCCCTCCCCCCGATACACACAAACCCCCTCCCCCGATACACATAGACCCCATCCCCCGATACACACAGACCCCCTCCCCCGATACACACAGAGCCCCTCCCCCGATAAACACAGACCCCCTCCCCCGATACACACAGACCTCCTCCCCCGACACACACAGACCTTATCCCCTCATACACACAAACCCAATCCCCCGATACACACAGACCTTATCCCCTCAGACATACAGACCCCCTCCCCCGATACACACAGACCTCCTCCCCCGATACACACAGACCTTATCCCCTCATACACACAAACCCAATCCCCCGATACACACAGACCCCCTTCCCCGATTCCCCCAGGGACCCTCCCCGATACCCACAGACCCCCTTCCCCGATTGAGGGGGGTTGCTGGACGTCATATTCATTTTAAATGACATATATGAGTGTTGCCTATTACACGACCAGTCCTCTTCTCTACCCCCTTTTCACCCAAACCCCGTTCCTCCAACACCGCCAGCATACAGCCTCCCCCTCCCAAGATACAAACTTCCCTCTCAGTCCAGAACCCCTTCATCTTGTGGTCTCTCCGATACACCCAGGGTTCATTCCCCTAATAGACCGCCAGTGAGCAGGTGAGCCAACCAACAGGTGCGCGTTCCATCAGACCTGCCTCCGTTGCGCCAGTGGGATGCCGACAGGTCTGGCAGGCGCGCTCTCAATGGCGGAGCATTATCAACCTCACGCCACAACGTGCTTCGTGGGTCCCTCGCGCCGCTTACCTGGAGTTAAATAACTCATTTTCACCTGTGCTGTTTTCATTGCAGTCCTTGACAACCATGGCCTTGGAAGGCATTAACATACAAGCGTCATGCCCAATAATGAAGTGAATCCGCAGGGCGTACCGTGACCCTGGTGGGGGGTACTGTTGAGTGGTAAGTTATAATTGGCGAAACATGGCGGTTCACTTGGGGAAGGGACCGTTTGTCGTGGGTATTTTTACACTGTTCTTTTTTCTCCGGCTGGATGATGGGGGAGGGGAAGGAGCAAGGGCGGATCCAGGGTTGGGGGGGGGGTCCAGGGGGTCCGGACCTCCCCTTTTTGAGGTAGAATATCGTTTTTCAATGCAAAATTTAGGCAGACATCTGAAGCGTAGACCCCCCCCCCTTGTTAGGAAGAACGCTATCTGAGGCGGCGTAGACCGCCCCCCCCCACCAGGTCGCAAGTTTTCAGTGGACCTCCTCCCCCAGTTATCACAAACTTTTTTGTTTAGAGCCCCCCCCCGGTCGCAAGTTTGGACCCCGCCCCATTTTTCAAATTCCTGGATCCGCCCCTGGGGGAGAGGGGAGAGTGAGCTAAAAAAAGTGAGCTGTGTGAGGATGGGAGGGGGGGGGGGGCGAGGGGGAGCGGCAGAGGCGCAGATCCAAGAAGTTGAAAACGGAGGAGAGGGTAGAGAGTAGAGAGAAAGTGGCGGACGACCACTTAGCTACTCTCGAAATTCAATATTTAATCTAAAAACCCTCTAAAACCACTCGTGACCCCAGTTGGGGTCAACCGTGAGGTGCGCGGTGACGTGGGGCAGAGGTTATGTGAGGAACGAGCTCCCTCTGCCGGGAGAGTGTCAATGCACCTGTGCAAGGTTATCACATAATCACATAAGCGATGCTAATTGGAATATTGGTTACTTCCTGTTCAGGGACCAAGTGATTGGACCACTGAAAGCACATGTTTTCATAGGAATTTCTGGTGACAGACTGGATTATTTTTGCCTTTCAAGAAAGTTTACTTATGTGATTAGTCATCATTTGTCAGGAAGTGGTAGAAAAGGTATTAGTGTATGTTTTTGTTGGAAAGCGTTTCCCTTGGCATTAGAAGAATGAGTTACACCTGGTCAAATTCGAACAACACTGAAATGGGGTTGTTCCAGACCATAGAATGCGACTAGGCTGTGCCTCAGCTCACAAACAGCCTAGGGTACTAGGCTAGGGTTCCAGTAACCTAAGTATACATGAAGGAGGGATGTGGGGGGTGGGGGGGGGGCGCAGTCCTACATATTATTTGGCGCACAGTTACCATCCTCACTCAAAATAGGGGGGGGGGGTCCATAGCTCCTAGAGCCCCCCTCCCCCACCAGGATCCACGCCTGGAGTGCTGTGGCGATCCGGAGAATGTGTTTGATTCGACATGAGGTATGCAAGACGCTGCTATGACAATACCACGGGCCCCACAGTCACTATAATACGCTAAGTAGCTAGAAACATAGAAAAGATACTGTCCTGACACACCGTCCTTGTCTGCTTGCCCCAGTCGTTTGGCCGCACGGCTACACTATAAAAAATCGGCTTTGTGTGTGTTAGGCCAGGCGAGGCGCCCTAGCTAGCTCTAGCTCAGCCAATGCGGCGCGCGCTCGGGCCCGGGACGCCGACGGCGGTTTGAATTCAAACCCCGCAACGCCGCTATTTGTTATGATACGTCAGCGTTCGAGGCGCTCATGTGACCACCCACTCGGGGGTAATCACGACCCACTACCCCCCTGAGCCTCAGTTCCGCCGCTCTCGTGCCTTTCGTTTACACGGGTTCTGCGGGCTTCCATATGATCACAGTTTAAATACCCATCCTAGCTGGTGGCTGTATTTCCTGAGTGACCATGGGATAGATATCTTCAGTGTCATCAAAGCCGATGGACTGTATACATGTCACATGCAAGTGACGTATGTATTGGTGCTGATTCATTGCAGTATAATTCCTTGTAACTGAAACAACCAACGTTCGTGGATAAGCTTGTTGAGAGAGAAATACGAAAGGTAGAGTGTGTAAAGCAAGCGAGAGTGAGGTGAAGGAAGGAAAAGTGAATCGACAAACTCAGACAACTCGTTATCTCACTCCGATAACGCGGACCCGTGACTTTGTGTCAAAGGTCACCGAGGACCAGTGACATATCAGCAGGACTCGTAATCAAGGTCTCGATCATCTGATTCTCCACTCGCAGCATGAAGTGGGCAGCGGGTAAGTGTCTCTCGAACTCACACACGTACGTCGCCCGCCTGTCTTACGTGGGTTTTCCTGTAAACTGGCGTCACCCACCCACCGTGTTATTGATGTATACGGTATATATATGATAGATAGATGCGAAAAGATGATGCAGTGCGCTGTCTGTCTGCGTGGGTTGTCTCGTTGCTAAACAAACTCCTTCATTAGATAGGTCTAGCCCTGTTGCATGCCCCTCCCTGGCTTCTAGGTGCGAGGTCGAGAGAGCCATGTGTCAAGGCTAAGATAGGTCTACCTATAGGCCTAGGATAGACCTATGGATACATCTACAGATCGGGTTGATAGCTACTCAGGTAGGTTCTTTGTCGGTCGAGAGAGGTCTCATTACCACCGGTTTCACCGGACTAATGTACATGTTGACGTCAGCCGTACGTACATGCTGTGTCCTGTTCTAGACTAGTCGCGCGGTCGTGCGTGAACAACTGACGGCAGCGGTAAGTCAGTATAACGGAGCGAAAAACCACTCTGATTTCGATATAAGGTTTGACACACGCGCACCTGACTAAACATTTCAATGAGACACCAGTAGTTTCCTTGTGCAGAGCGTACTTATCCGGGTTTCTATATTTGCATCTCAACGCGCGGGACTCCCCGCTGCGTCTGATTGTATTCGACTACATACTCAGATATCACACCTCTTTTTACCGCACCCGGTGGTTACTTAACCAGACGCAAAGTTTGCGCAACTCAGTTCAAAGGGACGGCACAACACTCATTGCGTGGTATAACGACATGTCATGTACTGGTGTTACTGTTGACCGTGTTACAGTCCGGATGCAGCACATTGCCTTGTCACACACACCGCTCATTGGACATATATATACATATATATGATAGAGGGAAAAATGTGCTCGTTGGACATAAAAATATTGTGACAAATTTAACAACGAGCCAGGCGAGTTTTTTTGTGTATATTTAGCCATGTGGCGAGTGGCACTTTCGCTGTCAAAGCGGAACAACGATTATACAGGAGACTGTCAGACTAGACGGTGATCCGACACCCCGACTACATAGCCAGCCGCTATACCTCGGCGGTAGCTGAGCCTGCCTGTACCGCCCGCCTGGATCAAGCCACAACGTGTCAGCCGGTGCTGGCTGGGCACCCAGCCATCGGCAGGTTGTTAGGTCAGCAGCGGGACACGCACTGTCGAGAGACCGAGATTAACTATATCTGTGTCAGTTGGTCTGACCCAGCAAGCCGGCAGCGGGCATGCAGTAGTTTTGTGATAATACCGCACCCAGTGGATCCAGTATTGTCAATGAGTGTCTCTATCTTTGCAGCACCAGGAATGGCCATGAGGGCGAAAAGCATGGTGAGTAACCATAAACTATTGTTACAGTAATGCTATTTGACGATTGCATTCTAACAGAGGTGTAATGTAACCTTGGTAACGCCCGTCCCCCCGCCCCCCCTCGCCTCTACACCCCAGTTTTTTTGGACAAGTCATGGATCCTATATCGTTGCTTGGAGTCCCAGCCATGATATGGGTCGCCCGACCCCACCCCATGCCCTTTCGCGGCATCTGTTGTGTATCCTCCTCTCGGAACCCACCCCATGTATCACTTATGTCAGCCTACCCCTCCCCCCCCGCCCCCCCCCCCCCTTGTCCAAGGCAGGTTCCTGGAGCCGCCCGTGCCAAATCCTCCATCTAGCAACAATAACGCCCTAACGCTAATACGGCTCAGGCTAGGGTTGCCCCCCCCCACCTCCTCCCTGCCATGGATAAGCCACGCCTCGCAGACTCATATGGGTTAGCATGACGATGACTCACATGTAAGCAATACATGTATTGTTCAATACTATTTTGATCAACGCCTCATTTTGCAAAACTGTTATAACGTGGTTGTTTTCCTTATAAAATGAAATAGATTAGCCGACAACACCATGTTTACATTTATTGGGTCCATTATAGGTTATGGAGCCATTTTCTAATACAGAACATAACGACTTAATACCAAAACTGCAAACTTCCCTCTACGGCAAATCCGACCCACGGTGCCAAACTCAACCAGCACCCACTACCAGCCACTAAATGTACAAGCGCTGTAGACGAGCCACTGCGCAAGGGTCTTCTCTAGTCTAACCTTTGGCGGCCTCCTTTAGCTTTCGAGCCTGCCCGCACGGCCATTTTCTGCTTTGCGTAATCGTTACTTCCCGTAACCATTCGAACACACACAATTTAAGCTTTAAGATCAGAGATCGGACGAACATAACACTACCCGGCATCGACTCCCCATAAGAGTCTACGCGTAGGCCGATCGTCACCTGTGACACGTACGAAACTAAAGGTTCGCGGATGTCTTAACTGTTTTCGTGATCGATCGACGTTCAAAGTTTACCATCACACCTGAGATTGAGAAATACACTGACGTACATAGGCCCATATATATATACTGAAGCTAAAAGCATCACTAGCTTATGGACCAGGCCTAATATATGATAGTCAGATCCCCGGGAGTCAGATTCCAAATAGATAAGGAGACCAAGAACAAGATACAAGGGGTATGGGTTGATATCAATGGATCTAATGCTAATTAACATACGTAATATCTAAATTAATACCAATGAAAATAGTGCAGAGTGTATAGATTGATACCAATGGCAGTTGTGCCAACAAAAGATACATGGTGCATAGATTACCAGAAGAAACCCACAAAAGTATTGCCAATAAAAAGATGAGGGTTGTACTTGGTAAAGTAAAGTCAAAGTACTTATTGTGCAGATTGCTATTAACATAAATAGTGCCGACAAAAAGATAAGAAGTGTGTCAATGTTAGTAAGCCATTGATTTGCGGTGCAAATGTTAGTTACCTGCAGGTGCCTCGCTGATAGCATGAGTACGATCCGGTTCCTATCATTCTGTGATCTGTGAATCATCGGGATGGGCAAGGGGTGGGGAGTGGGGGGTTGGGGGGAGAGGGGGGGGGGGGTGGGGGGTGCGCTCGATACAACTAGTTCATCGGGAACTGTTAGGGCGTTCGATCTACATGAAAACGAAGCCGTTTTGAATCTGGTTTCCACGGTTTGCCCACCTAAAAGCGAACGCCGCATGTTCGTTTCTTTTGTTTATTTCGTACAGTTTCTTAAGCAATGGCATGGGTCATGGCCATTTGCGATTGGACTCTTCGTTTATAAATAACCTTCATACTTCCAGGGGCCGGCGCGATAGCTCAGTGGGTTAGAGCGCTCGCATTGAGTGCTCTGGCCACCTGATAGCCTAACGGCACGTGGATCGGTGGTTCGCGCCCCGCTGTGGTCATGTTTGTGTGGTCGCAGGATAAAGATCCCATGTCTTTCTTAGCAAAGAGTAGGGGGTTACTCCCGGGGACATGGCTCCACTCTCCCTTCCTTCTCCCATTGACACTATATAACCAAGAGTGGTTAAAGCGTCCTGAATAACCAACCAACCTCCATACTTCAAGAATGGTTTGATTATTACATGTATGCTTAATTGCGGTGATGATCGTCACACCTGCTCTCATGCTCTCATGTCGAACAATCAGTTAGGCAAACCGGTTTTGGTTTTCTCTTGTCGAACAATCAGTTAGACAAACCGGTTTTGGTTTTCTCATGTCAAACAATCAGTTAGGCAAACCGGTTTTGGTTTCATGAAAATCGAACACGATCCACGCTTTGATATGTAGGCCTAGCGCACGCCGTTGTTATTGCTGAGGCCTCGCAATCTACATTGCTCCTAACATGGACAATGCAATAATTGTTTGAAGTTTTTGCTTCACGATGTCGAGCAGAGGAGTCATTTTCTGAAGTGATATCTTATGTATCTCACGTCATATCTGTTGTTGCAAACCGCATCGCACCACTCTCGTCTTCTTCCTATTAATTACATCTTACATTATTTCCCATTCAGGTATATCCAACACTATTCTGTACGTGCTGGAGGTAGGATAATGTGTATATCCTAACCTTCCGCTACTTATGATCTGTTACACGGCAGCGGTATAGATCTGGCGTATGAATACACCGACGACTAAAGGTACCAATGGGAGTATCCCATAATGAACGAGATGTCACATGTATTTGTATAGGAAAGCCATCTCTTTTTGCTAAATGACTTAGTTGCAACATTATCAACAAACCTCACATATTCATGTAATTCTCAATGTGACCGGAAATTATGATTCTGATCACAATATGAAGACACCATAGTGTTGGGGAGTATAACCTCTGTTGCACTGGATTATGGGGGGTGTGTAGTGAAACTTCTATGGTATCCTATTGTACTCGAGCCTCACCCACCTGAGAGGACGCTAATTGCGTTGCAGCAAGATTCGGAACAAAAAAACATTACGTCACACATTGTACAAGCTGCCAAAAACAATTTGTAGGTTACTATAGTGACCCGCTTACTAGCCGGAAACGATAGTGTTTGGCCTTGTCGCTATCAAATAGTATGGAAAGTATGCCAGCCCTTGATAAAAGGCCTTGCTTCCGTTATATCGTGGACACCATTACGCAGTGGTTAGAGACAAAAACGCGGTGCCCGGGACTCGGCGCTTCTCCTTATCAGGAACCGATGCTACACCTGTGTCGAGCGAGACTCTATGTGGATATTGGTCACCACTAACAGCGGATGTTTTTCATTGGGTAGATAAGATGCTTCTTAAAGGTCAACTATGTGGAAACCAGGGCAATATGGTTAATGGGATTAGAGGAAAAAAATGCGAGTGTTTTTGACATGAGTTTGGTGATAGACGAAACGTAGGAAGACTACAAAGGCAAATTGACCTATCCAGAACATATATGTTTTATTCCTCTCCACAGTGCCACTTTGATGGTAAACGTATGTTCCTTCTGCCACGAGGACTTGACATCTATACCATTTTTTGCAACGATCTCCCGGCAGATGGCTTGCCGCTTAAGCTATAGTCCCTCTCCCCCACGTCACATATCACCATCAAAATTATCCTTTATACGAAAATGAATCTAATCCATGATATATTCGCAGTTTGGCATCAAATACACCACGGTTTAGCATTCACTGTGCCGCTGGTACCGCACCCGACGTCTTCATTCGACCTAATTAGATTACATTAGAACCCATGTCACCTTTGAACCATGTTTTATCGGGTTCGATCGAGGTCAAAGGCGTAAAGCGTTTAAACTTTGACCCCTTGTTATTTTGAAATATTTGTTCGCTTTAATCTTCCATTGTGATGTAGGACAACGTGCGGAGGTCATGTGAAGAACGATCTCCCTCTGCTGGCAGAATGCAGGATACCCCCCCCCCTCACCACCCACCCATATATTAATATAACACCATTCCCTAATCAGGTTTTGGTAGACGTCCATAACGTTATGCCATAGTTTTTAACCCGCCATAACCACGAACATGTGTATTTAATCTCATCGCTCAGGGTGTAACGACTGTAAGACAATGTATCCATGCATGACATTGCAATTGCGGACTCTCCCACGGCCAACAGATCCCGAGGCCGGATGAGCTGCGCCAGACCTTCCGAGACGTCGGGATCCCGATCATTCCGGAAGATGATATCCTAGTGAAGAAAGAAATCGGAAGGGGCGGATTTGGAACCGTCGTCCTGGGGAAACTTAAATCTGGTAGGTTCACGCACGTTTTCACTTGATTATGATACTAAAGATATGTTGCTAGGATGGCAAATTGTGTTATAACCCCTTAGCGTTTCTTATGCCCAATCTTCACACAACAAACGTTAATATCATTCGTAATCCCGACGCTTTCAAAAACTTGTTGGAAAAGGTCCCCCTGTAGAGGACGGCTTGCAGGTTTACTAAAATTTACTGGATTTACTCATAATGAGAGAACAAAACAACTATGTCCCAATATAAATATCAAGGCACATTCAGTCATGTGTTCGGGACATAATTTCGAACTAAAATAAATTCGAACTAACGAAAAGTTTCGGGCTTTAAATGGTTGACTGTACCCATGACATTTCTCTCAAACCCCTAGATAACTGTCCTATCGTGGTGAAGCAGATGGTTGGGTACGACAGCGAGGTGACAAAGCTCTTCATCAAGGAGATAAAATTCCTGGGCACCGTACGGCACCCCAACATGGTGCAGCTGAAGGGCGCCTGCATCACACCACTCTGCCCCATCCTCGAATTCGTCGAGTTTGACCTCAACAAGCTGGAGATCCCCGAGCTGAACGGTCTACCACGTGGTCACAACCTGCGGGAATTCCTGGACATTCTCTCGGACAACGAGTTGGTCGAGACGGTCGGGATCCGCTTGGGACTGCTCCATAAAGCCGGCGCGGACGTGGCGAAGGGACTCGCCTTCTTGCACTCCAAGGACATCTGCCACCGGGATATGAAACCCGGAAACGTCCTGGTCGCCAATCAGAGACGCTCCCTGGTCTGCAAGCTGACCGACTTCGGCGAGGCGAGATCCCCGTTGATTCAGACTCAGAGCGACCTTCGTGACGTCACGCAAGACGTCAAGAGAGGCACGACCGTCTTCTGCGCCCCGGAACAGCTCTTGCAAGACCTAGTCCTGGCGGACTTCGAGTCTCTGAAGAAGATCGACGTCTGGGCCTACGGTATGATCCTCTTCTGCATCATGAACCCTGATCTGAAGTACCCGTGGCAGTATGAGATGGGACAGCGCTGCAGCCAGTATCAGATCTTCATCGAAATGAAGGCTCGGCGACTGCCTCGGAATTCTGGCGCCTACAGCGCCCTCCAGGGGCAGATGGGACTGCTGGACATCTACAAGATGTGCTGCTGTTACAACCGCCATGACAGACCCGATATAGACGTCGTCATGGACGCCTTTCACAGGTCAGAACCGCTATACAGTAGTACCATCTTTGTAGCGTGTCCATGCAGGGGAGTTCCGAGTTAATTATAGTTTCCTTGATAATTTGCTGGAAGCAGGGGCGGATCCATGGCCCCGGCCCCCCTGTTAGGGTGAAACCGGCTCCCCCTATCAAGCTTTTCTGAATCCGCCCCTGGGAAGATATAATATTTTACTTGGTAGACCGACTTTTCAAGAGCGCATAGCATGACTATTAAACCGACTGGCAGTCAGAGATGGTCGTGGTACGCCTGCTTTATATCACGTACACATAGTTTGATATTAACGTGAATATGAGCGGTATGATTTCTCTAACATATTTACATACTTTGCTTTGTCTCATGCGTCTACATTAACAGCTTGTGCAGGTAGACCTATTTTGTTTCTCAGTAATATTTTTCATATTCTTGTGGCCTGTGGATTCTCGAAATATTAGTTTTACTTTAAGGTTTTCATGTTTTCAGTCAACTTTTTGAGGGTTACTACCCCCGTAATGAAGTGACGAACAGTGGAGGATCTGGTGACTCTGGATTCGCTTCAAGACCAGGTAACCACCATACAGTAAATCATATCAGACCTGTAATACATATATTACAGTATGTCATATGAGACCTGTCATACATCTATTACATAATATAATGTCACACCTGTAATACATCTGTGACAGTATATCATATCGCACCTGCAATACTTATTAAAGTCAAGACACCGTAGCGTTATGTAACATGCGTTTGTTGGGCTTTAAGTTTAATTATCGTTGTCCTATATATTATCTGAGTTTGATTGTCCATGTTTGATATCATATACATCAGCACGCCCCTCTACCGTAAAAATGATTGTCTCGTTATGATTACAATAAATATTTTACCATCTCTAATACAATAATAATTTGCGCCCACAGTGACACCGAATATTGAATCCAGCTTCTTGGCGCCGAGGCCGAGGAAATTCGAGAGAAGTCCCCCAAGTCCGACAGAGGGCGCCCTTGTGACTGTACTTCACAAACCGCCAAAACCAGAGAAGAAAATCGAGAGAAGTCCGCCGAGTCCAGTAGGGGGCGCCCTCGTCACTGTTCTGCACAAGGCACCGTCGCCATCGCAGGTAAGATTATTAGTTTGTTTTAAAAGCGTAAGAGTCAGACGAACTAAGGGAATGTAGGCCGAATATCTAAATATCAATTTGAAAATAAGTTGTAAGATGAATATCTAGATATCCATCGGACAAAAAAGCCTGTAAGTTTGACGAGTAGTTGTGATGATTAAACACCATCAATCTCATTCCATAAATATACTACATGGAAGCCATTATACACAGACATGGACATTTTGCTGTTTGCTTGCTCTTTCTTTCCGTTCATTTTATGCACATCACTGGCGACAAAGCTTACCTTTTCAACCATTCGGTAAACTTGTTTGTTCCTTGCAGAATGACAACCTTTCGTACGACAACCTCAAGCTTCTCACGCGCATCGGTCGTTGGGGCGACGGTCCCAGCTACCTGCGCATGCCCCACGGCGCATGCGCGCGCGACGGTATTGTCTTTATCGCCGACAGCGGTAAAAGTCGCCTGGTGGCCTTCCACCAACCAGACCCGGCGGCCAAGTACCAGTACCTCTGCCACGTCGACATGGAATACCCGTTCGGTTGCGTCGTGTCCAGAGACAACATCGTCTACGTCTCTTGCATGCGGAAGAACTGCATCATGGAGGTGAAGTTTGATGCGGGACGCGGTCAAATGGAGGTGACGAAGACCTTGGAAGGCGGAGGAAGGCTGCAGGACCCCCGGGGCTTGGCTCTGGACCCCCAGGGGCGCTACGTCTACGTGGCCTGCCAGGACGGCGTCCAGAAGGTCTCCATCATGACGGACTCAGTCGTGTGCACAGTGCGGAAGCCCGAGGAGCTGGAGTCCTTTCCATGGGGGGTGGCTCTGGTGGGTCACACCCTCCTGGTCAGCTACCCGACGGACAAAGCCTTGGTGCTGTACGCCAACGAGTTCGAGGCTGGCACCGTGCTCCGGGTGAAGGGGCTGCAGCGGCCGCGCGGGTTGGGGTCAGACGGCACAAACTTCCTGGTCAGTGACTACAAGGGGGAGAGTCTCTTCATCGTGGACGCCAAGGGGGAAGCCGTGTGTAAGATTACGTCGGAAAAGACGTGGCCCATGGACGTCATGGCTGCTGATGACCTCATCTACTTCGTGGACGTCAAAAACCACCGCATCTTGGTTCTTGGACGGTGACCTATTTAGGTCAGAACACCATCACGCCCAATAACATGCATGTGGACGTTAAAAAACCAGTGCATCCGGATGCTTGGACGGTGACCTATTTAGGTCAAAACGCCATCACGCCCTATTACCTATGCATAGCCAGATACTTTCGCGATCTGTTGGTTGCCATCCTGTGTTGCCCGGATGAACTACTATGACAGTACAACCTGCCCGCAAGTTACCTGTTACCTTCTGTAAAGTAACAGATCCATGGTGAAGAAAATGGCGTGTATTATCATTCATGCATACATTATGCAGGATCTCTGTTATGTTCAGTGTGTGATGGAGTTGTCCTGTGCTGCGGTGTTGTCCCATATCTGCTGAAGATGACATGTATAATATTATGGTCTTCAGCGAATCATTAGCTAGAATCATCGATGTACATTTCATAAACGTTTTGCTGTCCGTGTCATACCTATGGAGATCTATCATGTATATATATGCAAGTTTGTCTTGTACACAAATGGCGTCGTATATTGATCAAGAGGCACTGCCCTGTCAAGTGATATCATTACTCTTGCGATATGCTTTTATATAATTGATTATTGGTGCTTTCTTGATTCATGTAAATGCTGGTGCTTGTGGCAGACAAAGCGTTCACCTATGGCAAGACCATAAAACAGGATTAATGACGTATCATCGCCATACATATATGCGACGTGTTTTCTGAAGAAAATGTGTCCATCTAAATCTAACGTTGTATTCATTCATTCATTTATATTTATGTGTACAGGATATAAATCTTGCAGATATTCGGCAAACGAAATTACCGATCGTGACTGCAGTTAGACAAGGCTAAAAATCGTGGCCATTAGCAAGGAGTCAGCCAGGATGAACCCGTCAGTGGGTCACCCAGGATAAACCTACTGCGAAGACCAATACAAGGGGTCTGGAAAGGGGGGTCCAGTGTCCAGTGTCGATTTTTGGACTTCTCACTGTGGAATGTCGACGTTCCGAGTCGGTTTATGGCAAGATTCAGTGTCGTTTTTTTTCTCCAAAATCTGTATCGATGTCGCTTTTTCAGATCATCAGTGTCGGAATTTGGAGGTCAAAGTCGAAAGTCGATTTTTCAAATATGCCTGGGTCGCGTGTCGCCGTTTACCCCTTCCAGACCCCTAATACAATTTATAACTTACTTACCATAGAGCCTCCTTCACAGGGAGAACAAACAAAACTCCGTCGATTAACTACGCGTGATCAAGTGGGTGACGTAAACGACATTATGAAGCGGGCTCCTTAAGCCCCGCATAAATCAGTTGGCACGTACGGAGAGCATTGAATGGGGCTGTTGATCCCATGGCCCCCGCGAGTCACAGCCGAGTTAGAAAAAAATCAGCGCCCCTTGATCAAAGCTCACCAGACCACTTGCGACGTTGAGGCAGGAATCGATGGCGTTTTTCTGATGTTTGATAATTCGTGCATGCTTTGGCACAGGCGTGTGAGAAATGGACTTATATCCGACGAGAGAGGACAACTTTTATGAACTCGTGCTTTTCGACATGCGGAACATGCATAGTGGACCTCGTCAAACGTGCGGGTTCTTTCGGAATTACTGTTTCTGTGTACGGTGCATTATACATTATGTACGTCCCTCAGGTGTACCATCGAAATATATTTCATTGTGAACTTGCGCCTGCCTGGAATAAGCACAGCCAATGTTACCAATTAGTGATGGTATTACCCGGCCACTACCTCTCGTGACAAGGGTTGATTTCTATTAAGCCGCAAATATCAATCCATTGCCGTTTTTGCAACATTCGATCAAAATGATCAATCAAACTTTAAAAGATATTTGCTTATTAATATTTGTGTAACATAATCGTAAAATGTTCCATGCATCAGGACATGTAGCCTTTACCAAATTTTCGTGTCTTATGTAGCATGATGTATTTAAGCCATCGGCCCTTGGCTCAAATCATTATCAGCAGACCATATATATGTATATAATCTCAGCAAGCATGGTGCTTAGTTTGCAGATGCATGTATATCGCCGGTCTCAGATATATAAGCGAAATGTTACAGTTTATATTTAGACTTTTATACACATATACACATTTGTGCCATGTTAAACCACTGATACTTGATAATGAAATGTACGTTTGCGTGATGTCTTGCCAATGTATTTCTAATAGACAGAACAATTAATTTTCGTGGAAGGAAATGAGTCAAACTTTATATTATAAGATGGCGGTCGACTGATATATAAAAACAGGAGATTGGATTTTTTAGCTGTTACTGATAATAGTGATTAATAGTGGATTTACGTATATTGGGTATAGTGACGTGTCAGTTGATTCAAGAGCTTGTGTTGTTCCATTGTGATTTGTGGTGATCGAAGGGCGGACGTCGGAGAGGTCCAATATTATTGGTGTGGAAGGGTGTGCATAGAGGTGATCGAAGGGCGGACGTCGAAGAGGTCCAATTTAATTACTGGTGTGGACGGGTGTGTATTACCTGCATAGAGGATGAAATGAGTGGTGTGCATGTACGTTGTGTACACTTGTCATGCGGGCCGTGATGAATGACTAACCGCACTTCAATTGATGTCTTCATTTGTGTCTTATGAATCTGAGAATTGGAAATTATCGTACTTTAGTGGTACCTGATAAATAGTTGGTCTCTGGAGACCTAACTTGCAATAATTGCATCTGACTCACAGTCTGATTCAGTGCAGTTAGATTGAGTGGCTTGCAATAATGTCGCTGTTTCCCTGAATGAGAAATAAAGACAAAATCTTTCGCTATAACAGAATAACGTTGTTGTTTGTCGTATTAAAAAACAATGATTACAAATTAATGATGTCACGTTCATCGTGACCGATAGCCAAGGGACCCTTTAACTGTCGCTTATGTCTAGTGGTAGGGGCCTAGCCATTAATAGGTTTATCATGGGATATCAAGTGATATTAACCTAGTCATTATTAGGTACATTATATATAGTGATATTAACTTAGTCGTTATTAATTATATATTATATAATGGTATTAACTTAGGAATTATTAAGCGTATAAAGTGACATTGACCTAGTCATTATATCATATGTACATATATCCTGAAGAATGAATTAATTTAATACGTAGAAACTGAACAGAAGGAGACATATCTCCAGTATAGTCGTCTCCTCAAGTCAGTCACGATCAATACTATACTCGACTTAATGGATGGGTTTAGTCGGTGCAGCCCTGGGGCGGTTTGAGTGCAATCTAGAGCCGGCCTAGCAGAGTCCGTCCAGGAGAACCTTACTCTGGATCGATCTCGGTGCCGTGGACTCAGCCAGATGTTTCCGGAGCGGGCTCTGGAGTCCCAGTCGGACTCTGGCCGGGGTATGGGGGTCGATGATATCCCAGACATACGGGTTCTTAAGTTGAATCTGGAGCATCTCAGCCGCCTCCACGTGACCTGAGAAAGGCGCAAACGATATCTTACGCGTATGCCTACTAAACAGCGACAATAATTGCGTCGGGTACATTGCAACAACTGTCACGTCTTAACATAAATTTCAGCCACGTTGTAAGTATTCAAACTTCCTCGAAACAAGTCAGACTAATTAACATCTTAACATCATTTTAACATCTGTGGCTAATATAAGGGTATATATCTCTAAAGCCGGATTATAAGTAAGTCCGAGGTAAAAATCGCCGGAGTAGGCCGCCCCCAAAAAAAGTCTTTATCAGTGAAGAAATATGTGTCCCTACCAGCGTTGGTGGCCAAGTCGATGGGAAAGATTCCAGAAACTGTCGTCATGTAGGGATCGGCACCTACGTAATGTAAAGAACCCAGTGAAACAAATTCATCAAATATTGTAATAGGTATTGTTGCATAAACTGCATAAACAAATCTTCGCATAGTACGGTTTTCGCGCTTTGCCATATTCAATATTTTGTCTTCGGCCGTTGCGATGTATTTTCCCCCATATTCCCATATGGATCTTCCACAAAATTTCTTCCTTAGCCTGCGATTTAATATACCCACAAGTCGACTTGCAGTAAAACGCACCGCGCAACTCTATTCTCTTAATGCGACGATGGCTAAATCAATCTCTGTCTGATGCTTCATGCCTACTTTGACAACATTATATCTTGCTACCGATAACATAACGGTCTCCTGTACTCAATCCAAAAACAACTGTTGAACAAGTTTTCTTCTGATAGATGTTTTAGAGATGGCGCATACACAATATGGTTCCTAGATGGCTGTTGATATCAAATCTCACCATTCTTCAGCAGGAACTGTATCACGTCAGTGTTCCCTTTGCTGGCTGCTCGGTGCAAGGCGGTGAAACCGCTTTGATTCCTGTTGTTGACGTCACAGCCTTGACGAAGAAAATATAATGGTACAATGTCACAAAACAACGCCAAACGCGAGGTCCTTGTTTCCTGTTGTGCGGGTTAAATTGATAGTGCCATAACCGTTTTTTTTTGCATTGCTACTGTATGTACGTATGATATTGCTTGCTTTTGGTTGCATATATGATAGCGGTTTTCTCAAGACCTAGTTGCACAACAAATTTGGATGATCTTACGGGGGGGGTGGGGGGGCTGTTATAATCGAGAGATACTCATCTCTTCGGAAATACAGACCAAAAGATGTAATTCCTCTCTGGACTTGTATCCATACCACAGAACAACCCTCCATGCAGGTGAAAGCACTGTTTACTCAGACCCAAAGTAGCCTAAATTAACCCCTATATTCCTGGTGAGCCGGTCAGCAGTGTCCCATGCAGAAACTGGCTTTACCGATCGTTTCATGAAACAAAAATGTCACACACCGGCCTCAATAATGGACTGCAGTAATCCTGTATCAGGAGTCTTGGAGTTGAGAACCCCGAAGGTGGCTAGATACAGGGCTGAGTCCCCACTGAATGACGTCATCGACACATCTCCTCCTAAAAATAAAGCATCTTCAATTACACTCATAAGACACAGAACCTCAACATTGTTCATTCACTTGTATGGTGGCTAACAAGACACGCATTTCCAAATCCAAATGTATACATGATGTTCACGAGTGACTTTAATGGACGAATGGGTATAACCTAACCTCCAGACCGGTGGAGTAGGGATTTTATAGTGCGGTTAAGTACACTTGATACAGGTCCACTAAGTTATGATTGACCCACAGTGAAATCGCTTCACAGTGAAATTACCTAATTTTAGTAAGAAATTCACCAGCCGCTTTTCGCCGCTAATACAGGAGCACTGAAAAAAAGTGGAAACATTTACTATTGCTACTAATACTAAGCGCGATTGGTCATTCATGTTTCCACTCATGGAAACGCGCCCCGAATACCGTAGCCCATCATACAGGGCCTTACCAATACATTTCGCCTTCTGATGGGCCTATATATACAAATACTAATTTGGAATATTCATGTAACCCTGTATGTACTATGGGCCTGATGGCCTCCTATCCGAAATAAACTTACTGCTTAATACTTACTGATTTGGAGTGATGAAATCTATTGAACGGGACATTCTCGATTGCAAATGACGCAAATATACGTTAAAAAATTACAGTGGATAGATAGTATTTCAAAATTACCAGGAACAGTGACAATCCGTTTGGTGACAGGGGGCTGTTTATGTCCATGGTGTGTGCTCCAACGGCCTGTATGACGCGCTCCGTGTGACCAGGAATGTATGCAGTCTGTAATGGTCAATTGATAAGTAACAATTCCACTTTTGACCAGCGCTTCCAACAGCAGGCCCGTCGGACGCGGGGGGCGTGGGGTAGATGGGGGATTTGCCCCCCCCCCCCCCCCCGGCCCCCAACCTCCCTCCTCTCTTCTTTGCCAACCCCCGTACGTTACCCGTCACAATGGTGGTCACCATGGTGACGGTCGTAAGTGTTTCACGAGCCACCCCCGATCAGAAAGTCACTTTCATTTTGCCCTCCGACGGGCCTGGTGATCAGGAAGCTGTCTTCCTTATATGGATATATGAACAATTTCTCTTCTCATACTCTTCATATGCAATCTATCATCGGTAAGAGATTCAAATGACTACATCATAACAACCACTGGATATTATACAGGAAGCTAGAGTATTAGAGCGACAATTTCGGATATGCGTGATCAAACGCTGATATTTATATCCTTGTAGCTGTAATGTTAAAAAAATTGTGAAACAATAAGACGATCTGACATAATACAATATTCATACCTTGGCCAAGTCGAAGGTACTGTGGTAATTCTGCGTTTGTGGTTTCCATACCAATTCTTCGTTTTGTTCATCATGTGATTTTTCTCGCACCGTCTTGAAAACTGTAAATACGTTGACCAAACAATAGAGCAGTCCTATGGCTGGGTTACATCTGCCTGTGGTTATTCTGTGGCGGTATGATTCAACACTATTTAAATAGCCAGTGTTGGTTTATTCCGATGAACGGTTTCAGGTGGGTGGTGGGGGGGGGGGCGTCGGAAGATTTTTGAAGCGTCTTAATTCTCTCCCACCGGTCACAACATTTTGGCGTGGAAGGTGTGGGGGAATTTTGACGTCGGAAAATTGCCTAGAAAAAAAGAGGACGCAATTTGCGTATTCTATTCTGGCAATGGTATAGCTTCCTCACTGACTGTAGGTACCGGTAAGCAATATATCTATAGTCAGAGGTAAACGGGATCGCCAGACAACGCCAATAAACGAGCAGGACATAGGAAATATATATCGATCACTTACCTTTAATTGCAAGTAGCAATAAAATACAGAATTGAATGCCTAAGCAGCTGAGATGAGTCGCAGAATATTGCACGTCAGAGTTAATCAGGTGGCGCCACATGTCACTGGAATAGTGACCAATAAAACTGCACCCTGTAACAGACCGACACTCGAGTATATATAACATGACATTTAGCTACATCGTGAAGAATCTTTACCGAGTTTAATATAAAATGGTGATATTATGGCGGACTGTAAAAATTGCCTTGTCCAGCGGTAAAATGATCATCTTAAGAATGACATGATGTGCCAAGCTCCCCAGACCGTGGTATTTCCCCGGGGGGCGGGGGGGGGGGGGGTGCACTATTATACGAATCTGGTGGAGGGGGATGGGTGGGGAGGGTCGCGGGTGCCCCTTGACGCCTGAGAGAGCGGACATTTGTGATGAAAAAGATAACCCCTATCAAGCGGATATTTGAAAACTTCCCCGGGGGGGTGGGGGGCGGGGGGCTCTGAAAATGTGCGTTCATAGACTGACCGTAAAACGTCCTGACCGAGCGGATCTTGGCGGTGAAAAAAGGTGGGCTTTAACGCGGAACCACCCCCCCCCCCCGGGTGGGGACTTTGCAAGTTCCAATTCCACACTGGTTACACCCCCACCTTGTGCACCCACGTGTTCGAATAAGAGTGCTGCCTGGCGTATCCCCACTCTTTTGGCTGTAGAACGACCTACATCCACAGAGCTTGGGTGCATGGCGGAGTATGAGGACTGGCAGTCGGCCACATAGATCTATATGGACTATATGGAAAAAAACCACCCGAAAAACGAGGAGAAAAAATTCAATGTCTACTGAATTAGCGGCTCACCTCTGAGAAATGTTTGACTGGTTATATGAAATCCATATGAAACATCGCTCATGTAAGCCTCCAGAGTTTCCCCAGTCAAGGACATTGCCAAGCGCAAAACAGAACTGTCGTAGAAAATAGACGTCTGAGATAACGAAGCAGTAAAATGCTTGTTTACCGAAACCTCTGAAATAATAAAATAAAAAAATAATTGAGACAATTAAGACTTACTAAGCAATAGAACAGGTTAGAATTACCTCCCCCCCCCCCCCCCTCGATCTCTCGGCCAATATCCTGTGCTTTATTGGGGGCAATGGGGGGTCGTGTTTCCAGATCAGGAAGAATAAATGTCTTTATTGCCAGGTCACGATGAAATAAAAGCAGAACTCTTCGCATGCAATGGAAGGGCAGATACGACGATACTAAATTGACGATTTCCCGATTCACAGTTATTTAATGTTAAAATTCCCAGTTCACGATTAATGAAAATTCTTGATCACGGCGGTCGGCTAATACATGTAGATCTACCCCATTCCCAGTTCACGAAGAATTATTTTCCTCATTCCCAGTTTACGGGGAAATGAAAAGCCCAATCCCGAGGAACGCAACTAGTCTAGATCTACCCCTTGCCCCCATCCTTTATTCATAGCATGTTAGATCTAGGCCTATCACTTCTCAAGCATCAGTTTCTGTTCCTGGTCAGCCAAAGGAAAATAGGAAAAAAGGGGTAAAATCTACTTGGGCATGCGCATAAGTATATGCATTACCCCAATCCCCACCACCACCCTACCCCATCCGCCGGTGAGGTGTCATTTACGAGATTTCGACATTATCTGTTGCGTCGCCTATGCAAAGAGTGACATATCGGCTGCATGATGACATTATGACATTTCGTTACTTTACTGACACATCTTGCGTCTAACCACGAAGATGCACCTGTTACATATCAGATTCCACATGTGTCGAATAAGCTAAATGAAATGCTTTTTTTGTCTGTAACTCGGAACGACAGCTAAATACGAAGAGATGGATTCACAAACTAGATCTACGACTGGACGAGTACCGATGTCGTCTGCTAAGTTTAACAAGCCAGCAGTTTAATCCGAAATTTATTTCGTATTAAGCTTACACTTGTCAGATTTAAAAATACACTTTAAAAAAGAATGAAAATATGTAAGTTATTATAAATCTGCTAAAGATGACACAAAGTGTAATTAACTTTGCTTACTTGTATATTCTAAAAAATTCTCCGAAAATACGCTTTTCTCATCATACACCTATTATCGCTCGCAACGGTTTATGAGCTGACCGAGTCTGAGAGCTGAGAGAGTAGGCAGTAGACTTCAGCATTAAGCCCCGAAAGACCCAGCTCATGCCATGACAGCAAGACTTGCACACGACCACACTCCACAGGCACAGTAAATCAGTGGAGGACGGGGGGGGGGGGGGGGGGTAGCCCAGAACCCTAGGCTGTGTGGGCTGAAACACAGCCTAGTCGCATTCCATAGTAAAATTCTGGTCTGGAACAACCCCATTTCAGGGTTTGACCAAGTGTAGCTCTGATTCTCCTTTGCTGTGGGAAAAGTTTTATTTTGGATTTTGGTTCAAAATCTAGGTCAGGTTGGCAAAGTCCATAGCGTCATTTGATGAGGGTACCGAGGTTGAATGCAATGATCAGGGAGTAATGGTTGATCTGCTGTACCCACTTTTGCAGGAGGCGCAATGAATCTAAGTTTAGCCTCAATTGATACTAAACTGATTTCATTGGAAGTTCCCTCTGGGTCACTTTAGGTTTGCGTCAATGCCTAAAAACAGAGTTAATGATAAAATACTACAAAGGAATTTAAATCTATGACCCCTTACAAAGATGTAAGTGGTATCACCCAGTGACATCACAGTAAAGAGTGAATGGTGCCATCAAGTGGATCGGGTGCTTCGAAATGCAGCAAAGCAATATTTGCTTATAATTCATTAACAAGTGTCTCAGGAAACGTGAGTTGACATACACTTATTAGGCCCTGATTTGAAGTTCACTCAGAAAGTCTTTTTTTTCTTCAAATCAGTGAATATTTTCTTGTAAACGGGAAATTTCATTGTCCAGAGAGTTTCCATTGCGACTATAGTCATAATGGCTGAGCTGATTAGTCACCTCCTCAATGATTTGGCGGCGGCTAGGTGGGGGAGCTAGGGCAGGGTAAGTGTCAGCTTGGCTTCCTGCCCCGTAATGAGCTTCAAATTTTGGAAAGCAAGAATCTCTTAGGGGCCCCCCCTCCCTGCCTTCCACTGATGTGCCTGTACACATGACAGCTCTCTGGCGCAGCTTTGTAAATACAGAGAGTGGATGCATCTAAAAATAGTAAAAACAGTTTATATTTGGCTGCTTGAATTGTTGGGCCAATTGTTGTGTCATCTTTGAGACCTAGAATCTAGATTAGAGACTTCACTATCGAGGTTTCGGAGATAGAACTACTTGAATTGTAGTCCCAAATAAGACATTTTATTACTCAATGCAACATTGCCTAAAACCAATCCCGCCACATACTGCTACTTGAATTGTAGCCCAAAATTGCCCAATTTCATAGGGTTTCCCTACAATACGTCACACAGCCAAAGGACTACTTGGATTGTATAGTGAGCAGCTGAGTCACACTTAGCCCTGCATCTTTGACCACGCTTGTAAACAGAGCAAGGGAGAGAGCCTTGCCGTTAACCAGAGCTACAACTTGCAATCGCAGACCCCTGACTCAAATTACACTTATCTCCACAGATTATATATCCAGTACTTATCCATCCACAGGCGCTCATATCTGCTGACAGACCCCCCGAAGTAAATAAATAATGTCCCCCACTCAGGCACTGCCTGAGAGAGGGGCGTTTACAAGTTTACAAATTTATTTACTTTGGGGGGTTCTGTCAGCAGATATGAGTGCCTGTGTATCCATCCATATGCTCCACTCTATAGATTCCTGAAGCTTTTATGACGTTCATCAGGCATTCACTTCTTTGGCTAGAAGATCTAATGTCTTTTCTTTTAATCCAGACAACATTTGATGTGCAGTTTGAGCCAGTGCTCATCAATATTAAGTTGTAGCTTAGGTTAATGTCCCTTTGGCCTTGCACTGTTTATGAGTGTGGTCAGAGAGGCATGTACTAGGGTGAAGTCACTCACAGCACAGGCACATAAATGATATGATATTCATTTTAGCATGTAGTATATCCAGTGGCGTTTGGTTTGTTGATCCATCAATAATATAACCTTTCAGTTATATTTCTGATAAAGGATTAAATTGTCATTTTTATTTCAGATGAAACAGCCTTTAATAAATATTTGCGAAATAGGATTAAGACTGAAGGAATTTTATTCTACCAAATACATCGCTCCATTTTTGTAAGAATTGTGTTGTTAATATGATATGATGATACATCATTTAATATCACATTTCTTACTGGTATGCCAAACAATATAATGCATGCAGTTGCTTAGTACTCAAGGTATTACTAACTCATTTTATTAGACTGTCTGATGCCTGTTTTCTGTGAATTAAATGTGACTACTTCTTGTCTTTCAGGAAAAGTACTCCACATTCTGACAGAAGACAAGGATTTTGTAGAGTCTTTGCCAATTTTACAGACATGTAAGCAAACGGAGACCTCTATCCGGAGATTACTTCATTCCAAGCCAACCACCTGAAAGTGTCTGATATCCATGATGTGTACTATGAGCAGAGCGGTCAGCCAGATGGAAAGCCGGTCATATTCCTGTAGGACAGATTGCTAATTTTATAATCTTCATAAACTGGGACTAAAATGATTTGTTTTGATTTCATGTAATTGTATATAGGAATATGCATCAATATGACTTTATGCAACATGTTTGCATTGATATTCACGTAACATAGCTGATATGTATAATTAGTCTTGTATTATTATGTGCAATTAAGGAAAATTATACTTACTTAATCTCATAAATTTATTACTTATGTGAAGTGCATTTTTACCACTCGTTGTGATGAAGATATGTTTGCACTCAAACTAATATATTCAATGAGCATTTCCTAACTTACAGAAGAGGGACATCTTCTAGATATTTAAAGACGAAGAGACTAATATTATGTTTGGTAATTGATGTCATAGTCATGGAGGACCTGATCTGGTACAAACGCCAAACAAAGACACTACTATGATCCGGCCGTCTACAGGGTTATCTTGATGGATCAGCGCGGAGCCGGCAAGTCCAGACCCCCAGCAGAATTAAAGGTTTGTCTACCTACTGTACTTTGGGCCGCAGCTGGCTAATACGGCATGTGTGATCTAAGAGCGCTAGGTGTTATTTTAAATGCAATAGAGATATATCCAATGTGCTCAAGGCCATGAGTAAGAGCTGAAGAGTTTCCACCAATTGGTTACAGGTATCCATGCTATGAAACCGTATGAGTCTCGAAAGGGTCACACTGGGCCTCGTTCGCAAGCGACAGCTAGTCGACTATTTCTTGACCTAGATTTCGCCATTGCGCCTGCGCATTACAGCTTTATGCCGAACGCGGGATAGTCGAAAAGGGTTGACAATCGTCAATCTGTGCCATGGCGGAAATAACAACTTTTGGGTTCTTGCGGGAAGTATTCAACACTGAAGGCGATGCGGCGGCTGCTCAAATAAGACACATGCTAAGTGCGATGTGCACATTCAGCGGACAAGAAAGGAGGGACAGCGTTCCCAAGATACACGGTAAATATGATTTCTACATTACAACTGTGATAAAGACCACTAGGTCTAATGGCAATATACTATATAGTCTAAAAGCGGCCTACATATTACTACCCTACACTCTACAGCTTCAAATAGACCATATAATTATCAGCATGGCCTTTTCCTTAAAAGTTCAACCCCATGGCAGACCTTCATAGAAGAGGGACAAGGGGCTGATGACCATGCACAAATCAAATTGTGGATTGCTGCATGCATGTGTCATTTAAAGCTGCTCATGCAGCAATTTTTCCCCTACAGGCTACACTATCATTTTCCAAATATTTTGGGAAAATGTTTTGGACACATTGTCTGACTGTTACTGTTACACAGGGGAAGAATGGCATGTGTAGAAATATGTAATTAAAGATTACAGACAATTTTGTTTCTTGTCCTAGAAATGTTTGAATGCATGTATGATGATCAAATGGCCCAATTTCAGGATATGCGGAAATGGTTGTACCACTCTTCAACTTGAATGATTTTAAGATGCATTATCGCATCTCAAGGAACACTTTCGAGAAAATTCTGCAGCAGATTGGACCCAACCTACAGAGAATGTTTCTGGAACGCGGGGAAGTGAACCCCACAAAGCAGCTTTTAATTTTTATTTGGTACATGAGTAACCAAGAAAGTATGAGGGAGGTATCCTTGACATTTGGCTTGTCAAAGTCCACTGTACACACAATCCTGTACAGAGTGATGAGAGCATTCTGCACCAATCTTTCCAATGTAAGACTTGTTATGGAACACAATTTGTCCTGGATATTGCAAATGCTGGCTTTCCATGACATGACCATGATAACGTTATACAGCATATTTTCAAGTTGTGCGATGGATTGTTCTGTAATTACAGTGGTATTTATCAATCAATATATTCCACATTATTCTGAATGTTATCTTTCCACGAGGGGGAACTATATATCGTGAAATTCATTGATGGCGACATAATAAATAACAATATCACATTCACGTTTATATTCTCGTTTCAGACAATTCAGTGGCCAGATCGACAACGCCAACAGGCAGTCTCACGGGAGGTTGAACAGGACTCAGGCATAGCTGGTGTTGTAGGATTTATCGATGGGACCCATGTGAGATTGGCACACTGCGTGGAAAAGGATCAAGACTACATAAACAGAAAGGGCTTCCCATCTATGCAATTGCAGGTATACTTCTATACATGTATTAGCAGTTTTTACTTAAATACCCGAGAAGTCACAGACAACAGGACACCCAGAATGAAACATAGCAAAAATTGGTTTAGCAATAGGAAAATGGACGTGGCATGTACAATTATAACCGTGTGGGCGTTATGCTCATGCACATACCGATAGTGATTGTTTATTACAATGTGACTTATTAGTCACTAACATATTGAATGTCATGTATTATAATGTAACTTATGGGTTATATTTAACAGGTAGTGGTGGACAACAGGATGCTGATCACGAACAGCTTCGTTGGTTGGCCAGGCTGTACCCACGATGCGAGAGTGCTCCGGAACAGCCAGCTTTACATACAGGCTGAAGAAGGAATGATGTTTGCCCCAGATATGTTTATCATAGGAGATTCTGCTTACCCTGTAAGGAACTGGTTGGTAGCTCCATACAAGGATAATGGTCAGCTCACTGCACAACAGCGCATGTTCAACCGTCGCGTATCAGGCATTAGACAGGTTGTGGAAAGAAGCATTGGACAGCTAAAGGGACGATTTCGAAGACTATTGAGAGTTCATCTCTATGATTCACAAGCAATCGCCATGGTGATTCATAGTGCCTGCATCTTGCACAATTTGTGTGTCTTAACTGGAGACGAATTGGAAGACTGTTTTGTCGCAGATGAAGAAGTTCCCGAGGACGATTTCGTCGCCAGGGAACGCAACGCGGGAGACGGTGTGGCTTTAAGGAATCTTCTGGTGGCAAGGCTGCGTTGAATATGTGACTCGTGGGGCAGTAGGTGTGTTGCGCAGTAAATGTATCTGATTGATTGTATGTTTCACACTCAAATTACTCCTGAAGGCGAACGTTTTCATGAGATATTACGCATCAAATGTTCGTAAGAAATATATCACACAGCTGGATGGTATTATGTTTTTTATTCTTGTCATAACATGTAGCCTGCTACATGTAACAAAACGAAACAGCAGCCTGAAAAAAAACTTGTCATCCATGGACGGAAATAACTCCGCAACGCTTCTGCGTTACTTTCAAATACATTAAGCGCACTCACGTAAATTAAATTAAATAGCAGTAAACCTGCTCACATTGAATACGCTTGAATGCAAATAAAATATCCATTAAATAAGGCTAACTAAAGATTTGCCTGAGAATCTGACTGATCAACATGAAACACAAAACTTCGACAATATTTGGCCGCATGTACTTAAACGTACCTTGGTTAACTTAACATCTCCTTGATGTTCAAGTAAATAAGAACTCCAATACAGGTGTATTAGCATTTGCAGTAAGTCTAGCGGACAGACTGGAATGGGATCGATACAACTAAAACAGACTCCAACGTTGCCAATAATATTCGTAAGCAACACTTTTTAAAACCTGTAGGACAACCAGCAACTTGCCATGTCTACATTCTGATAAATTATCACATGGCTATTGTGCCGCTTTATGAATATTGCTGGACGATTCATGTAAACGTGCACTACAAGGACAAATTATCAAATTAAATTCACAAAGGGAATGAAAATGAAATGGCTCTCTCGTCAGATACAAAAGTAATATTACAGATCTGCTGTCCATAAAATCCCAAATAAAAACACATACAAGTGTTAATGTCACTCTTATATGCTACATGGGAACTGCAGGAACACAGCTTTTTATCCAGGTTTAGTCTTTCTTGCTCCGCACAGATTCCTGATACAGGTCCAGAAATCTATCCATTTGGGCGACTTTAGCTCTTTCTCTTTCAGCAGCTTCATGGGCCATCGTCTCCGATAGTTTGAGCATTTTTTCCATTATCGATACCTGCTTGTCACTTGTAGACTGCTTCCTCTTTTGCTTGTTCGGTTGTGGAGAAGGGGTAGATGTACGACTTCCTGTTGAACTACAAGCATTTTCTGCCACAGACTCACTGTCACATTCTGACGACTGGTTGTCATTGATAAAAATTGTTGCCGAAGAATCCAACGTAACTTTGGGTCTAGTAGAGGATTTATCGCCGTACAGATTGTCAAAATCACCTTCATACTTGAACATCTTCCGGTCATTGCCTGTCTTGTGGTTATGATCCTTTACCTCACGGTAACGTTTCTTCAGCTGGTTCCATTTATTTATTATTTGTTGTTTTGTCGCAACAATGTCATTCGTTGTGAGCTTCTCTTGTCTTTGGGACCAAAGCTTATTATGATCCTTGTGGCCACTGTTAAATTCCGCCTCCATGTCAAAACGAATAGCTAGCAAAGCTCGTTCTTCTGCTTCTCTCCAGTATTTCACCTGAGACTGAAGGTGTGATGTACCAGCAGGCAATGATTCTGATGGGGCTCGTGGGGACACAGCAGTTGATACTGTTGTGGATCCTGATGGGGCTGGTGGAGACAGAGCACTTGGAACTGTGGTTGACCCTGATTGGGTTGATGAGGACATTTAATTGCCCGGTAGTGCTGTTGATCGTGATGGGGCATCTTGCGAAGTATCACCGGTAGCTAACATTGACAGTTGCCCAAAAACGGTTTGCTGCACTGCAGGATCTGTAAATTGCACAAACAGATAAATATACACTGAGGGGTTATTTAATATATGACATGCTACCTGCATATATTTCAATATCATAGGATATGCAATCTCACAGACTTCAGATATAAGTTATAGATCATATCATATAATATACATTAAGACTAGTTTTGACCATACTAACATTGAGCATATTGAAAGTTTAATTATGCTTCACCATATGGGCTATAGGCTGATTTGAAAGAATACATTGTATGTAGTTTTGTCTACTGATGGTAAGACATTGTATACAACAGTCTTTACATTACATATGTGTAATGCCAACATCCACAGTCCAAACTCCTTCAGGTAATTGTATAGCTGCATGAAGCTAAAAGGGAAATTACCTATATCCGGGGAACACAAGTATGTTGCCAGGGTCCTGTCAACCACTGCATTGATTTCCTTGTTTTCATACACAAACTTGATGTGAACTCTGAAATGAAATGCATAACAGGTCAGAGATATATACAGCATGAAACTATCTGAAGGGTAGATATTAGGACGAATAGATTGTGTAAGAGTCCTATACACATTATGTAGTGACCTTGAATTAGTGTTTGGCTAAATGAAATATGTGACAATAATAGCATTTGCATGATATCATGTACCTTAGGAATTCAGGAGGAAATACACAGTTTTGCTACATGCGACATGCGACATGCTCCAAGATTATAACTTTATACAAAAGAACAGTTGTGTGATGATAATAATATTACAGTTTGCCTCATTTTTCTACCATAGAAGGAAAAATATTGTTTTCCACTCGATCATGGCAGTAAATTGATGTTTTTGTATCAAATACACATACTATCATAGCTCTCATTACAAACATTCATTTCACTTTGGCCACTCTGAAATTGGCTTTATGGATGAGAAGCAAGAAGAAAAAAATTGTACTTAGTGACATTATCTATTCTTAATTGTCACCAAAATTCATTGCCAGATTAGGCCTCCACAGCATTCTAAAAAGTACAATTGTATGTGAGGAAATACAATACATACACTATTTCAGCCATATCTTCCATTCCTATACCAAATGTTGCAGTTCTGTCAAATATGAATGCTAATCTTTCATTGTACACAAAGACTTATAAATGCTAAGATTATGTTTGGGATATAAACATCTGTAACAATAACATAACAATAACCATAGAATTACTAAAATTGCAGTTTTCAGCAATGTTCCTATTTAATTTGTTTTCTTTTTCTGTAGATGTTGCTATGGTATTTCAGTTTCTGTGGTAATATACAGTTTCGCTGGAATGAGAAGTGAAATGTGGTTTCTTTACAAGATAGAAAATAACATGGGGATTAGCTTCATTTTGACTGTTACTTATTTCATTATATAAGACAAGGAGAAAGAAGGAAACTATCTACAAACATTTATTTGGAGGCAAAACAGACAGATTTAGCACAAAATGTGGGCCCCCATCCTATACATGCTGCGCCTTAAAGTTATCCATACAGCAATCTTTGTCTTGCGAAACTTAAAGAATGTAGGGTAATAAGACTGGAAATGACATTTATATTCTTGGCACATAGTGTATTGTATCCTCCCGTGTTTGTGTGTTTGTTAAGCCACTTTTTTTGGCCTACAGCACGTTTTAATATCTGCTGCCTCACTTTTGTAAATATTTTGCAATACTGTCACCCACATATATAATAGATGACAAGATAAACAGCCATAGCGAAACTTGTCTGCTTCGTTTGCGTGAAACTTTTGGCATCATTTCAGTTCATTTGGAAGGAGGACTGAATATAACAAATCATGTTCAGTCATTGGTTGAAGCTGACAAAAAAAAAAGGTGGCAAATATATTTTCCCGCAATGACTAAATAAAATAGGTACATCTCATCTGCTCATGTCACATGACATGTGGGAAAGTAAAACAATTGTTGTATGAGCACCTTTAACCACTGTGTGTCCTAGCCTGAACGTTCAGACATTACAGTCTTGACACTTGTTCCTGTGACTGTTACAGTCAGCATCAGACTGTCAAACTGTAACGTCTGAACATTCAGGCTATGTGTGTCCCAGCCCTCTTGAGCAGTTGAGTCTTGCGCAAAATCCTGGACTGTCACTGAATTGTATTAAGTTGCAGAGAACATAGGCTGTGTTCTTGGACAAGAGCCCCACTCTGTATTGGCTTGGCGACCGAACTAGCACCAATGGTCGCACCAATGACCCCCCCCGCCCCCCCACCAAAAACTAAACAGTAGAGATGTGAACGAGCCTTCACAGTGTCAGTTAGTTCGATCATGTGAAAATTTAGCACGAAATCATGAAAAATTAGCTAAATGAACAATTATGTATGAACCATGCTATATTTTAATTTATATCAAGTTGCAAACGAAGTTACAGATCAAGCATACGCCACAAAGATGACGCGAAAACCACTTACTGCTCACTCGGCTCCGCCATCTTGGACGTCAATCGACCAGAGGAACCGTGGGTGGCGGCATGGTTCGCTCTGGTCGACTAGATGGTCGGACTAATCAGCGTTCGGCAGCCAAATCGTAAACCATTAGTCGACTGGCGGTCGCTTGCGAACGAGGCCCTAGAGAAGCGGGCTTGCCTGGGGGTTATCAGGCTGGCCGTAAGTCACACAGACGGGTCTCACTGTATAGCGAAAAGACGTGTCTTTTCGCGAAAAGACACTAATCTCGCGAAAAGACAGTCCAAATGCCAATTAACACCAATTTGAAGCTGTTGAACCGGCTAATTCGATTTGTAATGTCTTTACTGAAAGATTTAATGAAAAACTGTATTGTTTAATCGGGTTCATATACGTATTTAACAAATATTTCAACACGGACGCCGTTCAGCGATCGGTACGGCTGCCGCCATGTTGGATACATACTTGCCCGCTGCCTCACTAGATGGCGTAACGCGGCAAATGATGTTACATACATGTTTGCGTTATGAGGTCTTTTCGCGAAAAGACGGTTACATCGGCGTAAAAGGGACATGTATCGCTGCTAAAAGACACTTAAAGCATTAGTCATAGCAGATTTGTTCATAGTAGTAGATTTGTATTTACACACCCCGCACCACACACACATTACACACATTACGCCTTCTTCTTGTTACTTGTCGTCGTCGTTTTAGCGCAGCGCTTCCGTTTGCGCTGGCATGGCTTCTTGCCGCCAGTGGGTGCCGTGACCACGAGTTGGCCGTCTGTTGAGCGGACACAGCCTTTGAGCAGTTTGGATGCCTTCATGAAGCGTGCCAGATGCCGCTGACGCTGGTCTGAAGTGCGGGATGCCCATACATCCATGGGGACGGCGAACCGGTCGAACTCCTCGCAAAGCTCGTAGTCCCCACGGCCAACCATGCTGTGCTCTACTTGGCGGTACTGGTGGACCACAACGTTGTGCAGCATGTCGACCAGTCCCACCAGGGATTGGGGTTTCTATTGGGTTTCTAATTAATGCTCTCGCAGTTGTTGTTTGTCCAAGAAGGGGAGATGCCGTGTCTTGATGATGTTGCGTAGTTTTCCTTCAGGATGGGAAGGATCCGTGTCTTGAAGTAGTGAGTGGCCTGTGGTGCGTGGGCGGCAAATCGTTGTTCTGCGTCAAGGGCACGCATGTCGAATACGGCCGCGGACTCAGCGTTGACGACGCCCTGGCGTCCAAACACAGACTGCGTTATATCCGTCCTCAGCTTGGTGCTGACGCCGACCTTGTCTTGCAAGTAGTCATTCAAGTTCCCCTTGAGGTGGCGGGTGCAGCTCATCCTGCGGCTGGACGGGAAGGCCTTAGCGATCGCATTCACCATGGCCTTTTCGTTATCGGACCCGAAGACAGGGTCTGCCGCGGTGCCGTGCAAAAGGACAGACAGGCGAGAGAAGAAGTCGAAGTAGGTAGAGAAGTCTGAATTTCCATGCAAGAACATGGGTCCGGCGAAGATCGGGTGGTCCCCGGTTGTTCGGCGTTTCACTCCAAGATGTTTGAACACGCCGACAGTGACGTGCACCTCTCCGAGGTTGAAGGTCTTGTCAAACCCAAGTATTGTTGACGTAGAACCGGGTCCCGAGCAGCAGAAACGTTTGATGTCCTGTATCTGGGCGTCGGTGTACAGCATTATCGATGGCACAAGGCTGTCACCGATTGTAATGCGTCTCAAAAAGTCGTCGCCTCCTCGAGCTCGAGTTAGCAATTGCTGTAGGTTGTCTGCGAAGTTAGCAGTACACCCTTCAACACCTCCTTCTTTCCGGCTCCGATATCGGGCACTTTCCAGCTGCTTCATTGACTTAGGAAGGGCATAAACATCCCCTCCCGCCGCCTTACACAGAGAGTCGAACGCCTTCCTGGGTTGTTTGTGTGTTACTTCCGCCTTAATCGTCCTTAGATGTAAACTCGATGTAACAAACTAATTGGTGTTAACCGATTAGCCCTGCACGAAACCGGCGCCCCGCGAAACCGGGTGTCTCCCGACTTCTACCTCCACTAATTGGTGTCCACTAACTGCGGCACGCGCGTCTCCTACCCCAATAATACTAACATTTTATTTCGTGGAAAATGGCAACAACAAAAAAATATGACTAATGCTTTAAGTGTCTTTTATCAGCGATACATGTCCCTTTTACGCCGATGTAACCGTCTTTTCGCGAAAAGACCTCATAACGCAAACATGTATGTAACATCATTTGCCGCGTTACGCCATCTAGTGAGGCAGCGGGCAAGTATGTATCCAACATGGCGGCAGCCGTACCGATCGCTGAACGGCGTCCGTGTTGAAATATTTGTTAAATACGTAAAGGAACCCGATTAAACAATACAGTTTTTCATTAAATCTTTCAGTAAAGACATTACAAATCGAATTAGCCGGTTCAACAGCTTCAAATCGGTGTTAATTGGCATTTGGACTGTCTTTTCGCGACACCGACACAGACTACCCGATCACCTGATCACCGTCGTCTGCTAAGCATAACAAGTTAGCTGTTTAATCCGGAATTTATTTCGTAAGCTTATTAAGCTTAAACTTGTCAGATTTAAAGATACACTTACACTGAAAATGTGTAAGTTATTATAACTCAGAAAAATGACACAAAGTGTAATTAAGCTTGCTTACGTGCCTATTCTACAATTTTATCCGAAAATGCGCTTTTCTCATCGTGCACCTGACCTGTTATCGCTCACAACCGTTTATGGTTAGCTGAGAGTAGGCAAGTTCATCTAGATTTCGACTTTGGTACTTGTTTAGCTGTTTAACTAACCCTCGAAAGATCCCAGGGCTTAAGCCAGGATAGCAAGATCGAGTTGCACACGACAGCTCCCTGGTGGAGTTGTTTCGCTGTTTTTGAATGCCAAATTTGCGTATAAGAACACAAACCTAGGCTAAGCCTAAGGTAGGGCAGTCAGTCATTTTTTTTATTTTAGAGTTTAGCCCCTTTCTATAGCTCAAATGAAAGCTCTTAATTAGTAGATTAACATACTTTTTCTTTTTCTTAATTATGTTAAGTGGTTACAAAGTTATAGCCATTTTAGTGCCTCAAATTGAGGGGTAAAATTAGTCCGGCCCATGTCATTATTAAAAAAAATGGCCTATTTAATTATTTCTCCATTTCAAGAGTTCCTGGTTCATTTATTATAAGGTATTAAATGCTTATGTGATATTTATTCATTGTTATGTATGTAGATATAAATTAATTAACATTTTTTACTCTTATAAATACATATTTTTAGTTTAAATTTCACGCGCTAAAAGTGTGGATAGCCACTTTAGCAGTATTGGACTTAGAAATTCTAAGAACGGTACCATGCTAAATATTTTTTCAAAAATTAAAAAAATTAAAATTCAATTTTCTGTAAAGAAATGATTATAATTAGATTATTTATGTAATATTTAAACTAAAAAAAGATATATAAAGTCTTTTCAATGTTAATAACATTAAATTTTATGTAATTAAATAACACTTGTTTAAAAAACAATAATTTTAGGGGTATTTCAGCAAAAAACTTTTTTTGTACTGCGGTATTACATATATACTGAAGTCATTTTACATAAGCATTATTATCAAATGATATATACAAGTGTTGTGTACCAATGATAACAATAAGTAATAAACTTGATCCCATTTATTTCCATATGATATAATAAATTTTTTATATAATACAATGTAAAAGGGGTATAACAGAATATCGGATTTGTTACTTGGGAAATGACACTAAACCAGTGAAGTACGAGACACCAGTCCTGGCTTGAGACTTCTTAAGTATCGGTATATGCTCTTCCCTTGGTACCAGTCAACTAAAAGAAAGGAAACATCAAATAAACTAACAGCTTTCCGCAATAAAAACAGTTATATATATTGGGGTTCTGGTGTAAATTATTTTGCCAGCTGGAAATATTGATAACAATGTGATGTAAACCAACAAGCCAAGCATTTGTGATCTGCTATTCTCTCTTAGTTCATTTGTGCATTTGTGGGACAAGACTCTAGCCTCTCCTAATGGCCCCACCTTCACCCCCATCATCTCCAACCTGTTATTTGCTACACCTTTATCACCATCATTAATGTATACTTAAAATATGTAGCTTACAACCTCCCCTAACATCTACACCTCCATCATCACGTACCGTCCCAAGCTACAAACAATTTAATTTAAAGCTACCTCAAATCACATAATCTTCCATAAGTGGAGAGGGAAATAATTCCATGTCATTCTCGATCCCTATCCGATTCATCATCATCCACATTAACGCTTTCGTCCATGCTATCATGCGTCATGATACATTCTCAGATTCAGACTATGCTCCTTCACACACGCAATCACAAGAGCATCCAACCGGGCCTCAACTCCAGTCTCATTATCCTTGCATAAATGCAAAACCTGTCACCCAGTCAAATCATCCACACACAAGAGAACTAACCTAACCGCCATTCCTCAGATCATCCACCCAGTCCAACTTCATCACATCTCTACACCCATCAAAGTTCACATGGAACAGACACTTCCCTACCCCTCCGTCCAATGCTAATGCCACAGTCTCACAGAGAAAATGTTACTGTGTATGTAACTTTAATCTTGGTCCAGGTATGTATATATATGTGTGTGTGGTGGGGGGTGGGGGGGGGCTACCAAAAGTGACAACAAGGAACATGAACTGACCTAAATTTACGATAAGTAAGCTGGGACAACACAAGTCTAATCTAAAGTTGTACCAAAAGTTTGTTCCAAACGTGAAGACAGCTAAGCTAGCTAGATAGCAGTGAGGGTGCATGTGGGAGGAGGGGGGAGGGTACCATAATGACTGCTAGGGGTAGGGGATCCAAAACATGCTGAGAGCTAGAGTAGTGGGTTTAAAACAAGACAGATATAGGGGTGGGTGGGGGGGGGGGGGTCCTAAACATGATGACAGCTCGGGCTGGAGGTGTTCTAACATGATTTAATGGGTCCTACTCCTAGACATGATGACATCTAGGGGTGGAGTGGGGTGTAAAAACAGGACAGCTAGAAATGGGGATCCTAAACATAATAACAACAAGGGGTGCATGGGGGTCCTAAACATGATGACAGCTAAGGTGGGGTGGGGGGGGGGGGTCAACAACATAACAGCCAGGGATGAGAGTCAAAACATGATATCTAGGAATGAGGGTGTCAAGACATGACAGCTAGAGTGGGGGTGGGGTCAAACACATGACAGCTAGAGGCGGGGGTCTTAAACATAAGACAGGCGGGGGTCCTAAACCCCTCCCCCCCCCCTCCACTGCCTGTGTGGGGGTCGTCACAGGCTTACACAAACAGCTAAACAGCTCTGGAATAAACATAACAAATAGTGACAGTGTTCAACAGGACTTCAAATCTTTTAAATTCTATTTGACGTATAAATTAGAGCTATAACAACCTGTCATCACCATTCTACACATGCTATATATTGTCAACATTTGTATAAAAAACACTAGAACGACGTCAGGAAAACAACCATAAAAATTCTCAATAAATATGGTGTACATCCCTTAGAAAATTGTACGAAATGAAATGATGATCACTAAGTTTAAAATATCTATACATGAATAGGATGGATGACTCATTTTGTTAGAGATATTTCCGGATTTTCCGAGTTTATCTCACACGCTCCATACTCACCAACGCCATTTTGACCTGTCGCTCGCGTGACGAAATTTGCGTGTCGTCATCGCATTGTCCGTGCAGGTCATGTGATCTTTGGGCGCGTTGAGGCAGGTGAATACTCACAGCTCGTGCTGATACTTTCTTTCTATCTTGTAGTGCACTCTTTCTGCTCCTTAAATAACTCAGTCGTTTGGTTCTGACATATATATTGACGGAGTGACGCGTGACGGAACACTTCAAATCGCCACTACGGAAAAACCGTTTAAGATACCAACAAATAGCAGACAGTTTCTGTAAGATCGTTTTGTTCTCTTTCCGATGATATCGGCTGTTTAAATATTCATTAGAAACTAGTTGGGCTCAAGCGAAACTAGTGCGATATGTCCCATTTTAAAATGGTACCATTTTCGAGGGCCGCGACACATGTTAAATTTTGACGTCGTTGGACAAATAACTCGACGCAATCGCCGACCGCCCTACCTAAGGCCTTAACTAGGCTCACAGGCACAGTAAATCAGTGGAGGGGGGAGGCCGGGGGGGGGGGGTAGGGGCCCCCCCCCACGGCCTCCCCCCTCCACTGATTTACTGTGCCTGTGACTAGGCTTAAGGTTCATAACAGACAATAAACACCTACCATATCGCTCACCAATTATCTCTGCCAATGAGCAGAACATTTCAAATTCATGAATTGTCCGCCACAAAAATGAAAACTTGTGCTGATTTGAAACGTCATAAACGTGTGTACACAAGTCGTTTACCGGTGCCACCGACAGGGGGCCCAAGCGCTAAATTATATGAGACAATAGAAGCGTCCGGAGCACCACTTTTTCTTTGGCGGTGGCCGTTGACACTGCTTGTGGTCAAACTCAAAGGCAACATTTCCTGTTTATGTTTATTTTGGTGCAGCCATTGCAACGGTCAGCTCTACATGTAACTTTAAGGGTCTACGATCTTACCCGTCGCTACAGGGAGCTCCCCGTATGGCCTCAATAACACTGCCTGCACTGTTAGCAGCCATCACGCCTGTATGTTCAGACATTACAGTTTGACAGTCTGATGCTTACTGTAACAGTCACAAAAACAAGTGTCAAGACTGTACCGTCTGAACATTCAGGCTATCAGTCGCCCAGCCTGCTTAATGTTAGCGTCATTGTTTTAGGCTAATTGTTATTATGGAGTTACACCTCACACCTTGGTCAATGTGAAAACATTATTCATCTGATCCTTATGCAATTGTTCCTTATAACAAGCTGAGAATTAGGTAACTGGAATCATCCTTCTATGATCCTAATATGAAAGAATGTTTCATCCTAAGCAAGCCAAAGATAATCCTAATTGTTGTTACACCTTGTTTGTGGGCTAATTGATATTACAGAGTTACACCTCACACCTCAGATACTGTGAAAATAGAATAAATCATTTGATCCTAATGCAATAACTGCAAATTGCAATTACTGCATAATACCTCCGGAAATATTAACTGGTAGTAAACAAAATGAGTTGCAATCATAATATCTTTTGATACTAACATGTTGCCACCTTCAAAGTGTGGCGTAGTGCTTGTATTGAATGTCTATGTCAAATTATTTGTTATAAGACTATGAGGCTGTGAAGAAAGAAGAAACACAGAATAAGTCTTTCATTTATTTATTCACAATCGGTACACCACCACATCTCTCTGTATGAACCGTGGACCTCTACGGTGGTGGGGCCACTAATGGGTGTAGAGTAGCCATGAATCCATGGTTACGGTTGAAGAATCATAGCCATATAGCATTCTATAGTGAAAAATCAACTTCACATTTTAGCTTTCACAATAAGTTTCAACAATGTCAAAATACTTTTCTATATATAAGTACTGATGTATGAGCTCTTCCAAAGTTGTTAAAGTCCTCAAAAGGAGCCATAATTGCCTACTGGCATAAAAATGGACAACAACATGCCACCATTTTTTTTACAAGAAGTTGATCACTGCACATGTGCAAGGTCATCACATGATATTATAAGCCATGCTAATGCCAGTCATTGGGTCAGTGAAAACACATGTTTTCATATGAATTTCTGGTGACAGACTGGACTATTTTTGCCTTTTAAGAAAGGTTACTAATGTGATTAGTCATTACCTGTCAGGAAGAAATAAGAAAAGGATTAAGGCTTGTTTCTGTTATAAAACTTTTCCCACAGCAAAGGAGAATCAGAGAGAATCAGAAAAATTCCCTGCAGGGAAAAATCAGGGAATTTCATTTTCAAGACAAAATCAGGGAATTTCAATTATTAATATCATAATATGTAAATGGTTATTAATATTCTAACATATAAATGGTTAATTATATTCTAATATGTAAATGATTATGGGTCTGATAAAGGATTAAATTGTCATGTTTATTTCTATTTCAGATGAAACCTAATGCATCATTTAATATCACATTTCTTACTGGTGTGCCAAACAATATAATGCATACATTTGTTCAGTACTCAAAGTATGATTAAATCATTCTATGAGACTATTTGATGCCTGTATGCTGTGAATTAAATGCGACTACTTTTTGTCTTTCAGAAAAAATACTCCACATTCTGACAGAATTTGTATGTTTTTTGCCACTTTTTTAGACATGTCAGCGAACAGACCCCTCTATCCGGAGATTACTCCATTCCAAGCCAACCACCTGAAGGTGTCGGGTATCCATGAGGTGTACTATGAGCAGAGTGGTCAGCCAGATGGAAAGCCTGTCATATTCCTGTAGGACAGATTAATAATTTCATAATCTTCATAAACTGCGATTAAAATGATTTGTTTTCATTTCATGTAATAGAGAAATATGCATCAGTATGGCTTTATACAACATGTTTGCATTTACATTCACATAACATAGCTGGTATGTAAAATTAGTCCTGGAAGTGCTTGTACCATTACATGTATGTGCAATTAACGAAAATTATACTTAATCTCATAAATTTATCACGTATGTGTAGTGTACTTTTACCGCTCATTGTGATGAAGATATGTTTGCACTCAAACTAATGTATTCAATGAGCATTCCCTAACCTACAGAATAGAGAGATCTCATATATATTAGGGTTAGGGTTAGGGTTAATCCTAACCCTAACCCAAACTAATGTATTCAATGAGCATTCCCTAACCTACAGAATAGAGAGATCTCATAGATATTCAAAGACGAAGATACTAATATTATGTTTTGTAATTAATGTCATAGTCATGGAGGACCCGGATCTGGTACCAACGCCGAACAAAGACGCTACTTTGATCCATCCGTCTACAGGATTATCTTGATGGATCAGCGCGGAGCCGGCAAGTCCAGACCCCCTGCAGAATTAAAGGTTTGTCTACCTACTGTACTTTGGGCCACTGCTGGCTAATACGGTCTGTATGCTGGATGTTCTTTTAAATCTAGCTACTAGAGATCTATTCAATGTGTTCAAGGCCATGAGTAAGACCTGACAAGTTTCCACCAATTGGTTACAGGTATCCATGCTATGAAACTGAATGGGTCTCAATTTGAACCGCACTTTCAACCTGTAAGGCTATATCGTGCCATACCGGTTAAGTTCAGTCTAAATAACTCAAGAGTCAGTACTAACACCCTGAAAGTATCAATAAATGTGAATTTCTAGATAAAACAAATTTAGAAATGGTAAAGCAGCAGCTAGATAATGGTACAGCCAGGAAGATAGTCAATGTTGAAACGACCGACCGCAGATGCTTGGCCATTTGGTACCCAAATGGGTCTCGAAGGGGTCGCACTAGAAATCTGCAAAACTCATTTGATTATGTCACTAAAATGGGAAACCCTTATATCTGTATGTTTATTATATGTTATATATATTTATTTATAGATGTTTATTATATTTATTCTATGACGTCACAGGACAACACCACGTGGGCCCTGGTTGGAGACATCGAGAAGCTGCGGATCCACCTCGGCATCGACAAGTGGTTGGTGTTTGGCGGCAGCTGGGGCTCCACGCTGTCCCTCGTGTACGCCCAGTCCCACCCAGACAGGGTCACGGCCCTCGTCCTCAGGGGCATATTCACTGTGCGGAGGTTAGTCCCTACCGCTGACACGCTCTTCATGCACCCATTCCTTCAGCATAGCGTTAAGCATATGTAAAATAATTGTCAGTGGCGTTAAAAGTGTTTACCCAGTAAGTTTATCCCGTGGCCAAATTATAAGCGAAATCTGTGCTTTGCGAAATGCTTGTTCTCAGTGGGCGAAAACTGATCTATCTTATTTGATTTCAAAGTTGTAGTAATTATTCTAATTGTTTACTCAATGAAAGGATGCCCTTGCAGTCCCTTAAAGTGCAAGGTGCTACTAATTAAAACCTTAATTCATCAGTGGACATTGGTCCATCAAAAAAATTATCAAAGCGGGGAAGTATTATTTTTTTCAATTCAAAACTGGCGTTTCGTGGGTTGTCCCGCTTCGCGGTGAAAACACGTGCTTTTGTTTACATTGCGAGTTTCAGTCCTTGTGACGTCAGTCGAGGCACCCCGCCCGCACGCTGCTCGCACATCGCGCGGTTTACCTACTAACGCATTGTTATGAACGGCTCGCTGGTGGTCATCACTTGTGGTGGGGGTTTAAATACTGGTCAATGGAAACTCTTACTTAACTGTACACACAGTGCACTTGTTCCCTAATCGGTCAATAAAAGAAAATCACACATGCACAGGTCCAAGCCCTAGTTCTATGGCTGTAGGATGGACGGGTCCTGTCCGATTTTGGCCACGGTTTACCATAAGCCATAGAAGGGGGGGTATCTGTTCGTCGGCCATCGGCCGTGTCTGGATTCTGTAACGTCACTCAAGTCAACCTCTGGACACCGAGGCAGACGTTTCTTTAACCTTACATGCATGTTGACCAACATGCAACACAGGCTGCGTCTGTGGCATAAAAACTTGTCAGAATGGTGAAGCGTTGTGTGGTGTATGGTTGTCGGAATTCTTATTTAAGTAAGTGTAAATTGTTAAAAAAAAAAGTTCGTTTGCAAACTTGCGGGGACAGAGATCCTGCGTGTGTAAATTTAATATTATCTTTGAATTCACGAAAAGCAAAAACTTAAATCGGCCTCCCCGGGGATCGAACCCAGCCCGCGGCGTGCGAGGCGATCACTGAACCAAAGCGCCACAGAAACGTTCTCGCACGTTGGTACTTCGGGTTTCGTTTTCCCCTCCGTGTTCTAGCTGGGCAGGGGAATATATGTCCTACTAAACGGTCGTTCTTCTGCACATAGTCTGATTGTTATGCCGTATTGGGGTTTAGCGTTGAGGAGGGCTCAGTAGGTCAGTTTTTTTACCATATACAACAATTTTAATCAATGGATTGCCAAATAACAGATGGTTAATCAATGGAATTTGCCCTTTCTATATACTAACAATAACCTTTTTTAAATACAATTTTGGTAATACAGTAAATCTGTATTTGTATTCTGCTCTGCTGGCATATTACCTTCCAAGGAAGGTGGACACATCTAAGTCTATGTGATTGAGGGACAAAGTTTTTAACTTTTGAATCCCCACTCTGTAAATTCTGTAAATGTATAGGTTTACATATAAAACAATTTATGTGGCCTCCTAATGCCTCCACACCTGGATGTTGTGTTATGCAGATCACTTCAGAAGGTTTGCCTGTTTGCACTTGCAGTTCCTGCAGTTCTTTAACTTTTGCCCACACCTGTGGAATCTCTTAGCAACATTTACATTCTGTTTCTGTAGCCATCTGTATACAATGAGTACAAGTGCACCTGTTTTAGAAAAATACAAAAGATTCAAATTCAGTCTCCCTGACACTTTTTAAATAATCAGTAATAATTTGAACGATCATGAGTAAACATGATATATATGACCTCAGGAATGAAGCCCCCCTCCCCCAATATAATATCATAACTCTTTCATACCATTTTTTTATCAATAGAGAACAACAGTAATATTGAGCCATGAGTTGGTCTGTTATAAAGCAATTAAGCTATAATAAAATCTTGGCATAAGGGTGTAGTAAGGCCTGCGAGAAGTGTGCTAGCTCTAATCAACCCCGAACCTTGTCTATATATGAAAACATTACATAACCTATCAGCTGATCAGGGGTGAATCTAGGGGGGAGAGTTTGAAATATGAGCATACACTGTAAAAGTCAGGTTTTCCAACAAAATATAGAACAAAGTGACATTTTGTAGATGACCCCCTACCCCCAGTAAAAGCTCATTTGAGGTGTGGACCCGTCACTGATCATAAACAAATAGGTTGACACCCTCAGTCATTTTCACCCCTTGCCCACCCCCTCCTTACTGGTCGCAAGTCCTACTAGATCCTACACATGTGTCTCAACCTATTTCTAACCTTATAATTATATAAATCCTAAATGTATGTAGCAGTGAGTCAAACCATTCCTACTAGCCTCGGCTAGAGGGATCACCCCTTTAGCCGAAGAGGTAGAGTGGCCAATGCAAAAGTATTTCCTATATTAATAATAATAATCCTAACTATACATCCTCAGTGCTTGGCAAGGAATTTTTTTCAAGGAAGAATGCTATGTAAAATGTTCACACACCCCCCCCCCCTTTGTTCTAAAATAATTGGAGCCCCCCACTCGCAATCGCAATTTTGTTCATAGCCCCCCTCCCTGTTGCAAGTTTCGATGACACCACAAACTTGGCACTAGATCAGCCCCTGTGTTATATAACAATATCTTGTTATATATAGTGTATTTCTACATATTACTATACTATATATAAACTAATATGCACATTAACACAGGCTGCGGGACGTCCACTCCCAGGCACAGTAAATCAGTGGAGGGCGGGGGGGGGATAGGGGGCCCCACAACGTATACTAAACTTGCCCCCTATCCCACCCCCCCCTCCCTCTACTGATTTACTGTGCCTGTGCTTCCACCAAGAATAGTGTATAATAGGATGCCCAACTGTGAACTTCCCCTATGGGCCAATTGTGACAAAACAAACCGAGGCGCCACCTAGGAAATACCGTGTTAGAATGTAAACAAAAGCACGTGGTTGAATGGTAGCGCCGTATCCTGAACGGTATCGTATCAACAGAAACGTTTGTGTAAATTTAACAATAGCTTCAAGATCCTCGTAGGGTGTGGATTTTGTAGAAGGTTTGTCTTTGGTGGGGTTACCGAGCTGCACCGGGGGTCTTGGGTGGGGGACGGGTACCAGGGGTGGGGGAGGGGGGGGGGGGGATAAGGTATCGTTCTGATTGTGATTTTGCGCAACCGGATTTGATGGGGCGGGAAAGCCGGGATCGGTAAAATCTGGTAGGGCAGAAATTTGGGTGCAGAGGCCGTCGTGCATCTTCATCACCTCCTCCCTGTGAGGGTTGGTGGCGGTGGGGTGGTGGGGGAACGGCGAAGGGGGGGCCGGTGGCTTTGCTATTCTTTCTGAGTTATGTACTAGTACCCGCGGCGGTCCTGCAATGTATTGTACTCTTGTGGTAAAAGAACCAAATTTGGTACACTTGTAGAGTTTGAGGTACGGAAAAATTGGACTATGGACTCAGGTCAGATATTTCAAAATGGCCGCCATTTTCAAGATGGCTGCCAAGATAACCAAAGAAAGTCTATAAAATAATAGTTCCAAGATATTATTGTACGAATTTGTACTTTTGCAGTTTTACCTGGTGAACAACGCAAAATAAGAATTCATTGGAATAAGACAAAATTGCCGCCATTTTTCAAGATGGCCGCCAATACATATATATTTTTTTAAAATAGCAAAAAGTCCAAGAAATTTATTTTTTAGCACACTTTTGAAGTTTGACCAGCTGAACAACGTAAAACAAGAATATGTTGGAATAATTCAAAATTGCCTATATTTTTCAAAAAGAATCAAATCTTTCGAACAAAATCAGACAATTGCAAATAACTAAATGTTTTCAAGTTAGATTAGATCGCGATCACAAGACGCTATGGTTCCGTCCATGTTGCCACCGCGTGCGAGCGCCGCATGGATGTTTACACTCCTAGCCTCGCTTTCGCGCAGAAATTAATTATTCATGAGGAATATTAAGAAAGGTCTATAGGGCTATAAAGTCTCGTTCGATTAGACTTCCGGTTTACTCATTTTGGGGACAAACAAACGAAGCACGTGTTCGGAACGAGTTTAGAATCTCTGCGCACACTGGTATCCTGACTATCTGTGACGTAGGCGTGACGTGTATGTTACGCAAAGAGAGAGACTGGGAACCAGACTACCTGCGCAAAAGCCAGGCGCCGAGGGGTGGGTCCATTGCGGAAAGCCTAGCGCTATGATTAAGAATATTTAAGAAATATAGCTTCACAAAACGGATAGATGACATATTTTTTATTCGGTTACGCCATCACAATGACGAATATTTGTTACGACGGGACAATACGACTGAGAAACTAACGTTTTTTTTGCATTTCCTACGAAAACGAGGCATTATGACGTCACACGGATTCTCCCCGGTGACAACGTTGGCGCAACGCTTCAAACAGAAAACTTACAAAAATGAAGAAACTTGGTCTTTTCGTGATCCAAAAGTGATACGAAAACATCCAATTGGTCTTATTTTATCTTTACCATCTGGTTTAATGACGCGTCCGTGTGTTGTCACTCCATGCACTGCACATTTTGACAGCGGAATGGTTAAGTCGCTCACTTGCTCTCGCCATTTTTGTTACCGCGGAGGCACGCGAAACTCTGTGACGTCACTCTCTGTTTGGTGAACTTGCGAAAGCCCGGGTGCAGGGCTAAATTTAGAACGTTATTTTTAGCTTTCGAGTGTTTTGAAGACGGATTTTTCCTTGTATATTCCCAAAGTTCTGCGCTTCATCGCCTCCAAATATTTTAACGTATATCTCCCATAGCCATGTTTAGTGAAATGGTACTCATAGTCTTTAGAATAAACCTGGAAAGAAATTGACTTGTAGCTGCCTATACTTCAACATGGAGCACGTGTGTTTGTTTGTCCCCAAAACTGAAGTCTCGCGGCCCGATCGCGAGAACTGTATAGCCCTATAGGATAGCCAACTCTGCATTTCGCGCGGTGATACGCCGTTCGCAGCGCCATCTATGAGAGACCGTGTTAGAAATGTCAACATGTCGGCGAGAGGCTGGAAGACCGGCGGGCAGCTTCGTGCCACCAATTGATGCACAAATTGCCCAGTAAAGAAGCCAGCATCTGGATTTTGGGGATTTTCGAAGGACCAAGAGAGGTAAGCAAATGTTTGAAATTCTGTAACAGGTTATTCGCTTTCATGTTGGTGTAAACTTTGCCGGCGAGTGTCTGCTACCTGAGCGATAAAGAGAGATCAGATGTTACTCACTACGATGGCTAGCCTGAATGTTCATACGGGACAGTCTTAATTGACACTTGCATCAGACTGTCAAACTGTAACGTCTGAACATTCAGGCTATTGCACGCCATGTGTTCAGACATTACAGTAAGCCTCAGACTGTCAAACTGTAACGTCTGAACATTCAGGCTATTGCACGCCATGTGTTCAGACATTACAGTAAGCCTCAGACTGTCAAACTGTAACGTCTGAACATTCAGGCTATACGATGGCTAGCCTGGGAGACATAACCGGGCCATTGTTCCAAGCAGTTTCAGACTAAGGCCCAGTAAGGGAACATAAAAACAAGTAGTCACTATTAACTGATTGACCAATAAGCTTACTAGCTAATTATCACACTTCCTAATTGGTTTTCATTGGAAGATCCAATAGCGGGTGGGGCTACGAGGGCTACCAGCTGCCGGGGAGTACAGGGTGGTTGGGTTGCCAGATTACCCAGTGACAATGAATTAAAAAGGATAACTTCCAGTATACATAGGACGGGTGGATACATGATATAAATTAGCGATTTGCCAATCCATGGTTATTTAATATTAAGATTCCTAGTTCACGATTAATGAAAACCCTTGATCACGATGGTCGTTTATTTACTACTCCAATCCCCTTGCTCCCCCCCGCCCCCCCCCCCCTCCCCCGCCTCCTACCAGGGCAGACGGTGGAAACCCTAGATTTCTGAAAACATAATTAGGCCTAGATGGACCATTTTTTTCCTTTGGTTAAGATATAATAATTAGTTTTAGTCATAATCAGTATGGTGAGTCCTGGATACTCATAGTTCTGGATGGAAATACATTTAATCCATTTTAAAGGTGGTGTAGCGGAAGATTGTATAATATACAGAATACTGTATTACTGGTATTTGTTGGTAACTTGTTATTTATCTTATATTTCAGGTAAATGGGTAATCAGTCTGCAGCGAGAGGATCTGCTGAAAAGGGACAGCGAGTGTCTTCACAAGAGCTGTGTGGTCTGCTCAAACTCTGCTTAAGGACTCCATATTCAAAAATATTCATGAAGGAAAGCCTGAGATGACAGTGCCAACATTTTGGTGATGAATAAAACTTGACATTGTCAGCATTAGTATTTCAAAGCATTTTATATTATATAAATCATGTAAAAACAGATTTTATTGTATGAACTGTATTGTAAAATAAGATTAGTTAAATTATCTGAACGAGAATTCCAAAGCATCCGGCGAGTGACATGTATCCAAAAAGTATTCAAGTATTTCAGTGAGGGTTACATCAATCAAGTCAGAGTCAAAAACTTTCAGAGCTTTACATGCGAAAAACCGGGTCTTGGGACCAAACTGTGTAAACTGTATCTGAGTTGGCGGCATCGGGAGGGTAGTGGGAGGTACAGTTAAACGGGTAATAGCATCAGACTCTGGACTACTTCTGGCACCTGTTGTCATTAATCTTCCCGCCTTGAACCTTTACCGTAGTTTCCCTAATACAAGAGCATATGGTTTTGTACTTACATGTGCATGAACACATTTACATTGCAGTGACAGCTAGAGGTCGGTGAGATGTTCAAGGTACAAGCCAAATCGTCCCGTTCTCAACAGCAGTCAGAAACCCCCCATAATATAGACGGTCAAAATTAAGATCTAGGGTCAAAAGGTGCTCGGGATGTGACTGTAAGGGCACAGTAAAAATGGCCATGGAGGACAGGGAATTCGGCAATGCGATTCAACCAAATCTAGAGCCCCCAATCTACAATCCCTTACCCAACATACAAACTCTTAGGGATAGATTACAGGATATAGATCCACCACTTTTAAATGTTCACGTTCTACAAAATAAAGTTACAGAATATTACGATAATAAAGTAGACAAATTGCCCAAAGGTTCCATTTTAAGCTATCAACATATTTTTGATGGTGTTACATTCCCGAATCGTGCATTAGACTTCATGAATAATAACTACCAAGCAGTATTATCAAAGAAAGCCTTCATAGAATTCGACAGCAGCTGAAAGTCACTGCAGCAGAAAGTGACAAATTTCAAGAAATTACAATACAACGCCACAACAACCCTGTGTGAAATAGCATTAGAAAAGGATAACAGCTGCCAAATTACATAAAGTATATAGGCACCCGGGCAAGCTTCGGAACTCTTGTTACAGACAAGAAGGAATAGCAGGTTTTTCTTGTCTTCCGCTAAGATTAAAAGTGTCTAATTTTTAGATAAATTATTTATTGGTAACTTCAGGCACAAGGCCCATCGTACAAAAACAAAACACAAAAATAACATACAAAAAAACCGACAAGAACAAATCTTGTTACTTAGAAAGAACTGGCTAAACGTTTTTTCATAAATATGGAACGCTTTTTGAATAAATTTTGCCCAGGTGATTAAACATGTTCGGATGTCATAATACATTAAAAAAAACTCTTAATATCATATATCATTCAATATCTTGAAGGAAAGTAATTTTGGCGGATATGATCATACAACGGGCATTTCATTAAAATATGGAACTCATCAAGAGAGGATGTATTTTCACCTTCTAAGAAATATTTACAGGAGCTAACTCCGCCCCCCCCCCCCCTTCCTGCAGAATGATCTAGTTAACAGCACCCTACACCTGAATCTGACTAAAATCTGTCGTAGTCTGAAGTCCTCAAGAAGACACAAGTATGGTTTTCGTATGAGCAACGTCTTATACTCTTTATAATTCATCAGGACTAGTCAATTTAGTGTTGAGTAGTGGTCAACCCGTGGTCACCATGGCTGGCCGCACCCCTTGATATGCGATAATAATGATAGTGCAGTCTGATTTTCTGTAAACGTGAATCTTTATGTGAATATGTGTACATTGTAGATCTCTATAGATACACTAGCTGCAATTGGGCGTTCGACAAGAAAGTTTGGATGGTGTTTATATTGATACATTTACGGTAGGCCGGAGCGCCCGCTTTCAGATTGTCAGCGCCGTGGCCTTTTCAAGGTCAGACCCAATATAATATTACAAGGACCGGGCAGAGGTTTTAAGACGTTCACACAACGTGTTGAACATTTTGTTTGAGTCATACCAAGACGTTATATGTTAGAGTAAACACTCGAGTCCATTGCGTTTTTGACACAGATGTTCTCTCTGGATTATAACTCTTACCCTAAATAACGGACTTTCTTTCCGCCGGATAACATGTACCCACTGATTTTTTTCACTTTTCTGGCTTGGAGAGGCATGTAAGTGAGTATTATCATCTTTTCCCGCCGACGAGGAACATACTGGTACTGAATAAAAGGCGTGACTTTGCCCAGAACTGGACGCGTCTGGATCCGCCATGGTGTTAGGCTGTAGCACGTGGTGCTTGTTTACATCGTTTACACTCCTAGCCTCGTTCTCGCTCTGCATGCATAATTTTTGAGAGGGGCCTATTATACACTATCCTTGCTTCCACTCCATGAACCTAGCCCCCGTACACCGGCGGCCGTTTCGTCGCGCGGCTAACTTCCTAATTATCGCCCGCAAAGCGTCCCGCGATTTCCAAACAATGTCCATGTTCTATCACATAATTTGACCTGTACAAGCAATATAAACTAATCCATGATGTTAACCAATTACAACATTTGCGGCCAGCGACAGTAATATACATATATTATGTGCAAAACACTTGTAGATTTAACCCACCATGCGATGTTCCCAACACGTTCTGGGCCAGGGCCCCGGGACACTGCCACAGGCACAGCTGTTGCCAGCGTGTTTGGGCCGACATCTTCCTTCCCAGTCGCCGTCTTGTTTTGGCGAGGGGACTCAAACATGAACGGTAACACCCCTGATACGTCGTTTTCATTAAATCATCGTCTGAGTGAGACTCACTGTCGCTATTCGTTTCGAATGAATTTGAATCGTCGGAACTGATCCTTGCCGCAGCCATGTTGACATGGCCTCTTAATAGGGCTTCCCCAGACGAGTGCCTCGACCCGCGTCACGCGGGAATCCCCGGAATTCCCTCACGTTTTGAGGCCGAAGCGGCAAAGTATTGAAAATAATTTTTTTTCGCCTTTTATGATGGAGATAAAAATATAAAAATTTAAATATATTGAATAGTTACCAAAATGCTTCACAAATAGCCAAAGTTACCCCCCAATCCGCACCATGGACTTTAAGTAATATTGATGGTAGTTTGGCGCCACTTTGTACCGGTGGGGGTGAGGGGCGGGGGGGGGGGGGTGGGGATGTCCGTATGACGAGGACGGGGGTTTTGATCCGATGGTCGTAACGAAATATGCATGTATTCCCGCAGGGTGACCCGCCCATAGAGGCGAAAATTTAGGTGCGCGCATCTGCCACTCGAACGTTTCTTGTATTATGTATGACGTCATCGTTGCGCCCACATGACTTGCCCCGCCACCTTGTCTCACCGGCCAATGTGACTCCTCCCCCCACTGTTGTCTCACAGGAAGGAAGTGTTGTGGTACTACCAGGAAGGGGCCAGCCACCTGTTCCCGGACCGATATGAGGAACTGATCGAACCTATTCCAAAGGTAAGCATCCCGACATTTTTCTCTGTGTTATTGTATTGCTTTCAATATCTGGTTACGTGCACTAGAGAGCGAATAATTGCATATTTCTTGTGGTGATGTTGTAGCTCTGAAAATTAAACAACACGATTTATAGCGAAAAATATTCTGTTTGAATGTGTATGCATGACTTGTGATGACCATATGATGTTAATAATTTATTTGCGTATTACGAAGCTGATTCTATCTGACAAGTTATCTATACGCAAAAGATCAACGCAGTATTATACGTTAGATAAATAATATATGCCCCCCCCCCCCCCACACACACACACACCCTCCAGCGCTGCGCAGTGGCGTATCACCAAGTTTAAAAAGGGAGTCGGGGTCCGCATCGGGTGGGCTGAAGGCCCATTGTCATTGGGATGAGCTCTCCGGTGAAGGGGGTGGGCGAGCCTTTGGGTGGGGAGATTCATTTCTTAAAATGGAGGAGGTGGCTACAACAAAATTGGAGTTAGCAAAAACAACGGGCATCCGCGCTCAAACGGGGAGGGGAGGTGCCTGAATCCTCCAGTGGTATGAGCTTTATAGTTATTGTTTTCACCGCCAGGTGGAGCGCCACGACCTGATGGGGGCGTACTACCGCCGTCTGACCGGGGACGACGAGGAGCAGAAGCTGCTGTGTGCCAAGCGCTGGAGCGCGTGGGAGATGGCCACCGCCAGACTCTTCACGGACGCCAGCCTCCTCACCAAGACAGAAAACGACATCTGGGCTCTCCAGTTTGCTCGCATCGAGTGGTGAGTTGGGGGCCTGCCCGGTAGCTCAGTGGGCTAGAGCGCTCGCCTTGAGTGCTCTTGCCACATGAGACCCTAACGGCACGTGGATCGGTGGTTCGAACCCTGCTGTGGCCATGTCTGTGTGGGCGCAGGATGAAGATTCCATGTCCTTCTTCGCAAAGAGTAGGGGGTTACCCCCGGGGATATGGCTCCACTCTCCCTTCCTTCTCCCATTGACGCGATAGGACCAAAATTGGTTAAGGCGTCCTGAATATACAACCAACCAATCTAGTGGTGATTGGCAGCCGTGGTTTGGTGGGGGCATGCTTGTGGTGTGGTGGGGGCATGCTCGTGGTCCTGTCGGAGTAAAAAATCTCGACCATGCTGATCTAACCGGTTCAAAAGTGCGTGACGGTTTATAGGTATGTGACCAAAATTTGTCGAGGGCGGTTATTATATCTATTCTCACAAATGTGAGATATCCACATTAACTTACGTGCTAAAATGTGCTCCCTATCAAAGAATTCTTAGTGGGCTAGTGTTTAGCCATAAATGCTCTCTAATAGTGTAAACGTAAATTATGATTGAATGATGATGTACAAACATTGTACAATGTAATAGAATATAATATACAGATAGGCAGCGTTCTGCGAAATCTGTCAAATACAAAATGGGGACTGTACTGTTTGGCAAATGATGCGGTTCTTTGGTGAATTTGTATTGACCTTATTTCTGCAGTCACTATTTCGTCCACGGCGGGTTCTTCGAGTCTGATAGCCACATTCTGGATAATGTGGACAAGATTCGTCACATTCCCACCACAATTGTCCAGGGACGCTATGACGTAGTGTGTCCCATGGAAACCGCGTGGAATCTGCATAAGGTAGGGAAGCGTGAGGACAAGGCGTTGACGGTTCGCACTGTTTGTAATATATTCCCTTCGGCAATAGCTCTGTAATACATGGAGGGTTTACTGCGTGTACAATAGTATGTACTTGTTTTGGGCACATTATGTTTTTTTTTATTTGGGTTAATTTTTATATTAAGCAAACTGTGACGTTTACTTGTAACTGGATTAGAGTAATATAATGTTTAACACCGGTAAACAATTAGGAGTATGAGAAGGATTTTATTGGAAATCCAGTTCAATATGTAAATATTCCAATACGAATGCTATAACCAGAAGACCATTTAACATTTAATTTGACGAATTATATTTGTTGTAGATTCCACGATTAATTGTGAATCCCAGACTAACAAAAGTCAAACAATCTTTATGATGTTATTTGCTTGTAACATAGAGCGTCAACGCATCAAAATATGTATTTTCTAGTGTTTTTCATCTCTATTTTCACCTCGTAGCGTTGGCCTGAAGCGGACTTCCACATAGTGCACGACGGCGGTCACTCAGCCAAGGAGGCGGGGACCCAGACACTACTGCTCAACGCCACCGACAAGTACAAGACACTATAGTGGCGCCATCTACCGGCCACTCAGCCAATGAGGCGGGGACCCAGACACTGCTGCTCAACGCCACCGACAAGTAAAAGACACTATAGTGGCGCCATCTACCGGCCACTCAGCCAAGGAGACGGGGACCCAGACACTGCTGCTCAACGCCACCGACAAGTAAAAGACACTATAGTGGCGCCATCTACCGGCCACTCAGCCAAGGAGACGGGGGCCCAGACACTGCTGCTCAACGCCACCGACAAGTAAAAGACACCATAGTGGCGCCATCTACCGGCCACTCAGCCAAGGAGACGGGGGCCCAGACACTGCTGCTCAACGCCACCGACATGTACAACTCAAATGGCACCATCTACCGGCCACTTCCGTTGCTACACTTACAAAATTAATAACGCCCACCTGATAATATTATAAAGCATCAAACTGTTACCGTTGCTGGGTATGCAGAGATTGACATGTATGCCTGATTTGCTTGTTAAATGCACCAGGAACTTTTACTATATATATATTGACACAGACGATTTATATTCAATTGATATTTTTTATTTATATGAAAATAACTTGATTGTTACTTCGCTGAATATGGAATATTTTTCCTTCGTTGCTGCGTAAAAAAATGATAAACTCTTACTCTTTGCTTTGAGCTCCACGGATGGGGATACCGTAGTGGCATGGTGCGCTACGCGTGGAACTGACGGTGGTCTGCCAGTCTGCTTGGTAAGCATGTGAAAAATAACACATGTGAAAGTATCCTTGATGGGCAGGAGCCCATTGTTTTTCCAACAGTTTCCCCATATACGAGCCTCCGTCGACCACCATCCCATTATAGCCGCATAGGCTTAAATCATAGAGTCGTCATCAGGCAGCGACTTTAAGGGGTAAATTACTGGAAATTTGGCACAATACGCCCATAACATAGAGGCATGTTACAGGGAAATCCTCAGTAATAGTCTTGTGGAACCCAAGGGTATGTTGTAAATCAACAAGGCAAACTTGAATGTCGAAAGTTTTTCTATAGGACTTTAATATTGGTACAGTATATTAAGTTGTCTGGGGGTGGGCGTTTTGTATGTATATGGGACTGGTAAAGGTCATAATCATAACGTCTTCCTGACGAATATCAGTGATCCATTATGTTGAAGAAAACTCAGTTGCGGGGGTGGGGGCTTTTATTTGTTCGTGTCATTGTGACTCAGTAGTAGCTCTAAGGACAATGCGTATCGGATATCTCCATGCGTCGTGTACCATAGAGATTATGCTGTGGCAGTATAAAGTAGTAGCTCTAAGGACAATGCGTATCGGATATCTCCATGCGTCGTGTACCATAGAGATTATGCTGTGGCAGTATAAAGTAGTAGCTCTAAGGACAATGCGTATCGGATATCTCCATGCGTCGTGTACCATAGAGATTATGCTGTGGCAGTATAAAGTAGTAGCTCTAAGGACAATGCGTATCGGATATCTCCATGCGTTGTGTACCATAGAGATTATGCTGTGGCAGTATAAAGTAGTAGCTCTAAGGACAATGCGTATCGGATATCTCCATGCGTTTTGTACCATAGAGATTATGCTGTGGCAGTATAAAGTAGTAGCTCTAAGGACAATGCGTATCGGATATCTCCATGCGTCGTGTACCATAGAGATTATGCTGTGGCAGTATAAAGTAGTAGCTCTAAGGACAATGCGTATCGGATATCTCCATGCGTCGTGTACCATAGAGATTATGCTGTGGCAGTATAAAGTAGTAGCTCTAAGGACAATGCGTATCGGATATCTCCATGCGTCGTGTACCATAGAGATTATGCTGTGGCAGTATAAAGTAGTAGCTCTAAGGACAATGCGTATCGGATATCTCCATGCGTCGTGTACCATAGAGATTATGCTGTGGCAGTATAAAGTAGTAGCTCTAAGGACAATGCGTATCGGATATCTCCATGCGTCGTGTACCATAGAGATTATGCTACATGGCAGTATAAAGTAGTAGCTCTAAGGACAATGCGTATCGGATATCTCCATGCGTCGTGTACCATAGAGATTATGCTGTGGCAGTATTATTGCAACATTACCTTTGTATACCACGGGTCTTGTCAGAGCTGAATATGCATTCCTGTCTATGGAAGAATAAACGAAAAATATATACAAAACGGAGAACAGTGTTAAAAACATTCATTTTCTGTGACTACGGTTTTAGCTGAGGACAAAGACTTGATGACCATTTGTCAACGTCAGAAGCTGGTTTAGGCCAGATAAAAGTACATGACAGTTCGGTCACATGACACATGATGTGCCTAGATAATGCATTATACGACACGTGTTCAATAATTCCAGTCCTCTCATATCTAAAGGCGGTTATCTCTTTATGTTATGGATGTAGCAATGTTACCGCTGAATAGTGAATTTTAGATTGTTTCGTATACTACCCTAGACGCATTGTCCGATCAGTTTCAGTGTTCACTTTATACGAGATGTATACTCTAATATCTATCCTTTTTTCAAAGTGTGATTAGCGAAAAGCATCAATAATTCTCACCGTTTGATGACGTAGTACACACAAACGTCTCTTTCGTGGACCTGCCTGTGCCAGAATGACAGAACATATCTTTAAAGGATTAATGAAAGCTTAATTAATATCCTGTCGGACCGCATCGAGGACTTAACGTTTCGTTCGATGAAACACAACGCTCTTCTTCATAATATCCCTGAGGCCGACCCAGCAACGGGGGCAAAGAACTGTGAAGGTATTGTAATGTCTTACCTTTCTAAGAATGGATTTCATGACCCAATCCCTCCAATAGATAGGGCTCACCGCCTTGGTCGCAAGCCCCCTGGCGGCTCGAACCCCAGACCAAGACCCATTGTAGTCCGCTTCGCAACTCAGAAAGGGGCTGATATGGTGCTGCAGTTTGGCCGTTCGCTGGCCCGGGGAAGCCCGGGCAACAACCGAGGGAAAATCACACCGCAGTATCCGAATGACATGATGGAAAAACGGAGGATAAACAGCGAAACGGTGGCCGAATGCAAAAAAAAGGCAGGTCAGTCACCGGTCAACATCAAAATGACCAAGGAAAAGCTATGGATTAACGGCGATCTGTACCGCGACCCCCTTCCAAAGCCCTCTATCATGGATATCCTGCATGTCCCGGTCGCTGAGCGAGAGCAGCTTCTCCAGAACAAACAAAGAGGGGTGTGTGTCTCGCACTGTGAGCGGCCCAGGTGTCTCCATGACAGCCACCCGTATCCCTGTCAAGTCCATGGCCGATGTCCGTGAAGCCTACAGACGCCTGATGCTGGAGCCAGCCAGGCAGGAGGCGTCCCATGTTGCTGCCGCGTACCGCCTGGGAGATCCAGAGAAGCCCGCCGACCTGAAGGAAGGCTGGCAGGACGACGGCGCACATGGAGCCGGCAGACATCTGCGCTACCTGATGAGGCGTCACCAGCAGATCAACGTGGTCATATTCTTGTCGGTATCAACGGTCAGTCCTCAACTGGGGCACACGGGTTTCGAACTAATTGAATCCTCATTAAGCGACCTGGTCATTAAACCATGATTTATACAGATTATCTTAAACTATCTCCATTAATCATTGTGGCTTTATCATTCAGTATTTATAAAGGCAATGTGCTATCACGTTGTGGCATTGTAATTGTTTGTATCTCGTAAGCCACGGTTGTTTCAAATAGGACCGAGTCAAAGCACCCTCGTTATCCGTTTAAAGCTACCGAGTCACATTATGAGAACCACGCTTCATTGGCGTCTCTGTATCGGGGTATGCTTCGACTTTCGTGCGGGGAGTGTGTGTGTGAGTTTGTGTACAACCGCGTTAAACTCTGGTATGTGTTTGCAGACTTTCTCGATAGTCTTTCTTCTGCCAATAACCGTGAACACGTGACCACTTGACAAACACCAGTGGTGTGTATATACTTTACAATGTATTCGAGCTTAATTCTCTGCCGTTGTCAATTTTTCTCCATGTTAGAGTTTATTAGCGAGAGTTTATTAGAGTTACTGGTTCGTCTTTCTTGTTTAATTTCGTTAAACTGCTCAACCGCTCGATTGTAACTACACATTCATTCACAGCAACTTCAGGATGGCATGTACATTTCTTTAAATGCTTAATGTTACATAAAGAGGCAAGGTGTTTCATTTCACCAGCGGTATCGGTGACTGCGTATAATGGAGGATATTTTGAGCATATTTACAATGACAGAATCAGCGAGTTCCAAAGAGGGTGAGACGACCCCCGCAGTTGGAAATTCACACGGCACTTGGGCCGGCCAATCTCACTCGACCTCGCTAAAGATATGTCACGCCAATGTAAACGGACTTGGTGAAGATGAATTGTTATATATACGGAATAACTACAGCTTTAATTATGATATAATGTGCATTACCGAAACTCACCTTAAGTCTGAATCGGAGCTGGATCTGAATTTACCCGGGTATCAGCAAGTCTATCGTAGGGACCGTAACTCAGGTACATGGGGAGGTGTGCTTATTTGGGTGAGCGACTGTCTTGTTGCAAAGAGATTGCCTGATCTAGAGGACGTGGAAATAGAAGGTATATGGTTGGAATGTAGGGCCAACGCAGAACGGTTTCTGGTGTGCTGTGTATATCGTCCACCGAGTGCTAAAGTTGTATTCTGGGAAAAGCTCCAAACCTGTTTAGACAATGCTAAGCTCATGTCAACACACGACATAGTAATAGTAGGTGACATGAATGCCGACGAAACAACCGACCCGTATAATCACTTACACATGCAGAGTTGGGCAAATAGTAGTAGGCTCACGATTCATGTGGATACCCCAACAAGAATTACTCCCACTTGCAAGTCAATTTTGGACCAAATATTAAGTAGCCGACCAGATCTAGTTTCAGATGTTGAGGTGCTTACGCCCATAACTACTAGTGACCATTGTGCTGTTTGTTGTAGCCTCAATTTCAAAGTTACCAGAAACGGAACATATAAACGGCTAGTGTGGAACTATAACAAAGCAAATTTTACCGGGTTTAGATCAGCTCTAGCTTTACACGACTGGGACCAATGTGTCGCCACTAACGATCCCGATTCAGCTTGCGAAATATGGACTTCAGAGTTTTTAGAAATCTGTAGGACATATATACCCAACCGTTTTGTTACAATTCGCCCTGATGACAAACCATTCTACAATAACAACCTGCGACGGGAAAAACGGAAATTAGATCGTTCACACAAAAGTGCTAAGAAAACTAACCACGAATCAGACTGGACAACCTACCGCAATCAAAGAAATCAATATGTATCAAATGTTCGCGAGGCAAAGTCTGTGTATGACAAGGGTCTGGAGGAATCGCTTAACAATAGTTCCAAAATAACTCAAAAACAATGGTGGAAACTGAGTAAAAAACTGCTAAAGGTAAAAGAAAGTACCGGTTATCCGGCATTGTTAGATCCAGATGGCAATAGTATCTCCGATAACACAGGCAAGGCTCAACTGCTTAACGATTATTTTCTCAGCCTATCATCACGTGTGGGGTCGTTATCAGATAGCCCCGAGCAGACCGAATGCAATCTCCATCCAGGTCTTCGCCAGGTAGCCGTAACTAAAGACGATGTTCGGGACCTAATTCATAACTTGGACTCAAACAAAGCTACGGGGTATGATGGGATTAGCCCGAGGATGCTAAAAGAAGCTGGTAACGCCATAGTTGAACCCCTGTCAAAACTCTTTGCCTTGTGTCTCGATCAATGCACGATGCCTCGACTTTGGAAAATGGCTAACGTAGTGCCAATACATAAAAAAGGTCTGCGTTCCCAGGTCAACAACTATCGGCCAGTCTCTCTCTTAAGTTGCGTAGGAAAACTGCTAGAACGTGTGATTTTCAAGCACACTTTTAATTACCTACGTGATAATAACATCCTGAATAGATTCCAGTCGGGTTTCACCCCGGGGCACAGTACCGTTCACCAGCTTGTTGAGATATACCATTTATTTTGTAAAGCCTTAGACAAGAAAAAAACGGTAAAGGTAGTTTTCTGTGACATTTCGAAGGCTTTCGACACGGTATGGCACGGCGGTCTCCTGGGTAAACTGCGTAGCATCGGAATTGATGGTCAACTATTTAACTGGTTTAGTAATTACATGTGTGATAGGCAGCAGAGAGTTGTTGTTGATGCAGCTTACTCAGACTGGGATTCAATTACTGCAGGGGTACCCCAAGGTTCGGTATTGGGACCTCTTCTGTTTCTAGTCTACATTAATGACTTAGCCAACGATCTTGAATGTAATATTAGACTTTTCGCTGATGATACCACTATATTTGTTGCCACAGATGATTTATGTGACGCACACGATATGTTAATGCGAGACTTATCAAAAATTGAAGCGTGGGCCAAAAAGTAGTTTTTAGATTTTAATGCAACTAAGACTAATGTCATGAACATTACGAATAAGTTCAACCTCGATCCTACGCAACTCAGTATGGGTGGAAATAGTCTTGCAAACGTATCAGAGCACAAACACTTGGGTCTTAATATTGACTCCAAGCTTTCTTGGTCCCCGGATATCAATGAAATATACAGCAAATCTATGAGAAGAGTTGATATTCTGTCTAGACTCAGTTTCAGACTTAGTCGTGGAACACTTGAAACAATGTATTTTTCTTTCATCAGACAATATGCATGTGTTGTGTGGGCCGGGTGTTCTCAGTATGAGTCTGACAAACTAGAATCGGTACAGATAAGGGCTGGACGCATTGTAAGTGGTGCAATCAAATGCGCAAGCCGCACTCAGGTGTACAAAGATTTGGGTTGGGAAACCTTGTCACAAAGGAGGGACAGATTTATACTCATTCTGTTTCACAAATTTTTTTATAACCAGGCACCTTCCTATGTGTGTTGCTTACTTCCTATGTCCGTGCCCGACCGCACTCAATATGGTTTACGTAGTGCTAGCCCACTTAATATTACGCAAATAAATACAAGGTTGTCAACATTTTACAAATCATTTCTACCTAGCGCAATACGAATGTGGAACGAATTACCAGTCTCTTTACGCAGCTTGCACGACCCAAAGCGTTTAAAGTAGCAATTTTAAATATTCATAAAACGGTGTCCGGGAATGTAACTGATAACCGCAAATTGTATTACTTTGGAAACAGAAGAGTCAATGTATTGCACGCGCGTATTCGCATGAATTGTAGCGCACTGAACTCTCACTTGTTTAACATGAATCTTGTAGACAGCCCGAGTTGTCGCTGCGGAGCCGAGAACGAGGACTGCGTTCATTTTTTCCTCGGGTGCCCACTCTATACGAACTTTAGAGATATTTTATTTCGCAAAATCCATGTTCTATCCTCAGTGTCAATTGGCACCATTCTTTTTGGTAATCCGTCTCTATCAATGGACGATAACCGTTGTATATTTCAAGCAGTTCACGACTTCATTGTAGCCTCCAAACGTTTCCCTTAAATATCACGTATCTTAATGTTATGCCTGAATGTATTAATTATCGAATTTCTACTACATTGTGGTGTACGCAACTGTTATGTATATATGTATGCATGAGCAATTGATTCAAGTTCAGCAAGAGGAATTCACATAGGCAGTGTGCCTGTTTTCCAATTGCCAATAAAATATGTTTAAACTAAATGAAAGCTTCATAAGGTTTCTCGTGCTAAAGAAAATGCAGGATGAACAGCTTTACTTCATTAACGTGTCGTCCCGAAATCCGCTCTAGTCAGTGGAATAGTACATACCATGGTATCAGCAATGAGTGGTAGGGTTGGCTGGTTGTATATTCAGGGCGCTCCAACCACTTTTGGTCATTTCGCGTCAATAGCAGAAGGAAGGAAAGAGCGGAGTCATGTACCCGGGGGTAAACACCTAACATTTTGCTGATAATGAGACAACATGTTGCTTATATGGTTGCATTATGACGAAGTCCTGGGCTCTATCTTCGCCAACAAATCCCTCCCTCCAATGTCTCCGGCTACCCTTCTCGTTCTGCCGCTGTATGGCCACATGCTCACTATTCACTTCTGCCATATCCCCTTTGGCTCTCACCCACACTATTATTGCACTCATAGCCCCACCCTCACCCACACCATTATCGCTCTCATAGCCCCACCCTCACCCACACCATTATCACACTCATAGCCCCACCCTCACCCACACCGTTATCGCACTCATAGCCCCACCCTCACCCACACCATTATCGCTCTCATAGCCCCACCCTCACCCACACCATTATAGCACTCATAGCCCCACCCTCACCCACACCATTATCGCACTCATAGCCCCACCCTCACCCACGCCATTATCATTCATAGCCCCACCCTCACCCACACCATTATCACACTCATAGCCCCACACTCACCCACACCATTATCACTCATAGCCCCACCCTCACCCACACCATTATCACACTCATAGCCCCACCCTCACCCACACCATTATCGCTCTCATAGCCCCACCCTCACCCACACCATTATCGCACTCATGGCCCTACCCTCACCCACACCATTATCGCACTCATAGCCCCACCCTCACCCACGCCATTATCACTCATCGCCCCACCCTCACCCCCACCATTATCACACTCATGGCCCCACCCTCACCCACACCATTATCGCTCTCATAGCCCCACCCTCACCCACACCATTATCACACTCATAGCCCCACCCTCACCCACACCATTATCACTCATAGCCCCACCCTCACCCACACCATTATCACACTCATAGCCCCACCCTCACCCACACCATTATCGCTCTCATAGCCTTACCCTCACCCACACCATTATCGCACTCATGGCCCTACCCTCACCCACACCATTATCGCACTCATAGCCCCACCGTCACCCACGCCATTATCACTCATAGCCCCACCCTCACCCACACCATTATCACACTCATAGCCCCACCCTCACCCACACCATTATCGCACTCATGGCTCCACCCTCACCCACACCATTATCGCACTCATAGCCCCACCCTCACCCACACCATTATCGCACTCATGGCCCCACCCTCACCCCCACCATTATCACACTCATGGCCCCACCCTCACCCACACCATTATCGCTCTCATAGCCCCACCCTCACCCACACCATTATAGCACGCATAGCCCCACCCTCACCCACACCATTATCGCACTCATAGCCCCACCCTCACCCACACCATTATCACACTCATAGCCCCACCCTCACCCACACCATTATCACTCATAGCCCCACCCTCACCCACACGATTATCGCACTCATAGCCCCACCCTCACCCACACCATTATCGCACTCATAGCCCCACCCTCACCCACACCATTACCACTCATAGCCCCACCCCCACCCACACCATTATCGCTCTCATAGCCCCACCCTCACCCCCACCATTATTGCACTCATAGCTCCACCCTCACCCACACCATCATAGCGCTCATAACCCCACCCTCACCCACACCATTATAGCACTCATAGCCCCACCCTCACCCACACCATTATCGCACTCATAGCCCCACCCTCACCCACACCATTATCACTCATAGCCCCACCCTCACCCACACCATTATCACACTCATAGCCCCACACTCACCCACACCATTATCGCACTCATGGCCCCACCCTCACCCACACCATTATCACTCATAGCCCCACCCTCACCCACACCATTATCACACTCATAGCCCCACCCTCACCCACACCATTATCGCACTCATAGCCCCGCCCTCACCCACACCATTATCACTCATAGCCCCACCCTCACCCACACCATTATCACACTCATAGCCCCACCCTCACCCACACCATTATCGCTCTCATAGCCCCACCCTAACCCACCCCATTATCGCACTCATAGCCCCACCCTCACCCACACCATTATCGCACTCATAGCCCCACCCTCACCCACACCATTATCACTCATAGCCCCACCCTCACCCACACCATTATCACACTCATAGCCCCACCCTCACCCACACCATTATCGCTCTCATAGCCCCACCCTCACCCACACCATTATAGCACTCATAGCCCCACCCTCACCCACACCATTATCGCACTCATAGCCCCACCCTCACCCACACCATTATCGCACTCATAGCCCCACCCTCACCCACACCATTATCACACTCATAGCCCCACCCTCACCCACACCGTTATCGCACGCATAGCCCCACCCTCACCCACACCATTATCGCACTCATAGCCCCACCTTCACCCACACCATTATCGCACTCATAGCCCCACCCTCACCCACACCATTATCGCACTCATAGCCCCACCCTCGCCCACACCATTATCGCACTCATAGCCCCACCCTAACCCACCCCATTATCACACTCATAGCCCCACCCTAACCCACCCCATTATCGCACTCATAGCCCCACCCTCGCCCACACCATTATCGCACTCATAGCCCCACCCTAACCCACCCCATTATCACACTCATAGCCCCACCCTCGCCCACACCATTATCGCACTCATAGCCCCACCCTCACCCACACTGTTACCGTATACCACTCGTCACCCGCCCGCTGGCCGCGTTATTGCCTAGGACCATCTCACCCGCCCCTCCGCCCTCTCCCGCCTTGGCTATCATCTATCGGTGCCAGGTCCGCCATCCGCTCACACCGTTATCCTGATCACTCGGCCTCCTCCATCCTGGATCCCTCGGTCCTTGTGTCCCGCTGAGTGCTCAGCTGCCGCTTCCAGATTCCTGAACTTCCACTTGGGACCCCCCACCCCCCGGGACTCCCTCTCGCGGCAGGAAGCGTGAACTGACAGCGCTGAAATATACAAGTGCATGATATGCCCAGCGTCTCCTCTCCTATGTTCCTATCTGCGCTTTTCCAACTACATGGTATTTATCAATATCAGTGCGTTGTCTGGTGCAAGCCAGGTACCATAGATGTAACGCAGTCCGCTCCGATATGGGTCCAGTCGCGGAACTACGCTGTCGGTGGTAGCCAGCCACAGCGGTTTTGCTCGCAGTGGGACTAGTGCAAGCCTCGCTGGTACACCCTCCTGCCGCCAGGGTTGGGACGGATATGGGACTTTAAGAAGAGAAACACGGAGGCCAGCGAGAATATATCAATGATAGACCATGTTTGTGCACAGAAAGGCTAAACTGGCAAAATCTCTCGGGACAAAGAAGTGGGCGTTTCATGAAACATGTTGCAGGTGCCAGGGTTCGAACCCGCGACCTGTCTGTAGCTCAGCTCGGTAACTAACTGTGGATGTTCCAAACGAATTTCTTGTCTGATTAGACCACCCCTCCCCCCCCCCCCCCACCTACCTCCGCTGCATTTTGGTGGATTGGTGGGCGTTTGGTGAACCAATTTTGTGTGCATTGGGGACACTGAAATAGACGAATGGCTCCAGACGCAGATTTCGACATCTAGGAGTGTGGGGCTCAAACAATACCTGTATTATTGTTCGTCAGCCCCCTGCCCATTTGTCCACTAAGTTATGGCGACAGAGTGACAGTGGCGAGGAAGCGTATAATTTTCATAAATTAACGAAGACCGCCCCCCCCCCCCTCCCCCCACCCGCACACACACCCGAGGTGCGAGGTGTTCTAATTTCACAAGGACATGAGTGAGGGGGGGGGGGGGCGATGGTGCCATGGCTTCGATGAGTGTTGGACGAGTTGAGAAGTGGCAACGAAGCACGGTCCCCTTACTTGACCTGGTAACCTGGCTGCTGGGGTCAATCAATCACAATCTCCTGGAGCAGTTGATTCACAGCCACAGACATCTGGTCGGTGATTCATTATGGGTTGAGGACTGGTCAGCTCACGGTGACGGACGGGACATTACGAGCCACGAATGTTCTTTCAATCTCTCGTTTTCCATCTTATCTTCATGTTAGATAAAACATATATTACTTTGCAACAGTGTTGCATTAATTGGTTTCGCTAAGAAAATATCATCAAGGAGAACGCTTACGTCACCACATTAAAAACATCAGTTATTAACCATATTAGAACCGTCTTGAAAGGAAATGAGTGGTCGTTATTGCACAACACAAATATGCAGTAAATGCATTGGGGTGTTCTTTTGGTTGTGATGGAGGTGTATCGTGCAACTTCGGACATTGCGGTCGTGCTGTGCCTTTTAAAGCAATATATTCTGTATTTTCTTGTATTACCAACCTCTTCCCCATGTCAAATAAGTATATTCTGTCTTGAATTTAAATCCTGAAAGCCCGTGGGCTATCCGGAGAGAAGCAATTTGGTCACCGGAGCAGAAGTTGGTGGCCGGCTTTATATTCTTGCGCGCCCGTTCGCTGTTCGGTATTTTGTGTGTGATGTCGACCGCGGCTCGCTATCACGTCCGCGCGCGATATAAATAAACCGCGTTTTATGTTGAAATTGTTGTTTTACAGATTCTTAGAGATATAAGACATATATGCATCATAATTTTGAGATACTTTTAGTCTTGATTCTAAAATGTAAACAATCTAAGATGGCGCATGTAAGCATATTGCTTTAACATCAAGATTGTATATAATAACGCTTGCACTGTGTAATTAACAATAAAAAAGATAAAAAAATGTTTTTTTGAAGATGTTTCTGGATTTTCTTTTGGGAAATCATCATTCGGTTAGAGAATGGTTTTATTACCAGTTTAAAATGGAGAGCGTATTTTTGCGTCTTAGTGGATTATGTCGATGAAAGCATTCCACTATCGAGGTGACAGACAAGTTCGGCTGTTATTCACACGCGGCATGTCAAACGCCTTTGCGAAATCTCCAACAAACGACTACGCAGTCAATCCTGGGGGAGACAGTGTTATCAGATGCCGCCGTTACCTGGTCGCCATCAAGGGGCAATTTGGCTCCAAAATAAACCCTTTATGTGTTGATGCCTGTAATTCAGGGTGAATTTATCCAACGGTCATCGCACTTCGCCTACTCACCGCGCGCAGATATCTAGTGTGCCAAAATTTTGAAACAATTGTTTTCTATTTGAAACGAAAACAGATCAATTGGAGGTTGGTGTACAAAAGGAAAGAGATGTGGTAGGATAAAACTCGCCACTGACGAAACCGATAGCCATTTACATATAAATGTCGGTGTTTTATGTTGCTGATCCAAAATAACTCACATATTACTCACGGCTACAATTCACGATTACATCAACAGATGTAGTGGTAACTGGGATGGCATATAATCTTCCAGGGATCAGAGTGATCGCACGTTTACAGCGTAAATCCATGTTCCATGTTCACGAACCAGGCATAAACTGGTTAATTTTGATTTTAAACTTGGCCAGGAATCAGCGCCAACATCTCGCCGCGGACTGAGTCGTTCAGGCCGCTGAGGGCCACAGCTCACACTGGCAGCAGCCTGTTACCGGGTCGCCAGGTCAGGGTGATACCTATCACGCCCCCTCACCCCCCTCCCCTCTCCTCCATCCAAACCGGAACGGAGAGAGACTCAGAGAGGGAGGTGCGGGGGGTCTGGCGGTGTGGAAGGCAGCTACAGTTTCTGGCCCCCCCGCAGACCACTGGGGCAGGAAGGCGGTGTGAATACGGAAACGTGTTGTCGAAAATCCCAACCGTTTGTGACACCTGTTGTCTTTTTAAATGCGCAATGTTAATGTGTACTGACTCGCGACATGGATTAACTGTGTTCATTTATTACCACGGATGTTTGTTGTGTAACCCCCTGGATTAATACAAAGTGCTGAGGTCCACTGATCAATGTGAAACAAACAGAATTAAGGCCCCGAGGGCCGCCAAGGAGAGAGGATTTCCGGCTGTGGCCTGGTATGTGAGAGTAAACCTGGAGTCTGGAGTCTCTATCTAGAGTGATCGCGGAATTTGAACAGAAAGGCTTGTATACTGAACTTAGATCTTGTAGACTGAACTTAATTTAGCCATGAATCCATGGCTATGGTTGAAGAAATAAGAAAAGGATTAAGGCTTGTTTCTGTTATAAAACTTTTCCCACAGCAAAGGAGAGTCAGAGCTACACTTGGTCAAAGTCAAACAACCCTGAAATGGGGTTGTTCCAGACCAGAATTTTACTATGGAATGCGACTAGGCTGTGTTTCAGCCCATACAGCCTACGGTTCTGGGCTAAACTTAATTAGATCTTGTAGACTGAGCTTAGATATTGTAGATTAAACGCTGATCTTGTAGATTGAACTTAGATATTGTAGACAAAACGCTGATCTTGGAGACTAAATGCAGATCTTGTAGACTGAACGCTGATCTTGTAGACTGAACGCTGATCTTGCAGACTGAATGTAGAGCTTATAGATTGAACGCTGATCTTGTAGCCTGAAAGATCTTTTATAATGAACATATATATTGTAGATTGAATCAGATCTTGTAGACTGCATGTAGATCTTGTAGACTTCTGCTCTTTTTCATGCAAGTTCTACTCCATATTACTCACTCCCTCCCTCCTTGTTTGTTTTCGTGCCCCCACCCCTCTAGTATCTGTTGTGGACCTCCTTCCATTGTGAGTGCCCCCACCACAATAGTCCATCGAAAGTGCCCCCCACCCCCTCCCACCAACAACTTTTCTTCGGAGAACTGTTCCTATCAAAAGTGGACCCTAGACCCTTTTCTGCCTTGATCCGCCGTTTAGTAACTTTTAGTTTGAATATTAAGCAAGGCACAAGCTACATACGCTCATTAAGAAAGGAGTGCCCGTGACAAATAGAGGCATGCGTGGTTTCACATTAATGCCAAGAAGTTTACATCTTTCTGCGGCCCATCCTCCGGCTCCCATCGCAGACCTATTAATCATATCTTACCCATATCTTACCCCCCCCCCCCCCCGTGGGGGGGGGGGGGGTAAGATATGCGATAAGATATGAGTGGCGTTGTTGGTTTAACACTGTTCAACGTGTGGTTATGAATTAAAGATTGATCATATGCTCACGTATTACTCCCCCTTGTCTGTCGAAGAGCATCTGACCCGGGGTTTTGTTTGTAGAGAGATATTAAAAGGGAGGGAGTGGGCGACCGTGGGAACGGGGGTCCACAACACGCCTGAAATGAAATGTTGGCTGCTTTGGTTAAAATGAAGGACACATTGGGCCAAGGAACCTCCCGGGACGATGTGGGATGAAACGATAAACGGTATACCGAGATGGGGGGGGGGGTCCGACCCTCCTTGATGCGCCAGTGACAGGAGTCTATGTGGTATACCGAGGGGGAGTCCGCCCCCCTGGGGGGGGAGAGCGACCCCCCCTCCTGGATCCGCCAGTTACAGGATTCTGTGTGGTATACCGAGGGGGGGGGGGTCCAACCCTCCCCCTAGATCCGCCAGTGACAGGATTCTGGGTGGTATACCGAGGGGAGGGGGGGGAGCACGACCCCCCCTGGATCCGCCAGGGACAGGATTCTGTGTGGTATACCAAGGGAGGGGGGGGGGAGTCCCCCCCTGGATCCGCCAGTTACAGGATTCTGTGTGGTATACCGAAGGGGGGGGGGGCCGACCCTCCCCCTGGATCCGCCAGTTACAGGATTCTGTGTAGTATACCGGGGGGGGCGGCAGGGTCCGACCCTCCCCCTAGATCCGCCAGTTACAGGATTCTGGGTGGTATACCGAGGGTGGATTCCGCCCCCCCCCCTGGATCCGCCAGTGACAGGATTCTGTGTGGTATACCGAGGGGGGGGGGTGGTCCAACCCTCCCCCTAGATCCGCCAGTGACAGGATTCTGGGTGGTATACCGAGGGGAGGGGGGGAGCACGACCCCCCCCCCCTGGATCCGCCAGGGACAGGATTCTGTGTGGTATACCAAGGGAGGGGGGGGGGAATCCCCCCCTGGATCCGCCAGTTACAGGATTCTGTGTGGTATACCGATGGGGTAGTCCGCCCCCCCCCCCGCCCCTGGATCCGCCAGTTACAGGATTCTGTGTGGTATACCGAAGGGTGGGGGGGTCCGACCCTCCCCCTGGATCCGCCCGTTACAGGATTCTGTGTAGTATACCGGGGGGGGGGGCAGGGTCCGACCCTCCCCCTAGATCCGCCAGTTACAGGATTCTGTGTGGTATACCGAGGGGGGGGGGGGTCCGACCCCCCCCCCTCCCTGGATCCGCCAGTGACAGGATTCTGGGTGGTATACCGAGGGTGGATTCCGCCCCCCCCCCCCCCGCCCCTGGATCCGCCAGTGACAGGATTCTGTGTGGTATACCGATCGAGGCGGTGGGGGGGGGGGGGCGTTATATCAACGTCACGGCCGATCACAATTAACGATGACAAACGCTTCGTTTAACCTGTTTAACCCTCCCAGTTAAAGTATCTCACACAGCGCATTAAAGCGCCGCTCTATTTATAACCGTTCGCGCTTTGTTGTTCACACCCGCGACGACACAACTACAGTGAAGTAGGGGGGTGAGTGGGGGTAGGGGAGGGGGGAGGGGGCGGCGCTAATGACACTCCTGGAGTGACCGGGCCGTGTCACGTGACAGTTAATGGCCTGTCGACGTGCTACTGGTGCGTCACTCTAACCAACGACCTTGTTTATGTCCCCTACAGTGACCATCGCCTCTGTCCACCCCCCCCCACCTGCTATCTGCCCCTCTCCTTCCCCCTGCTCTCCGCCCCACCCCATCCCTCTGCTCTCTATCCTCCTATCCACCTCGCGACCGACCCGAAGCTACGTAACTCAGGCACCCACAAAAATTAGTTTCAGTCATATTTTCTCATTACGTTGTAGGCCTATGCACGTGTTACAACAGTTTGATAAATATGAATATCAATCTGTCGTTAGCATGTCGAATTTCTGAGATCGGGAACTATTTTAATTATTAATATTATTCTATTATTCCTATCTGAACTATTAATATTATTACTACTATCTAACTTATTATTAATATTATCCCTATCTGAACTATTAATATTATTACTACTATCTAACTTATTATTAATATGATTATTATTAATATTATTTCATTAATTGGTTAATGCGAATACAGCGGAGTACCAACGCCACAGTTCTCCATTTCAGTATTTTAAGCAATTGGCAACAAAGTTCTGTGCAAAAGCTGTCACCCCTGAGCTCGTCAAAAACAAGTAAATTTGGCTCTCGCGATGGTCACCTCCGACATGGTAACATTTTGCTGGAGTCCCCTCGCCCCCTCCCTCCGCCTCCACCCCCCCCCCCCGACTCCCGTCACGGCAATCACTCGCGCATCTATCCACGACACGCACTATTACTATTACATGTACTTTTTCGTACGCTTTTTGTGAACTGAAATGTGCCTGGTTTCGATTTCCTACCGCATTTTTTATTTCCAGAAGCTGGATGATGGAGTGGACAGCTGGTCTGACAATCGTCTTGGAATAACCCCGCCCCGTTTCATCCCTGTTACAGTTGGAATAATCCTACACGAAGATTAAGGGAGGAATACCCTCTAATCCATGTGACAGTGTACGGCATGAGGCCTGGTGGTGGGCGGGCATTGACTTGTATAGAACGAGCCGCTTTTGTAATAAGTCAAATTTGAGGCCAGAAATGGCAATGCGGCTGAAACTACGATAAATCGCGGTCACTTTTATCATACTTGAGCGATAATTGAGACAATGATGGAGGGCAAACCGGCGGTGAAACCGAAATCGAGGCTCCTGGCGATGAAGGACAGGCTGCGTCAGAAACAGAAGAAGCCGCCACCACCGGAACCGGAAACCACGGATAGCGTCTCTCAGCAGCCGAATGGCTCCGGGACCCGGATGAATGACGTCATAGCTACCTCTTTCGGCGCCCCGTATGGGCGGCCGAACGGCGCCACTCCACATTCGGGTATCCAGCCACCCGGGCATCCTAAGCCGGCAGGGAAGCGACTGTATCGGTCCCAGACGACTGAGGACGCTTTGGTTTGCGACGCGCCGCTGAATAACCAAGCGCCACCTGGCGGTCGGAGGGAAAACGGAATGTCGGCGGCGTTTGAAGGGAGCCGCATGCCAAGGTCACGTTCCATGGAGATAAAGGTCGCGAAATTGAGGCAGAAGCGCGACTTTTGCCGAGTGACGGAATTGAGTGCCGAACACAAATCCGGAAGCGGAAGTCACTCCTCACTTCCGGGTTCGGACGCCAAGAAGCGTGTCATCATCGACGATTCGTTTTCCGGATCGGGAAGTAAACCTTTAGCCCTTTGCCTGCGAAAGCCGTCCCCGCACCCGCCAGCCCCACCACCGCCTCCACCACCGCCCGTAGCGCTTGCCCGGCAACTAACCCAACCACGCCCCGCCCAGCACCTGAAGGCTGGGGCCGAGCCTCGCGGACCGTCACCCGTACCAGGTCACCCGCCTACTTCCTCTCCCATATCTGACCCCGGATCTTCATACGCGAGGCACTCTCCTGGCTCCAACGGTTTCAGTAGCGCCCCTATCGGGAGGGGCGATGACTTTAGACGTCCGGGGGTTCCGACCCGGGAGCGGCACAAAGCCGGACCTTCCGGAGCGGGCCACTGGGACCCCTCCCACCCTCCCCCGGGGTCACAGGTCAACACCGCCAGAGGGCCGCCGCCAGCGAACCAAGGACCCGAGCTCAGCGTGGTGAGCGGACCGAGACAGTTTTCCAGAGCCCCTGGAGGGGAATCCAGAGGACACGTCAGGATGCCGATGGTAATCCCGAAGAAGAAAATGGTGATCCGGAAAACAAATTCTTGGGAGAAGAACCGTCCCATCGTCCGGGTCATACAAAAAACTCACTCAATCGATGAGAAATTGTCTAAATGCCAGGATCCCTGTCCGCCGGATGGGAGTGGGAATAGCTCATCACGTCCTCTGGATCGGGATTGCGCAGCCGCCAGTCGATACCAGGATGGCAGATCAAATTCCATACGTCCGTCATTTCCGGACAGACCACTTCTGGCGGAGAAGCCACCACATCTTTCGGGATCTATAGGGGGTGTTGATCTTACCCGGAGACGAGGGGAGACTCCGGGAGCGCCCGACAAGCGGTGTCGGGAGCCGGATGGGCGAGCGGCGTCGGACTGTGGCTCACACGAAGTCCGCGGCGGCTTTCTGGATCGCGCCAGAATCCGTCGCCGGGAGGGCAGCTTCGACGTCGCGGATCCTCGCTACTCTCTGGAGCGACAGAGATTCATGGACAGGAGGCAGTCGCGGAGTCTGGATAATCTGGATAAACTACTCTGCGACACGGAATCCTGGATCAACGATTATGGCCCGGGATATGACCGCTACCAGTTGATCCAGAGAAGCGATGTAGGCGGCATCATGACCAATGCCCGTCGGGATCACCAATATCCTCCTCCTCCGGATCGCCCAGCGCCGATGGCGGCCAGACCGCGTCTGGAGATCTCCGGAAAGCCGCCCATCCACGTCCGATCCAGTACGGCGGAGGGACTTGCCCAACACCCGCGGCAGTATTGCTGTCCCATCCACCCGGATCGCGGTCAGTCCATCGGCGGGGCTCAAGCTAATCCGGATAGCGCCGTGATGCCGCCGCCGAGACTACCCGGATATGATGACGTCATGGCGCTGGCTGCGGCTTCCGGAATTCAGCGGCAGCCACCCCTGGAGCGAATGAAGCATCCGGATCAGCGTGCCCACCCTGTGGCTCGGCGCGATCCTAACTCCAGGTGGATGTCAAACCCGGATGTCAACTACATCCGGAACAGAAATGACGTGAAACCGACGTACTCAGGTAAACACGTTTTGTGTTTTCAATTTAAATGTGTATCCTGAAAACAGGGGAGGATCCAGGACTAAAAAGGGGGGACCACACTTGCCACCCGGGGTGGAGGTCCACACCGCCTTCGATAGCGTTCTTCCTCAAAAAGGGGGGGGGGGGTCTGGACCCCCTGGACCCTCCCCCCTGGATCCGCCCTTGTGAACATAGCGTCTATTTTTCGGATAGAACAATACGTAATACGTCATATGTTACGGTGTGGCCAGTTAGAAGGCCTTGAGTCATCATGTAATCGTTCTGATTTAATGAGTACCTGTGTCGCTTTCTATGTGAAGCGTAATGTAACGTTTTCTTGCACGTCAATGAGCAATATTCTTCGTTCTCGGAACGTAATATAGCCCACAATATAGGCTCAAATATGCTTGGCACAGAGCGATAGATTCTCGATTTAACAGATGTTTTCGATTTATCAAGGTAAATTTCGATTAATCTCGAGTTTAGCCGTGCATCCTAGGGTTTAGAGGAGGGTTCTTTGCGAACCCCATGACCCCCCCCCCCCCGCCTTCCATTCCCTGGAGACGCCAGTACTGCATACAGCTACAAGTAATTAAATAAGACTAGGCATGGCCATACTGACTAAGCAATACATCCACCTATATTGAACACCCGAACTCCCAAGAGAACTCCCTAGAGGGGCTTGTCCGAATAGACGGGAAGTGGGAAATAATGCTCCCCAGATCCGGACGAAACTCCGGACGAAGCTCCGGACGCCTGCCGTACACAAAGATGGATTGTTTGTTTACACCACACGCGACAATCGGCGCTGTTTATGTTCCCTGGTGGCGGTCTCCCTAACGAAGAGGTCTCAGTGTCACTTCGGCGGAAGTGACTTACTGAAATCAAATTGACCCATGGCGCTGTGGCGTCTATGCGTCCATGAGGGTTAGGGGGCTGGGGGTGTCATGGTGGGTGGATGCGGTGTGTAGGGGTGAGAAGGGGGGAGGGGTGATTATGTACAGTCGGGATGGCTCAGTTCGCCAGGGCGGGTTCCCTCACGGCGTCAGGTTCGGATCAACAAGGTGGTTCGATATTAGTCAGATGGCCTCCTGGGACTCTCCGTAGCGGACGTCCTCTGAAGGGTCTCAGACCGAATGCTGGTCGGTCGGTACGAGTCTCTTCCACAGCCCACCGCTACGTGGCGCGCTCACTCCGATTGGAGCGCGTGGGTGATTCTGTGGAGGAGCTTAGGTCGGTATATGTCAATACAAGCATCAGGCTGCAACTCACGTTGTGGCGCCAGACCTCATCGCCAGGTGGCATTGTGAATGGGTACAACGTGAATTATACCCTGACTATATTAGACGGTTTGTCGTTGCTGTCAATTAAAGTTTTATTTCATAACGCTTATGTTTTCTGGTGTGATTGTTGTGGGCGAAAGAACGAGGAAAATACACACATGCCTTGCAATTCCGCGCTGATCAGAAATATATATCTGGGTGCAGGGGCGGATCTAGGAATTTGCCAAGGGGGGGGGGTGGGTTGATCTCTGAAAACTTGCGACCGGGGAGTGGGGGGGATGCTCTCTTTTTGCCAAGGGAGGGGTTGCTATCTGAAAAACTGGCGACCGGGGGGTGGTGCTCTATGGCTAAAACAGGCGACCGGGGGTGGGGAGGGGGGGGGGTGGGCGCTGCTCGGAGAAGCTGACTTTAACAGTGTATGTTCAGGTTCCCAAGTGGGGGGGGGGTGCAACCCCCCTAACCCCCCCCCCCCCCTCTGGATCCGCCCCTGGGGTGACGGCCTTTATTTAATATGAATGCATTTCCATGTAGGGCAAAGCGTAAGCAATAGTTCACATGTATGTAAGCTTTTTATCAATCTTTGTTAATGTTAAATACTGGTGAAGTAGTTGCTATGATGACTCGGCGGAGCATGTTGTCTTAATAGTTTATTATTGACAGCGGAGCGGAGGGCGGGGGGGGGGTAGGGGGAGGAGAGGGGGGATAATACCTAGCTTATTTAGTAACGAGCCTGAGCTGCTCTGATCAACAGGTCGTAGCTTGCCGCCCTGGCACCTGTATCATCTGGACCAGGTTTCATCCATTCACATTGTACCGGGGAGGTTTTCCGTTCTCAGTTTAGGCCGCGGGATACCGGCCCGGTAGCTCAGTGGGTTAGAGCGCTCGCCTTCAGTGCTCTGGCCACCTGTGAGCCTAAGGGGCCGGCCCGGTAGCTCAGTGGGTTAGAGCGCTCGCCTTCAGTGCTCTGGCCACCTGTGAGCCTAAGGGACCGGCCCGGTAGCTCAGTGGGTTAGAGCGCTCGCCTTCAGTGCTCTGGCCACCTGAGAGCCTAAGGGGCCGGCCCGGTAGCTCAGTGGGTTAGAGCGCTCGCCTTGAGTGCTCTGGCCACCTGTGAGCCTGAGGGGCCGGCCCGGTAGCTCAGTGGGTTAGAGCGCTCGCCTTGAGTGCTCTGGCCACCTGAGAGCCTAAGGGGCCGGCCCGGTAGCTCAGTGGGTTAGAGCGCTCGCCTTGAGTGCTCTGGCCACCTGAGAGCCTAAGGGGCCGGCCCGGTAGCTCAGTGGGTTAGAGCGCTCGCCTTGAGTGCTCTGGCCACCTGAGAGCCTAAGGGGCCGGCCCGGTAGCTCAGTGGGTTAGAGCGCTCGCCTTCAGTGCTCTGGCCACCTAAGAGCCTAAGGGGCCGGCCCGGTAGCTCAGTGGGTTAGAGCGCTCGCCTTGAGTGCTCTGGCCACCTGACAGCCTAAGGTGCCGGTCCGGTAGCTCAGTGGGTTAGAGCGCTCGCCTTGAGTGCTCTGGCCACCTGAGAGCCTAAGGGGCCGGCCCGGTAGCTCAGTGGGTTAGAGCGCTCGCCTTCAGTGCTCTGGCCACCTGAGAGCCTAAGGGGCCGGCCCGGTAGCTCAGTGGGTTAGAGCGCTCGCCTTCAGTGCTCTGGCCACCTGAGAGCCTAAGGGGCGGGCCTGGTAGCTCAGTGGGTTAGAGCGCTCGCCTTCAGTGCTCTGGCCACCTGTGAGCCTAAGGGGCCGGCCCGGTAGCTCAGTGGGTTAGAGCGCTCGCCTTCAGTGCTCTGGCCACCTGTGAGCCTAAGGGACCGGCCCGGTAGCTCAGTGGGTTAGAGCGCTCGCCTTCAGTGCTCTGGCCACCTGAGAGCCTAAGGGGCCGGCCCGGTAGCTCAGTGGGTTAGAGCGCTCGCCTTCAGTGCTCTGGCCACCTGTGAGCCTAAGGGGCCGGCCCGGTAGCTCAGTGGGTTAGAGCGCTCGCCTTCAGTGCTCTGGCCACCTGAGAGCCTAAGGGGCCGGCCCGGTAGCTCAGTGGGTTAGAGCGCTCGCCTTCAGTGCTCTGGCCACCTGAGAGCCTAAGGGGCCGGCCCGGTAGCTCAGTGGGTTAGAGCGCTCGCCTTGAGTGCTCTGGCCACCTGAGAGCCTAAGGGGCCGGCCCGGTAGCTCAGTGGGTTAGAGCGCTCGCCTTCAGTGCTCTGGCCACCTGAGAGCCTAAGGGGCCGGCCCGGTAGCTCAGTGGGTTAGAGCGCTCGCCTTCAGTGCTCTGGCCACCTGAGAGCCTAAGGGGCCGGTCCGGTAGCTCAGTGGGTTAGAGCGCTCGCCTTGAGTGCTCTGGCCACCTGAGAGCCTAAGGGGCCGGCCCGGTAGCTCAGTGGGTTAGAGCGCTCGCCTTCAGTGCTCTGGCCACCTGAGAGCCTAAGGGGCCGGCCCGGTAGCTCAGTGGGTTAGAGCGCTCGCCTTGAGTGCTCTGGCCACCTGAGAGCCTAAGGGGCCGGTCCGGTAGCTCAGTGGGTTAGAGCGCTCGCCTTGAGTGCTCTGGCCACCTGAGAGCCTAAGGGGCCGGCCCGGTAGCTCAGTGGGTTAGAGCGCTCGCCTTCAATGCTCTGGCCACCTGAGAGCCTAAGGGGCCGGCCCGGTAGCTCAGTGGGTTAGAGCGCTCGCCTTCAGTGCTCTGGCCGCCTGTGAGCCTAAGGGGCCGGCCCGGTAGCTCAGTGGGTTAGAGCGCTCGCCTTCAGTGCTCTGGCCGCCTGTGAGCCTAAGGGGCCGGCCCGGTAGCTCAGTGGGTTAGAGCGCTCGCCTTCAGTGCTCTGGCCACCTGAGAGCCTAAGGGGCCGGCCCGGTAGCTCAGTGGGTTAGAGCGCTCGCCTTCAGTGCTCTGGCCACCTGAGAGCCTAAGGGGCCGGCCCGGTAGCTCAGTGGGTTAGAGCGCTCGCCTTCAGTGCTCTGGCCGCCTGTGAGCCTAAGGGGCCGGCCCGGTAGCTCAGTGGGTTAGAGCGCTCGCCTTCAGTGCTCTGGCCACCTGAGAGCCTAAGGGGCTGGCCCGGTAGCTCAGTGGGTCAGAGCGCTCGCCTTGAGTGCTCTGGCCACCTGAGAGCCTAAGGGGCCGGCCCGGTAGCTCAGTGGGTTAGAGCGCTCGCCTTCAGTGCTCTGGCCACCTGTGACCCTAAGGGGCCGGCCCGGTAGCTCAGTGGGTTAGAGCACTCGCCTTCAGTGCTCTGGCCACCTGAGAGCCTAAGGGGCCGGCCCGGCAGCTCAGTGGGTTAGAGCACACGCCTTCAGTGCTCTGGCTACCTGAGAGCCTAAGGGGCCGGCCCGGTAGCTCAGTGGGTTAGAGCGCTCGCCTTCAGTGCTCTGGCCACCTGAGAGCCTAAGGGGCCGGCCCGGTAGCTCAGTGGGTTAGAGCGCTCGCCTTCAGTGCTCTGGCCACCTGTGAGCCTAAGGGGCCGGCCCGGTAGCTCAGTGGGTTAGAGCACTCGCCTTCAGTGCTCTGGCCACCTGAGAGCCTAAGGGGCCGGCCCGGTAGCTCAGTGGGTTAGAGCACTCGCCTTCAGTGCTCTGGCCGCCTGTGAGCCTAAGGGGCCGGCCCGGTAGCTCAGTGGGTTAGAGCACTCGCCTTCAGTGCTCTGGCCGCCTGTGAGCCTAAGGGGCCGGCCCGGTAGCTCAGTGGGTTAGAGCACTCGCCTTGAGTGCTCTGGCCACCTGAGAGCCTAAGGGGCCGGCCCGGTAGCTCAGTGGGTTAGAGCACACGCCTTGAGTGCTCTGGCCACCTGAGAGCCTAAGGGGCCGGCCCGGTAGCTCAGTGGGTTAGAGCGCTCGCCTTCAGTGCTCTGGCCACCTGAGAGCCTAAGGGGCCGGCCCGGTAGCTCAGTGGGCTAGAGCGCTCGCCTTCAGTGCTCTGGCCACCTGAGAGCCTAAGGGGCCGGCCCGGTAGCTCAGTGGGTTAGAGCGCTCGCCTTCAGTGCTCTGGCCACCTGAGAGCCTAAGGGGCCGGCCCGGTAGCTCAGTGGGTTAGAGCGCTCGCCTTCAGTGCTCTGGCCGCCTGTGAGCCTAAGGGGCCGGCCCGGTAGCTCAGTGGGTTAGAGCACACGCCTTGAGTGCTCTGGCCACCTGAGAGCCTAAGGGGCCGGCCCGGTAGCTCAGTGGGTTAGAGCGCTCGCCTTCAGTGCTCTGGCTACCTGAGAGCCTAAGGGGCCGGCCCGGTAGCTCAGTGGGCTAGAGCGCTCGCCTTCAGTGCTCTGGCCACCTGAGAGCCTAAGGGGCCGGCCCGGTAGCTCAGTGGGTTAGAGCGCTCGCCTTCAGTGCTCTGGCCACCTGAGAGCCTAGAGGGCCGGCCCGGTAGCTCAGTGGGTTAGAGCGCTCGCCTTCAGTGCTCTGGCCACCTGAGAGCCTAAGGGGCCGGCCCGGTAGCTCAGTGGGCTAGAGCGCTCGCCTTCAGTGCTCTGGCCACATGAGAGCCTAAGGGGCCGGCCCGGTAGCTCAGTGGGTTAGAGCGCTCGCCTTCAGTGCTCTGGCCACCTGAGAGCCTAAGGGGCCGGCCCGGTAGCTCAGTGGGTTAGAGCGCTCGCCTTCAGTGCTCTGGCCACCTGAGAGCCTAAGGGGCCGGCCCGGTAGCTCAGTGGGTTAGAGCGCTCGCCTTCAGTGCTCTGGCCACCTGATAGCCTAAGGGGCCGGCCCGGTAACTCAGTTTGTTAGAGCGCTCGCCTTCAGTGCTCTGGCCACCTGTGAGCCTAAGGGGCCGGCCCGGTAGCTCAGTGGGCTAGAGCGCTCGCCTTCAGTGCTCTGGCCACCTGAGAGCCTAAGGGGCCGGCCCGGTAGCTCAGTGGGCTAGAGCGCTCGCCTTGAGTGCTCTGGCCACCTGAGAGCCTAAGGGGCCGGCCCGGTAGCTCAGTGGGTTAGAGCGCTCGCCTTGAGTGCTCTGGCCACCTGAGAGCCTAAGGGGCCGGCCCGGTAGCTCAGTGGGTTAGAGCACACGCCTTCAGTGCTCTGGCCACCTGAGAGCCTAAGGGGCCGGCCCGGTAGCTCAGTGGGTTAGAGCGCTCGCCTTGAGTGCTCTGGCCACCTGAGAGCCTAAGGGGCCGGCCCGGTAGCTCAGTGGGTTAGAGCACTCGCCTTCAGTGCTCTGGCCACCTGTGAGCCTAACGGCACGTGGGTCAGTGGTTCGAGCCCCGCTGTGGCCATGTCTGAGTGGTCTCAGGATAAAAACCCCATGTCCTTCGCAATGAGTAGGGGGTTACCCCCGGGGACATGGCTCCGTTCTCCCTTCCTTCTACCATTGACACCATATGACAAAAAGTGGTTAAAGCGTCCTGAATATACAAACAACCAACCCAGTTTAGCCTGCATGTGTGACCTAAAACATCAACATTGGTTATGTTTTATTATCGACATTGGGCGAACATGGCCGCTTGTGTACCCTGTCTATTCATGCACTCAGCCTCGTATCTACAACGAAAACGCGACGGTGCCTTGTGAACCGGACTTCTAGTCGCAGAATTATTTCCCCATTAACCCTTGCGACACATCATAAAATGGAACTTGCGTGGGAGTGGTGGGGAAAGCATTAAAGGCTCTCTTATCGTTAGAAAACCATGTTGGGGATATTGTGTGGGTGAAAATGATATGCATGGAAACAGAGACGCCTATGGGCTGTTTGGGGTTGGGGGTGAGTGGGAGGGAGGCTGGGTGTGAGTGCGAGATGGTGGAGGGGTGAGTGCGTGGAAGGCTGGGAGTGAAGCATAGGGTGAGGGTGAGTGGGAGGGTGGGGAAGGAGGAGTGGGAGTGGAAGTAGATAGCCTGGCGGACGTTAATGAATCTGGGTGAGGGGGGTGGGCGGGCTGGTGTTTGGGGTGCGGGATGTGTTGGGTGTTGTGGGAAGGAGAGCGGGAATAGTGGTGGTGGGGGGTGGGGGGGGGGGGGAAGCCGTGCGGAAGTTTGAACACTGGTGTCGTTGTCCGCCAGGTGGCGGGAGGAATGCAAATGACGTGGTCGCGTTGTGTGAACTGTGTGTGAGCTGTGTGTGAGCTGTCTGTGAGCTGTCTGTGAGCTGTCTGTGAGCTGTCTGTGAGCTGTGTGGGAGCTGTGTGGGGAGGGTGGCCCGTGGGAGTTGCGGCAGCTGTGGAGGGGGGGGGGGGAGATGGGGGGGGGGATCTCCAGTGTCAGTCCGGATCTGGGTATGGCGGATGGGGGTGCTGTGCGTTTGACAGGGTAGTGGAGGGCGATGTTCTGTGGCCTCGTTAATTACGCTGGATCTTGATATCGACGGGTTACAAAAAGAGTGGGACTAGGATGCATTATGTGTGTTTGTGTCAGGGGGTAATTCAAGGATCGTTTCTGTCAGATGCCATTAGGTTAGGGTTAGGGTTAGGGTGTGTCAGGGGGTAATTCATGGATCGTTTCTGTCAGATGCCACTAGGTTAGGGTTAGGGTTAGGGTGTGTCAGGGGGTAATTCATGGACCGTTTCTGTCAGATGCCACTAGGTGTGCGCTTAGGAAATATGCATTACAAGTTTATTCGTATTTCAACTAGGTCTAAAGAATTTTCAGTTTTCAGATAATCCTTTTCAAAATAATCCGGGGTCTATTTTACCCATTCATGCGTTCTCCTCCTGGGAGGTTCCTTGGCCCAGTTTTACCCTTGTGTGCGAAAAAAGCAACCCCAAACACTAATTGGCACCGCCGCCAGCCAACCACTCATTTCGTTCTTTTCATCCTAACCCTAAAGAAAGGAAATTTGTTCCGTGTCGTGACCCAAAAAAAGTTTATCACGTTGACGTCGGTTAGTCAGACTGAGTCATTTCCAACAGGATGTCGCAGTGTCGGGTGTCGGCCCAAAGAACAACCGTAAAAACGACGTCATAGGGGATTACTGCTGTTCACAGTTCTATATACTCAGTTCAGAACCCATTTAAAATAACACAAATGCGACTGGGGAAGCAGGACTGGTCCAGTTGGTTCCATCCGAATCTGCGCTTGACAGTGAAATTCCCCAGGCACATTTACACGTATGCTTTGAAATTAGGCCCTGATGTCGTCTTAAAGATATCGTTGAGTAAGAAACACTTGCTGCCCAGATATGACGATCAAGATGTCCCGTGTAAGGTCCGAGGGTGATAACGCTCTGTGTATTAACGCTTGTTGGAGTCCATTATGATGGTGCAGTACCTTTCGCCATGTAGCTTATTTCGGTATCATGGCATTTACTGAAACTCTGACTCTGATTGAGGTGGGAGTTGGTGGAGTGGTTTCAGTGATTGAGTGGGGAGTTGGTGGAGTGGTTTCAGTGATTGAGTGGGGAGTTGGTGGAGTGGTTTAAGTGATTGAGTGGGGAGTTGGTGGAGTGGTTTCAGTGATTGAGTGGGGAGTTGGTGGAGTGGTTTAAGTGATTGAGTGGGGAGTTGGTGGAGTGGTTTAAGTGATTGAGTGGGGAGTTGGTGGAGTGGTTTCAGTGATTGAGTGGGGAGTTGGTCTGGTGGTTTCAGTGATCGAGTAGGGAGTTGGTCGAGTGGTTCCAATGGTTGAGTTGAGAGTTGGTATGGTGGTTTCATTGATTCTGGGGTATAGTTGGTCTAGTAATATCAGCGATCGAGTAGGGAGTTGGTGGAGTGGTTTCAGTGATTGAGTGGGGAGTTGGTGGAGTGGTTTAAGTGATTAAGTAGGGAGTTGGTGGAGTGGTTTAAATGATTGAGTGGGGAGTTGGTGTAGTGGTTTAAGTGATTGAGTGGGGAGTTCGTATGCTGGTTTCAGTGATCGAGTAGGGAGTTGGTCGAGTGGTTTCAGTGATCGAGTTGAGAGTTGGTCTAGGGGTTTCAGTGCTCGAGTTGAGAGTTGGTCTAGGGGTTTCAGTGATCGAGTGGGGAGTTGGTCGAGTGGTTTCAGTGATTTCAGTGATCGAGTGGGAGTTGGTCGAGGGGTTTCAGTGCTCGATTTGGATTTGATCTTGTGGTTTGAGTGATTGAGTGGGGAGTTGGTCGAGGGGTTTCAGTGCTCGATTTGGATTTGATCTTGTGGTTTGAGTGATTGAGTGGGGAGTTGGTCTAGTGTTTTCAGTGCTCGAGTGATCGCATGTGGAAGTTGTCTAGTAGTTTCAGTGGCCTAGTTAGAAGTTGGTCTAGTTGCTTCAATGGTCGAGTGAGCTGTTGGTCTAGCGGTGCCAGTGATCGAGTGGGGAGTTATTATTGTGGTTTAGTTGTCGAATTGGGTGTTGGCCTGGCGGTTTGAGTGGTCGAGTGAGAAGTTGGTTTAGTGGTTCTAATGATCCAGTGGGAAGTTGGCCTGGTGGTTTCAGTGGTCTGGTGGTTTCAGTGGTCTGGTGGTTTCAGTGGTCTGGTGGTTTCAGTGGTCTGCTGGTTTCAGTGGTCTGCTGGTTTTAGTGTTCTGGTGGTTTCAGTGGTCTGGTGGTCTCAGCGGTCTGGTAGTTTCAGTGGTCTGGCGGTTTTAGTGGTTTCAGTGGTCTGGTGGTTTCAGTGGTCTGGTGGTTTCAGTGGTTTCAGTGGTCTGGTGGTTTCAGTGGTCTGGCGCTTTCAGTGGTCTGGCGGTTTTAGTGGTTTCAGTGGTCCTGTGGTCTCAGCGGTCTGGTGGTTTTAGTGGTCTGGTGGTTTCAGTGGTCTGGTGGTTTCAGTGGTCTGGCGGTTTCAGTGGTCTGGCGGTTTTAGTGGTCTGGTGGTTTCAGTGGTCTGGTGGTTTCAGTGGTCTGGTGGTTTTAGTGGTCTGGTGGTTTCAGTGGTCTGGCGGTTTCAGTGGTCTGGCGGTTTTAGTGGTTTCAGTGGTCCTGTGGTCTCAGCGGTCTGGTGGTTTCAGTGGTCTTGTGGTTTCAGTGGTCTGGCGGTTTTAGTGGTTTCAGTGGTCTGGTGGTTTCAGTGGTCTGGCGGTTTTAGTGGTTTCAGTGGTCTGGTGGTTTCAGTGGTCTGGTGGTTTCAGTGGTCTGGCGGTTTCAGTGGTCTGGCGGTTTTAGTGGTTTTAGTGGTCTAGTGGTTTCAGTGGTCTGGTGGTTTCAGTGGTCTGGTGGTTTCAGTGGTCTGGTGGTTTCACTGGTCTGGTGGTTTCAGTGGTCTGGTGGTTTCAGTGGTCTGGCGGTTTTAGTGGTTTCAGTGGTCTGGTGGTTTCAGTGGTCTGGTGGTTTCAGTGGTCTGGTTGTTTCAGTGGTCTGGCGGTTTCAGTGGCCTGGCGGTTTTAGTGGTTTTAGTGGTCTGGTGGTTTCAGTGGTCTGGTGGTTTCACTGGTCTGGTGGTTTCAGTGGTCTGGTGGTTTCAGTGGTCTGGCGGTTTTAGTGGTTTCAGTGGTCCTGTGGTCTCAGCGGTCTGCTGGTGCACTGTTTTTCTTCTGGACAAGTTGCACCCCACGTCTAATGTCAGTCTCTGGTCACGTGGTATCGCTATCACTTCACCACCCGAGCTGGATATCGATCCGAAGGGAAATGTGAAGGTCACCACGGAACAAGGTCAACAAGCCTCGTTGCCGATCACTGACCAACCACAGACCAACCACTGACCAATGGAGATTCGTGAAGTGGATCGCGTTGTCAGCAAGTGAGGTAGGGTGTGTGACATGTGTGTGTGTGTGTGTGGGAGGGGGTCGGGTGACTGTTGACCGTCTTCTAGTGGCGTTCATTGTCGGTATGGGTGGAGGGTTGAGGGTTGGGGGGAGAGGTAGCTTCATCCAGTCCTAGATCCCTAAGCGAAATCACCCCGTGGAGGAGGGTTAAGTCAACAAGGGTGTGTGGAAGGGGTGGGGAGGCTGGAGGATGTAGTGATGCCGCAGGGATAGAGGTGTATACAATGTAAACGCTTCTTTCGCACTGAAGCTGTTAGCAATGCGTAGGGAATGTGTGAGGAGGAGAGGGTGGTGGGGGTGCGGGAGGGGGAATAGGAGGGGGGGGGGGGGGTAATAGGGAGACTTGACGCTGACTCTGTCCACTTGGACAAATCCAGTTATCCTAATGACAATATTGGCTCGCATTTTCCCCAACATCGTTCACATGAAACGTTTTTAAATTGTACAGGTCAAATCTAACACGTCAAGCTAACACCACTTAGCGGGCATCAATATAGGCCAATGTTCTACATAAACATTGCTCTTTAGATCATTCTACTGCGCAATGCAGCGAATGGCCGTTTTATAATACATTTATAATATCAAACACCCCGTCATTATCCACAAATAATGGCATAATGGCTTTCCATCCTCATATGGTAATTCGGTGACCTATCTTCACGGCCACAAGTCGTACTATATCCTCATTGCCGCAATTAACGACTGAAGTCGTTATTATAGTAGGTCACTTCCTGTGACAGGGACATCCGCCAGTCAGCGAAATCTGTTGTAATTCGGGAGACAATTATATTCGTTTTGTGACGGTCCTGGTTTTATTGTGGTATTTGTGTTTGGAGTTGTCCAGTCAAACTCGTGGTTTAAACACTTTTTTTTATTAAAACAACCTTGCCCTGTCAAGCGGGTTGTTAAGCAGAGCGTGCTTGATTAGTATATTTGAAGTCATTTCCATGTAGTTAAATAAAAAAACAATTTTAAAATAGACATCTCTGATTTGCGTGTTTTATGGACATTTAGTGGTTGCATACACTTATAAGCTTAAAGTTACTATTACAACAAAAAGTAAACATTCATTGTGATCCAAATCTGGCGGAGAAAAAACGTGTGTACAGTGACGTTGATGTGCTGGTGACGTAACACGCATGAAGTAATCTTCGCCAGAGGGAGCACCAACGACTAACTTTCCGGAAGTCACTGGTACCAACCATATATATACTAGACGTTATTGGCCAGGATTCGCGACTGGCAGCGCCTCCTTGAGGCAGAGTGTTATACAGTGTTTACAGCTGTTCCAACAGCCGCGGCGCCTCACGTGATCTGACGGAACACCCCCGCCGTAAAATTTGTTGAAATAGTAACTTTAACGGACACATTACATCCACCCCTCATTGATAAGTCTGCATCGGGCATTTCTTGACGCAATGGTTCAAGTGCTTCTGATGTCGGTTTTGTCGCTAACGTTTGAAAAGACGCCAATGTTAAATTCTTGTTTTTCCCCCCAAGATGAGCAGGTCTAAGAGGGTGGTGTAACCGACTTTGGTCCTTGTGTTGACGAATGGCGCCACGAGTGTTTTCAGAGTTTCATGGAGACAATATCCTCTGCTATTTATGATATTTTTTTCCGAATCTTAATAGTTTGTGACAAGGATGGCAAACGAAAGTGTGTTTGCGTGGGTGTGCGTGGGTGTGCGTGGGTGTGCGTAGATGCGGGATGAACTCGTCAGTGTGGATGGAGGGGGGGGGGTATGTTTCTATGGTGATGGAATATCGTGCCGGTTGACAGGTGGGAGAGCCTAATAGTGCCTTTGGGGGGCGAGTACCATGGATCCCATTAACCAACCTTTTTTCCTTCTTTCCCCGGTTACTTTACTTTGACAAAAATGTCTTTAAAACAGTTTTGCCTTGAAGTTACTTTAAAACAGATTTACCGTCGCCATGCACCCCAACCCCCCTGCCCCCTCCCTCTCTCCCGGTTCCTCCCACCTCGACCCGACACGACCCCACCCCACCCCACCCCACCCCACCCGACCCCACCCCACCCCGTTTATCTCCCCTCACTCCCCGCCCTAAAGCTGTCACCCTTACACAGTTTACGCCTTATATGGCCAAAAATGACACTGCTTCGTGCGAGACAGATGGTTAGCGTATTCACATTCTCCGCCTGGGGGTCGACACTGGCCCTGGGTGACTACTTGCTTCAGGCACGGTGGAGAGGGTAGATGTGAGGGTGGATGGGCGCAGGGGCGGTGTTCACAAGGGGGCACCCCACCGAGCTAATTGTACATGTGCACTTCGTTTTTTTACATGCCTTGCTCTGTGATGTGTTCCGAACAACCAACTCCTGCGCCCTCCCCCCGTCGCCACCTCTCACGTCCTCCCCCCCCCCACCCCGCCCTCAGCACCCCCTCATCACCCCCCAGGCTACTGGATAGGTGCACCCTCACACCCTCGAACGACGTTTGAGAATGTGTGGCACGTTAATCCTGCCACCAACTCGTTAGGGAAATGATGGATGAAGTCGCCATGGCAACCAATTATATTATTACCCCATGCGCCACCCTGCTTGATTCTGACGGCGTCTGTTAATATCACTGCCACCAGGAGGAGAAGTAGGCCAACAAAACAAGTATCCAGCTGTTCGATTATACTATATATTCAAGACAAAGAAAGATACAACGTTCAGAGTTACAGTTTTGCTGCTACTACTTATGCCATTCGAGTGCGTGGCATATAGAATAGTGAATAGAATAGACTGTCGTAGTGGGGTGGTTGTATGAGAATAGTGAATAGAATAGACTGTCGTAGTGGGGTGGTTGTAAGAGAATAGTGAATAGAATAGACTGTCGTAGTGGGGTGGTTGTAAGAGAATAGTGAATAGAATAGACTGTCGTAGTGGGGTGGTTGTAAGAGAATAGTGAATAGAATAGACTGTCGTAGTGGGGTGGTTGTAAGAGAATAGTGAATAGAATAGACTGTCGTAGTGGGGTGGTTGTAAGAGAATAGTGAATAGAATAGACTGTCGTAGTGGGGTGGTTGTAAGAGAATAGTGAATAGAATAGACTGTCGTAGTGGGGTGGTTGTAAGAGAATAGTGAATAGAATAGACTGTCGTAGTGGGGTGGTTGTAAGAGAACAGTGAATAGAATAGACTGTCGTAGTGGGGTGGTTGTAAGAGAATAGTGAATAGAATAGACTGTCGTAGTGGGGTGGTTGTAAGAGAATAGTGAATAGAATAGACTGTCGTAGTGGGGTGGTTGTAAGAGAATAGTGAATAGAATAGACTGTCGTAGTGGGGTGGTTGTAAGAGTATAGTGAATAAAATAGACTGTCGTAGTGGGGTGGTTGTAAGAGAATAGTGAGTAGAATAGACTGTCGTAGTGGGGTTGTAAGAGATCGAACGGGAAATTCTTGTCCTTTTTCTTTGGAAACTTGCAGGCAAAAAGCAGGTGCCATTTGTGTACGCCTTTGTTTAATTCGCCTTGGAATAGTGTTGCACGTCGTAGTGCCTATACCCGTGCTGACCCTCCATTGGTCAGAAACTAAGTCCCGTGTCCGATTGAAGTAAGCCCCATTCGTATATTAAATACACACCAGTAATTATCCAATACTAATTAAACAAATATTAATGTTTCTAATCCTAT